>OY725324.1:75653803-76143803 GCA_963242795.1 Inga leiocalycina
AATGAATTATGAAAAGTATGATTCATTTTTCAAACTCTGTATAATACAAGAAGCAACGCGTCCTCTGAGAGAGAAAGATGTTGAGACAAGGTAAACAAATTAAAGTTAATTAACCATGCTCCAATAAAAATTGAAAATATAAGAAGTAAGAGTGACAAAAAATAGTACATAGATCAACAAGCCTTTTAGCTTATATGTTCACAGCTGATTTTCTCTTTCTCTCGTATGATGGGTTGCTGAAGAGTAGGACAAAAAAATGTGCGATATATGGAAGTAGCATTTTTCTCCTTTATATAACACACACACACACACATGCTATCTAATAGGAACTTTGTGCACTGGATCACCCTTATATAATACTCCCTCCATTTTTTTTATAAGAAATAACCGCCACGCATTCCTTATTCCATTTAATAAGAAATATCCAGAGAATGTCTTATTTTTTTTATTTGTTACTTGTCCAATTTTATCTTATTTAATTACCTCTATTTAATGTCGATATAATAAATTTTCATAATCCCTAAAGACCTATTATTTCTACCATATTTATTTTCTTATTCTCTCTCTTCTACAATCCTCCTTATTATAATAATTTCCTTATTCTCCCTATTATTCCCTATGTCATCATAAATAAGAGTATTTTAGTTAAAAAAGGTTACAGTTTTGACATGTTTATTATTCTCACACTTCGAATTGCAGGATTCGATTAAACGTTTTTAAAAAAAAAAACGGAGGGAGTATATATTATGCTTCTACTTGCACAAAATAAAACCCAATCTTGTTTACTTTGCGCCCATGGTTTTGATCACTGGCTCGCTGATTTAATTCTGATTAGAAGTAAGTGCGGACTAGCTAGCTTCTAATTAAGCCACTAATGAGTAGTGGTGGATAATTGAACAAGTTTAAACGCTGATTAGGTTGCATTATTTAAAGAGGATCACCATCCAATAGCTTTAATTAATAATTTCTAGCTTTGGCTAACGTTGGCTGAGTTTGGAGTCTATTAAATTGGTAAACTCTGACACTGAACTGGTAGGCCTTACGTGTACAATGCCTACAAGTTGTTTTTGCCCATTTGGCTCATGTTATTAAGAAGACAGTTGAAAGAACACATGGAACCCAAGACAACGATCTAACAAACAATTCTGACTTTTCTCTTATAATTAATTACTTAATTTTGACAAAGACTTGCCAACAATTCATTAAGCTACTAATTAACTAGGGCATTAAATATATACCATCAACGTTACGCCTTATCATTGTCATAGGACCCCTTAGTTATTAAGGCTTGCCCTCTATCTCGCTACACGAAGACAATGACCCTTAAGCAAATCCAAGTGGAAGCAACAAAAGAAATATGGCTTTGATGGCTTCCCATGTTTGGATAAGTGGATAAAATTAAGAGGCCTCCAAATATTCCGTCGATTTTTAACTTCATTTGAGTCTAATTAATTAATCGTATATGTTACTCTTGCATTTGCATGTATTAGCCATTTTGATAAGTATGTGTGTGGTAGCTACTTTGTGTTGCTTTTCATGATAATGAGCTTGAAAATTATGTGTGACAAAATATATATAAAATATTTAAGCAGTACTGTGTCCACGGGAATCAAATTTATAGGTGTGTCTCTAGGCTTCTGTTGAGACTAAGAACCATTGTGTAATGGGATCTGTGACGACGTTGATATTATATATATGGAGCGTTGGATTAACTATATATTAAGCTCTTTTAATTTGGTGGCTAGCGAAGTACGAAAAGGAGCCACATGTATTATGATCTTTAAAGAAAGTGATGATACACGTCTCTAGCGCAGCAAAGGAAAAAAAAAAGTCTTTTCTCTGCAATTAATTAGCTGATTACCTTGTGAAATGAAATATATATATTGCTTTGCTCAATTCTCTTTATAGTGTGTTTTGGTTCGTTACCTAGCAATTCTCATGTTTTCTGCCTTCTTTTTAAGATGTGCGGGAGTGTGAGTAATTTAACTGTTTTGTGGGCTAAATTATGTTTTACCTCTTCTAGTTTATAATTATTGAGTCCACTTAAAAATTAAAATTGTGAGGATGCCACAAGCAAACTTAAATTGATGTGGGAAGTCCCACATCAAATAGAATTGGGTTTAATAAAGTAATACTCACACAAATAACATCCCCAACCTTACCAGCTAAAAACTAAATAGGTGAGTGATTAAGTTATTAAATTATTTGAAAATGAAAAAAAATCCAAATGTACCCATACTTAAAAATCGTTTTTTACATATTGAGGAGGAGCGAAAAAGTAACAATGTGTCAAATTTTTTTTTTTAATACAATGAATTTTAGGAAAGGGGTTGGGCTCACCCACGATCCAAGGGCAGGGCGAAATCTCCCTTCCTCCTAGGTTATATCAATATTAGGCAGGGCGAGCTGTCAATTACCCTCAGGCATTTACCTAGGCACCCAGGAGCTAGGATGCCTCCCTAAGCGCCACGGTGGAGATATTTTGTGCCACTCCCAAAAATCGAATCTGTGCCAAGGCGGACAACCAGGCACTAAGTCCAACCCCCTCGCCACTTAACCCACAGACGATGGGTGTCAAATTTTAAATAGGAACAATCTTAAAAAAACATAATTAATATCTCATTTGGTAACTTATAATAGGGATCACTCATTCCTCTTATAAAGTGTCTTATAATAGGTACAGAAGGAAATATATACAAAAGTGAAAGTACCTATAAATTTAACCCTTAAGGTTTTAGATTAAGATGTGGTGTCCTCCACTCCTTATTAGTTTTTGGGTATTGCCCCAAAATTTATTTTCATATGTAACATTTCCGTGATTACTAGTATTCAACTTCAAGATATCTATGTCATTGCAGCTGGGCGTGGTTAAGCAATGATAAGACAAAAACCATATAGTAGCTATATGAAACTTTTGAAATCAAAGAAAAGGCCAAACTATATAATTAAGCAATTTACCCTTGAGTTAAAATTCAACACTAAAACAGTGTTATTGTAATAATGCAGAGTTTTGATCATTCACGAACTATGCAGCAGTGTACTTCAACAGTGTCAAAAAAAAGGAACAGAAGCAAACATTAGTGTCTTCAACCTAATCTGATAGATTAATTATCATAAATGTTCATTACTGATGACATTAACGTGCATTCATTACCCAATTTCCACGTTTTTCTAATATTTTGGCTATTTCGTCAGCTAAGGCCTCCAAGCAAACCAATTAACGTGGTATCCTACAACCCCAAATCTTGAGATAAGTGAATATCAGACAAATTTAAATTATAATTTCTTTTGGGGGTCCCTATTTTCTAGCAATAATTTGGGTCTAACTTTAGATCCCAAGATTCTTTATTTTCTAACACTCAAATATTAGCGACAGTACCACTGCCCCTATGTATGGTTTCTTGTTTCCCTACCAAACAGACACACTTGAGTTGTCTTTTTCCACATTCAGTGTTATATCCGAATTCCCTTTGATTTTATTTATAAGAGCTTGATAACCGAATTATATAGTTTAAGAAAACGGTTAAAATTAGTTAAAAATAATAAATATGTATGAAATAAAATTTTGTTTCCAATAAGTAAAAGAGATAAATAGAATAATATAAGTATCAACAACATTTTAATTAATGCAATTTATATAGTTAACGAGGGGCAAAAATGGAAAAATCTTATTAAATGTTTAGATAATTTTTGTCGAGCTTTTATAAATATGAATAATGCAATTCAAATTAAATTTTGAGTTCTTATAAAAAAAAAAATCGGAGTGAGTATGTCTATATAGGTAATTGGAGTTACTAGTGCTCATTAATATTACATTAATGTGCCTTTGAATTTTCCAAACTGCTTCAATTAGTCTTCTTAATAATTAACTTACCCTACATCATGCAGCAATATAAAAGTCTTGCTTCTTTTCTTCCTTCCTTTTCGAGAATACAAATAACTGAGAGAAAGGAAATATTCACCTCCAATATAGGAGCTAAATAAACTAAAAAAATTATAAATACCAAAGAAACTAATCTAATTATTTATAATAAATGTATATATATTGGCTTTTCTAAAATATGTTATTTAATTATTATCTCTATTTATAAAATTGCTTTAATATATGCAATCAATAAGAATGATTTGAAAAAATTATAAATTTGGGAGATAAAGTGAATTGAGATCTTACATGTAAGGTCAAAGTAAAACTCTCAATTAGTTCATACATTTAGGATAAGAAGAAATACAACAAACAACAACAATAACTAGCATTATCTTACTCGAATGGGGTTATATAGATACTACGATGTGATTGAGCTCTATTAAGAGGTTGCATTCAATAACATTCAAATATCTTTGGACAAATTAAATTGTAAATCAAGAGGTTGCATTCAATAATGGAATAAATTTCATCATATCCAACCTAAGGACTAGACTCCAAGAAAAGAGGAATATATGCAACCCCAAATATGATTAATTTTAAGACTAATGATGGTAACATTGGCAAGAATATTCGCTTCACAAGAGATGGTTTATACTTCAAATTTCTTCTCATCAATCTCTATTAAGATTGTCGGTGCTGTTAGAGTTGTTCTTAATTGCCTTACAAGATTTTGAGAATCCAATTCAAGATAGTAATTATTTCATTCTGTTTAAAATATTTATCCTTTTAAAAAATGGTCATATAACATCACTCTCCATACTATAATGAGAGGTTACATTTGCCTCAGTTGAATGCGAACCCTTTTTTAAATTAAACTATTTTATCCATTAACCACATGGTCACACTTGATGACATTTTATATCACTAATAATTGATTACATGATCGTAACGAGTAATAATTAATAATACAAATAAATTATAGCTTATCGCTTAATGATTTAGCCCCAGAGCAATTTAATTATCTGTTATAAAGTGTTTTATTCAACTCGCATTGTTTCCTTGATCACTTAGCCGTCATAGATAAAGTATTTTTAATCTTATTCTTCATTACAATAATCTTATGAAAGTTTCAATGATGACCATTAATTTATTGTTGAAAATACTCCATTCAATCTAAAATATTACTCCTTCGATCTTTTTTATAAGTAACTTTTTTCTTGATTGCGTAAAATGAACTGCTAGTTAAAATTAGTTAAAAAATAATAAATGTGTTTAAAATGCCATGTTTCTTCCCAATATACCTCTATTATGAAAAGAGCATAGAAAAGAGAGTGAGCATAAAAAATGGGTAATAAATGATTAAATGAAAAAAATTAGTGATGAGTGGGGGATAATTAATATAAAGATATGTATTTAATATGGGTAGAAAAGGAAAAAATAGTTTAAATTTTGAAATACAAGAAAAAAGTTTCTTATATTAAGGACAAATCACAAGAGAGAGAAAATTACTTAAAAAAATGAGGGATTAGTCCCTTACAACCATTTCATTGGAACTAAGAAAGAGCGATTAACTCATTAAATCCATTTTAAAATAAAAATTTCACTTCTTTACTATTCAAATTTGTCTCACATTTATCCTTTTTCACAATATTTAATACGCGCAACTAATAAATAGGGGCAAAATTGATAATTAATTAATAACTCAAAGAAACTTATACTATAGGCTAAAGGATTTCTTCTTAAAAACACCCTATATTTTTTACCATAAGCAGTGTTTCTTACTTGCGAGTTGAATTTTATAGTTCTTTAACGCTATTACTATGCTTAGGTAGATATTTTAAAATTACACTTAATGCTTACAGCTCAATGAAAATGCAAAATACACGAGGGATATCATTGAAACAGACCTTTAACATTAATTTAGTTTGTTATTTGAATATTTATGTGATTAATTTTGATAGAGTTAGAAATTTTAAGGGGCCATATTAAATTGCGTATTGAACATGTCATCGAAATACTGACTACACCTTAAACAATGGCAAAAAAAAATTGTCTGCTCTTGAATCAAAGTACAGAAAAAATAAACTATAATTTCCTCTGACGATAATATCAACTAAGGAACACTGACTCTTCCATCATACTATAGAAGATTTATTATTATAAAAAAGTATAGAAGATTTATCGATAATGAATCAATTTATAATGGCATTATAATTAATTTTCTGTTGCTTATTTAGCTTAATATAATATTGACCAAGTCAACATATGATTTCGTTGCAAAATCATAATAAAACAAAATTACCTGTTGCCATCATCACTTTCCCCCCCGAAAAAGCTTGCCCTAGTTTCGACGGGGAAGTTGTTTTATTAATTATAACACAAACTGTACCTTTTGTCCACTTCTATGGCACTCAATAATTTTAATCACCATCTATCATTATAATTTTTGCTCCACCAAAAAATATAATAGATGTTGTGTTTCATCTTTATCTCTTGATTTTCTTTTCTAAAATCAACCTTGGATTTTTATTTTCTTAATTCAATAAATAAAATATACATTTCTTCCTCTTCCTCTCGTTCTTCGTGGACATATCTGGATCGAATTGACTAGATATGGATTATGCATTGCTCCTACATTTTAATCAATATATGATTGGAAAAAAATTACAACAGATTAATTTAAATCTATCGATGTCTTTGCTTTTGGACTGTATCAATAGTTTCCTTGTCCTGCACTGTTCATATGTAGAAAAGCCTTGTGAATACTAAAAGAAGTAATGGTATTTTAATAAAGAGACTACTATTCATGCTTGCAAAATATATTATATTTTGATAAAATCATTATTGCATATATGATGCCAATGATTTGGTTCAGATGCATTTGTGTGATATATTTTTTAAACCCTTTCAACGGTTTGATTCTTTGAGATATTGTCACTTTCCACACATGTTCCAATAGTAACTTAATATTTTGTCAATGAATTAGCTAGGTATAGGATCATTGAATGATTGGAAATTGTATTAACAAATCATTTGTTATTAGTGATCGACAGGTAATATATACACCAAATTCAAAATTTCCAAGTTCAATCCAAACAAAAAGTCGGATCTAAGGAAAAATACATATTGAGATATATATAAAGAATTCAAATTGAAGTCTGCTCGGCTTTTATTTGTTTTCCAAATTTCGTGATGATCTCAAAGATGTATTATGTGGACTATCTCTGCATAAAAAGAGATAATAATATTTATTTGATCAAAAGATATTTATATATATTACTCAACATGTGATATAACACGTATTTTGAAAATGTGTTTGGTTGATATAATATAGTAATTTTTTTTAATAAATAAGAATAAATTAAAGATGGGATTGTCGACATAAAATCAATATCATCAAAACAAAAGGTTAAATATTTTTCTACACAAATTGCACTATAAAAATAAATAAATCAATCAAATCTTACCGTTTAAGTATAGTTTGGTCACCTTTCAGTCGTAAGGAAATTTGTGTATTTTATAACAATAGATGGATGTGGGTGTACAGTTTTGACATCTCTTAAAAATAATAATTTACCATGAGTATATAAAAACACGATTCTTCTACCCCTTTTGTCTCACTCACAAAAGAAAAATCATCAAATCTCATTGAAACTTGGGGGGTAACTTGTACACCTTTGAAATACTACTTTCTCAACATCTCTTTATAATTTTGAACCACAATCAAAGGAGCTTAATTGGAAATTTTTCAATTAAAGGATATCAAGGGAATATAGAAAAAGAATAGTACACATGAAATGTTTATTACTCGTTCCGGTCCTAAATATAGGGGCTAGACAAATGGTTTATTTTAATCCTAAGTGTAAGATCTTCATTTTCTTTATTTCCTAAATTTATAATTTTTCTTTTGCCGAAGTATCCCTGTTGACTTGACTGTACATAGTAAGGATTTTTTCGTCAGCGGTAATTACAATTCATATGATTGAAATGGTATTTTAGAAATACTAACATACATTTGTTATAAATAACTAACTTAATTAATTATTTTAATACCCGCAAATTAGTTATGCATCTCTTATATGAAGGATTAGGGAGCTAATATAAATTATTGTCGACAAGTAACGTGAAACTGAATCTAGTTCATATATAAGGGCAGGGGTGCTAGGATCCAACAACAACAACGAAGTTTTATTCCATTAGGTGGGGTTGGCCATATGGATTGTACGACACTATTGTGCTCTATTAAAAACTAAATCTTTAGATATATTATTAACAAAAAAATCTCACCCTATAGCCTTATTGAGTGTTTGCTTCGGGAACTAAGATCCGAACCTCGTAAAAAAATTGATGATTTGAAGTTTTTTCTGAATGAAAAGAAAAGCAAGATGGTAGATATTATCAATGGATGGGAGGAAATAAATGGTATATGTTGATTGATAGTTGACGAAGGATCCAAAAGTAGTGTGTCGGTGAATGAATTACAAGAGAGATAGATATGGTAAGGAGGTCAAACATTTCAAGGGTAAGTGGGGTAAACAAGAATTAGAACTTGACCTGATCGAATCTGTTTATTTATAAATGTGTGTGTGTCTTGGTTGTAAGGGAAGAAGAGGAACCAACAATGTCCAGTTCTGAATGTCACCTTTTTCCATGGATATATAGCCTGAGCCTTGGGGGGATCAAAACCTCTTCCTTTTCACATTTGCACATATTTTTGTTGGGGGACCAAGCTATACATTGGTTCAGAAAAATTATATAACACCTCCACCACTAGACTAGGGGTTTATATTATTTGGATTCTTGTGCTTTAACTCTTTCTCAAATCTCAATAGCTTACTATTGAAAATAACCTCTCCTTGTCATGAAACATATATACATTACTACTCTATTGGCAAAATATATATATATATATACATTTACTACTCTTGAAAAAAAAGAACTCATCGAAAGGAAGCGTGTATGTTGGCCGCAGTCGCTATAACTTGTTCTGCATGACACACTCTCTACGGTGGAGCTAGAGTTCAGGTGGTGGTTGACCGTTGTTTGTCCTTATGAACTACTCCTGCATTGTTGTCAAAATCTGTTGAAGTAGTTTAGATTTTGGCTGGTCGTTGACAGATTTTTTTCTGTCACAGAAAAGATCCAAGAGAAAAGGCTACGTGGTCCTCACCCCCATGCCTCTTTCTCTTCACCATGTAGCTCATATTATATGGATACTCTCTCTCTCTCTCTCACACACACACACACAACAAAATATCTTCTGGTTATTTTTGGTAAAGAAAACCTCTCCTGGCTGAGTGATCTAATGTTTTGGAGTTAGGAGTTGCATTGTCGGCTATGAGGATCTTTTGCTAACTGGATTTATTTACGTCATTGGGCTGCCCTTTCTCATCGTATAGGCTATTTTGTCCATTGGAATTGTTGGTCCAGGCCCATTAAGTTAATGGTCATCATATATTAGTCTTTGGATAAGGGATCATATGTGTAAAAATATAAAAAAAAATTGAGACCAACTTGGGTTGGGTCCAGCTAAAAAACTAGTATTTACAACATGGTAAATAAAGGTTCGAATTCTTATTGAGAGAAGTGCCCATATTTAATGCCCATGAGTTCCTCAAACAAAATTGTCTCTAATAGAAAATATTTGCAACTAAAAAAATGGGAATTATTATGAGATTCCAAACACTACAAAAAAAAAGTATATTAGTCACAGAAATTCTGTCACTAATCAGTGACATAATTGAATTAGTGATGGAATTTGTTTTGTCACTAAAAATAGCGTCACTAATTGATTAGTTACGTAATTTTGAATTACATCACAAATTAGTGATGGAAAATTTTCATCCTAATTCGTGAGTTGTGATTGTGATTCTTCCTCCCCACTCTCATGCCCCCCTCCCCTTTGCCACAAGCTCGCCTTCCTCCACTTCAATCTCCTTCCCAACCACCGCCTCACCACACCCTAGGTCCTCACCACACCTCATCCCCATCCTCTCTTCCAACTGATGATGTTGTTAATTTGGAGGTGAAGACGATCAAATCATCCTTTACAAGCTTGGGATCTCTACGCTTCTTTGCGCTCTCTCTGTAGAAAATCCATCATCATCAAGAGGAAGACCAATGGAGCGCAAAACAAAACCCTCCACCATGGACCTCCTTCCCTCTTCATAAGCTCAAGCATGCTTCTCTCTTCCATACTTCTCATCATCCACCACCTGTTTGATAAAATTCCACAGCCATAAAGTTCCTTAGTTTTCCTTCCTATATGGAGAGTATGTGTGGAGTGAAACGGTTTTGAAGTGAAAGAGAACATGGGTTTTATTTGTTTTCCTATTTCAGGGAAAGTTCCTATAAGCACTTTGGGTCTGCAATTAGATGCGATCCAGTTATGAGAATGAAGGGAATGAAAATTACAGAGAAAACTATAGGAAGTTGAAGCCAAGCTCAGTGATAATTCTCTTCTTGTTTTTGGTTTTGATCAATGTTGCTGGAGGCTCTTTGCTTGTGTGGTGCCTTTGGCCACATTTTCTTTCTTACACCAATAGTGATTTGGTTCTCTCTCAGTTTCAGACCTGTGTGTTTCTAACGGCAAGGAAGATGAGAGGGTTATTTTGAGAAAGGGTGAGTTTTAGTTCATAAGCTATTTCATGTAATTTTTATGGTCTGATTGCTCTGGTTTTGACTTGTTCTTCGTTGAATTTGAGCTGCAAAATCAATGGGATGGTATTACCGAAGTCATTCTTGCCGTCACTGACCTGGATGGATCCTTCAATCGATGCTCCTTATTTGAGGGATATTATTCATTATATTGTGATCAATTGGTCGAAAAGTTATTCACATTCTCATGAAGTTATATAGCCCTCTCGCAAAAACCACAAATTAGGACGAATCTAATTATGTTTAATTTGAACTAAAGGAAAAGAATTTCAAATCATGTTGTGTTGAAGAAGTTGGGTTACACTATAAAACTTATTGTGTAGAAGATTTTACAATGTTGAAGTTTTCAAGTTACGAATTACTTTCTGGTTTCTGAGTGAATCAAGTGTGTGTGTATGAATAAAGAATCATCAAACAAGGAGATGAATTATTTTAATAATAGTTTTGTTAGAAGTCAAAGACAATATCTTCCTAAGTCAAGAATATCGTCCATCGCCAAGAAGAATGTGATGAAACATGTAGGATTAGAAAATATATAAACAGTTTCATCTTGAACTAATTGTATATAAATATGCACTTGTACATTACTTAAATGAGAACTTGGGGTTTTAGATTGAATACATGGTACTAAAGCCATAGTTTCAGTCTTCCGACTAAACCTCCATTTTTTCCAGCAAAGAAGCTTGCTCCACGTTCTTCAGATCTCCCTCTCCGGCGCATTTTCTGACTACACGCGCCTGAGATTCTACTTCTCCAGCCTCTGATTGTCGCAACCCAACAGTGGTGTCTTAGTCTGATCGCGCTTGTTCACTCAAGCATCGTCTCTTCTTCCGCCACACCGTCCAAGCTCCGGCACGTGGTGCTGTCTCCGGCGACCATTTCTGAAAGTTCTGAGGTGTTTTTGGATCGACTTCTAGTGCTCTTCCTATCCCCAGTGGCTGTGTGATCCCATTCTAACTTTGACTTGTCGGGTACCTCATATATTCGCCTCCATCGTGATATTTCTAAAATTAATTTTGTTGGAGTTGTTCCATTTGGTTACTTTTGTGACGTTTGGTGGCTTGAAGCTTAGTTTTCTCTATTGTTGTGTGCACGTTGACATTTTGTGACTTGCTTGTGGACTATTCTGTAATTTTTCTAATTCGGAGGACTATTCTGTAATTTTGCTAATTCAAAGGACCATTTTGTCATTTTGCTAATATTACTTCTAGTCTTGCCACTTCTTCCTCAAAGTGGATTATTGATTCCAGTTCCACTGATCATATGACAAGTAACAAAAATGTGTTCTCCTCATGTTCACCTTATGCCAATCCTTTTAGTATAACCATTGTTAATGGTTCTTATTCTCGTGTTCTTGGATCTGGCACTATCGGACCTACCTCGCCTGTTCCTTTATCCTCTGTCCTTCATGTTCCTAACCTTGCCTTTAATCTTTTGTCTACTAGCAAACTTACTCGACAATTAAATTGTTTCATCATACTCTTTCCTAACCATTGTTTGAATCAAGATCTCACGATGAAGTAGGTTATTGGTAAGGGCTATGAATCTAGTGGCCATTATATCCTTGATCATCAGGTGCCACATTCTGTTGCTTGTTCTGGTGGGTCATCTCCATTTGAAGTTCATTGTCGCTAGATCATATGTCTCTGTCATCTCTTCGAAAATTGTATCCTCAGTTCTCTTTTGTGTCTGTTTTAAATTACGAGTCATGTCAGTTTTCCAAACACCATCATGTACATTTGGCACCTCGTGTCAATAAACGAGCTGCGTCCCCCTTTGAGTTTGTACATTCTGACATTTGGGGTCCTTGTTCAATCCTGTCTCAAACTGGTTATCGTTATTTTGTCACTTTTGTTGATGATTTTTCCCGAACCACTTAGCTTTACTTAATGAAACAGCGTTTTGAATTATTTACTCACTTTCATAATTTTTGTACTAAAATTCAAACCCAATTTAACACTCCTGTAAAAATCTTATGAAGTGATAATGCAAAAGAATATTTTTCCGCCCCATTCACTGAGTACATGCAAAGTCATGGTATTCTTCACCAATCATCTTGTGTTGATACCCCTGCTCAAAACGATGTTGCCAAAAGAAAGAAACGACATCTTTTAGAAATTGTTAGAGCTCTCATGTTTCATTCCTCTGTCCCTAAAAATTTTTGGGACAATGCAATTTCTACAGCCAGTTTTCTCATCAATCGAATGCCTTCGGCTGTTCTTGGTGGGGCTATTCCATATTCCATTCTATTTTCCACCACTAAGCTGTTCCCTATCGATCCTAAAATCTTTGGTTGTGTCTGTTTTGTTCGGGATGTCTGTCCTACTGTTAGTAAACTTGATTCCAAGTCCTTAAGATGTGTTTTTCTTGGTTATTCTCAAGTTCAAAAAGGTTATCGGTGTTATTCTCCTGATCTCCGTTGTTACCTTGTGTCCACTGATGTCACTTTTCATAAGTCCTCTCCTTTCTTCAAGACTTCAACTATCTCTGAGCTTCCCTCTGTCATGGATAAACCTGATGATATCTTGGTTTATCCTGTTCATCTCCCACCAGTATAAGCTGCTATTCCAGAACTTGATATCCTCAACGACGTTGATGTTGCAAATGTTTCACCCTTGCCAGTTACTGCTTTGCTGATTGATTCTGTTGATGCCTCTCTCGTTCCTGCTCCTGTTTCTGCTGATCCTCCTCTTGCTGTCCCTAAACCACTAGTTCCTAATTCTCTCTTGTTGGCACCTCTGATGACCTGCCCATCGCTCTCCGAAAAGGAACCCGTCCTCACTATCCTCCCAAAAGATACACTGATTGTACCTACCCTATCTCATCTTTTGTATCCTATAAGTCTTTGCCCCCTGCTTCCTCTTCTCTTGTGGCCACCCTTGATTCCATCTCCACAACTGCTACCCTTCACCAAGCCCTGAGTTACCCTGGTTGGCGTGCTACAATGGAAGAAGAACTCTTGGCACTAAAAACAGCTGGTACCTGGACTCTTGTTGATCTCTCTCCTGGAAAGAAGGCCATAGGATGTAAATGGGTATTTGTTGTTAAGACTAAGGCCGATGGTTCCTTGGAACGACTAAAAGCTCATCGTGTTGCCAAAGGGTATGCCCAAACTTATAGACTTGATTATTCTGAGACTTTCTCTCCTGTGGCCAAACTCACCTCAATTCGTCTTCTTGTTTCTTTGGCATCCACATATCATTGGGATTTACATCAATTAGATGTTAAGAATGTTTTTTTGAATGACGACCTTCTTGAAGAAGTTTATATTGAGCAATCACCTGGGTTCGTTGCTCAGGGGGAGAATAGGAAAGTGTGCTACCTCTAGAAGTCACTGTATGGTCTAAAGCAAGGTCTTCGAGCTTGGTTTGATAAATTTTGTGATGTGGTCAAAAAGTTTGGGTTACGTCAAAGCAAGTGTGATCACTCTGTGTTCTACCAACAATCTGATACAGGCATGATTCTTCTAGTAGTATATGTCTATGATATTGTGATTATAGGAAGTAACTGTTCTGGAATCTCAGAACTTAAAATCTTTCTGAACTCTCACTTCCAGACAAAAGATTTGGGATCATTAAAGTACTTCCTTAGTATTGAGGTTTTGAGAAGCAAGAAAGGTATTCTTTTAACTCAAAAAAAATATGTTCTCGATCTCTTAAAGGAAACTAAAAAACTTGGAGATGCACCAAGCAGTATCCCCATGATTTCGAATCCATTTCTGGATTTTGATGTTAGTATGTTTGATGAGCTTCCTGATGATTTGAAGAAGAGGATTGATCTAGAGAAATTAAAGCTGTTTCCATTTCCTGAGAGATATAGAAGACTCATTGGTAAGCTGAATTATCTAACAGTAACTCATCCTGATATAACCTTCTCAGTCAGTAGGCTTAGCCAATTCTTGGTATCACCAACAGTGGCATAATAGGAAGCTTTAGAACATATCTTGCATTATTTGAAAGGCTCTCCAGGTCTAGGTATTCTTTATACAAATTATGGGCACACTAAAGTCGAGTGCTTTTGTGATATGGATCATGCAAGATCAAAGGCCACAAGATGATCCACTATGGGTTACTGTGTGTTTGTTGGTGGAAATTTGATATCTTGGAGAAGTAAGAAACAAGGGGTTGTGTCAAAGTCAAGTGCAGGTGCGGAATACAAAGCCATGTCACAGTCAGTACAAGAAATTATGTGGGTACTTCAGCTTTTGAGGGAAATTGGCATCGTCACAACATTACCTGCAAAGCTATAGTGTGACAATAAAGCAACACTTCATATAGTATCGAACTCTATATTCCATGAATGTATCAAACATATTGAAATTGACTGTCATTTTATTCGTGACAAGATAAAAGAAAATATTGTATCTACAGGGCACATACGGTCCGACGACCAACTGGCAAATCTTCTGACAAAAGCCTTAAATGGGACACGTGCTGAATATCTTTATAGCAAGTTGGGCATAATAAATATATATACTCCAACTTGAGGGAGAGTGTTAGAAGTCAAAGACAATATCTTCCTAAGTCGAGAATATCGTCCACCGCCAAGAAGAACGTGATGAAACGTGTAGAATTAGAAAATGTATAAACGGTTTCATCTTGAACTAATTATATATAAATATACACTTGTACATTACATAAATGAGAACTTGGAGTTTTAGATTGAATAAAATTTTTTTATACTCTTTAATAATATTTTTATAAAATATTAAATTTGGGCCATTTATTTTTTGAAGTAGTGTTGGGAATGAGAATTTGAGAGGAAGAAGAGAAAGAGGATTCTGCATATACGGAGATTCCCATCACGTTTTTTTTTTTTGGCCAGCATCACGCGTGAGATGATTGGTGATAATTAAAATTCAATAATTATATGTATTTTAGCCAATTTTCGTATATATGAAATAAATGTTAAATCAAGCATTACTGAATCAATTCTAATTAACAAACGAATCAATTAAACTAAAGGTGAGCCCAAAAGTTCAGAATAACCATTAAAAGTTTTGTAAGATAATTGATTAATTCAAATAAGGACATTCAAACTATCAATTTAAATAACTAGACGAATATTAATAATTAACGTCTCCTTACCAATCCAACCAACATCCTATTATCAAACATTTAGTAAGAATTAACATATCCTTTTTCAACTAAAAACAAACTCTATGTATAATAGCGGGAAAAAAACATTGTTTTTCATAACTTTCACCAAGTGAAAAGTGAGAGTTGATGAGTACCTACAAATCTGCCCACCATCTAGCTCTACGATGATATCACCATTTTCCCTCGTGCCTAATATAAAATATGAATCTATCTTTGTCATGGTTGAGGAGTCATTTGTCCATGACACATTATTCCCATAAGGGTTCTAAAGAATGAATTTGAAAAGCTCAACTGTTGACAACTTTTACCTTTCGGTTGCCTGTTGCTATGGATGCGAACCCACTATTCCTCTACATCTCTTTACACGCTTAAGATAATATAATGATATATACAGGCTTATACTCTTTTATTCCCAAACAATATGGGACTAGTTTATTTGACACACCCACACACATTTGCATATATGTACAACAAATATTGCATCAAAGTTCTAATTAAAAGAATGTCAAAAGGAGCAGAGATTTGAGTCAAACACTATTTAAGTCTAAGTAATTAAATTCAGCACAACAAATTTGAGGTATTAGACCACACAATCACATGCTTAGTTCATAAAATACAACAACAAAAATTAACCTGATATAATTAGCACATGTCCTTGCATTATGAAAAATAAAATATAATCAAATACGATTGTAGCGAATCAACGGACTCCAGAGCAGGGATCAGCCACTAGTACCTGCAAAAAGACGCCAGAGGATCTGTATCAATTTAAATTAATTTAGCAGTTGCACAGTTTCAAAAAAAAAATAGTTGTAATTTTAAAAATTGAAATTCAGAAATGTTTAGTTTACTAAAAGTAACCTAATTAAAAAAAAACATACGATATTAGAAGGCCTAATGACCTATCGCTGACCATGTTAAAGCAAATGAAAAATATCCACAAAGAAGGCAAGTCGTGGCTAACAAAATAATATATGCGAGTGGTTTTTAAGCGGAATCACGTAAAGTGAGTTTTCCTCTGTAGGCTGATAACAATATGATTATTTGGCATTCTTTGTTGGATTTTTTAGTTATTTTTTGTGGGAGGGGACCCAGACAGATGATAAATAATTGCTAACATATAGAAAACGACACTTGGAATTGGGGTAAACTTTTGATCAATTGATCATTTCGAATCAATCTTCCATTAAACTGCATGTTGAATATATACATACAAATAGTATCATGCAAGTAAGTGAAGTAGCAATTTATTTATTGCATATACACGTATCATAAACTTGAAAATACTTGCAACAAAATTAATGATCAGTTTATTCCCTGTTCTCAATTTACAAAAAAGTGAATAACGCCTCAGGTATATACGCAAGCATAATTTCTAAGTTGTTGAGGATCAGAGTTAAGCAAATGAAAGAACAATTAATTGTGAACTTTCAAGGTCAAGGTTGTTAGACTATACATGTTCACCTTATGAGAATAATAAGATGGATCTGTTTGGCATTTGCTTAGAAAACCAAAAAAAGGTAGAATATATATATATATATATATGGAAGCACTTTTTCCCTCCGCAATTTGTGCATGCTTTGTTATAAACCACTCAAAGAAATTAAAGCAAACAAATATATTATATAAAAGTAGTGGACCAGCTGTGCCATACCTTCAATCTTTTGATTCTCACAGATTTCACTAGCACTAAGTTTCTGTTCTTCTGATTTCTCATTCTTAACATCAACATCAGGATGGATTTTCTTCTTTATCATCTTCTTCATCAGCTACAACATTAAGAAAGAAAGAAATCAAGTCAAACAAATCGATTCATTCAAATGCTTAATTAGTTGATTATTAGGTACTCCCTCCGGTTGTTAATATAGAACACAGGGAATTGACGCTAGTTCTAAATGTGAAATATATTTCTTATGTTACCAATTTTTCCCAAATTAACTCTACTATATTCCCTCAACAATAATCAAATAGAATAAGAAGGAGGGAATTAAGGAAGATGATTGAGATATTTTAGAAAACACATTTCATATCATCTACCCAAATTAGATAACTATGTCTTACATGTAGAACTGGATGTAGTAGTTAAATAATGACTTACTTTTCGTATACTTTTAATTGGGTGTGGATTGTCCTTAGTGACGCGAGAAATGAGCTTCTTGGCGAATGTTGGCTGTCCATGTTTGGCTTTAAGGCTTTGTTTATCATCATCATCATCAAGCAATAAGACTTTTGCAGCCTCTTCATGTTTCATTTTTTTCTCAGAATCAGCCAAGAAAAGGTCAGCTAGAGTGATTCTTTCACATTCCTTCTTCTCCTTCTCATCGGTCCCCACATCGATCCATTCTACGACATCATCATCAGAAACCATCGTTGGTGTCGGAGTAGTCACCAGAGCTTCCACTTTGGCAACATTTTTGGCAACACTAGGTTTTTCATTTACAACATGTTCAAACTTGGTGCCAATAAGTAGTGGTTTCATCATTTCCTTATCAAGCTCATCAGAATCAAAATACTTGTTTTCTTCCTCATCGTCATCACCATGTTTCTCTGCTTCATCTTCATCACTTTCCAAAGCCAAGTAATCTTTGTGGCGGTCAAAGCTCTTGAAGTTGAAGGGACCATAACAGCCAAGAGTGCCAATAGTTAGAAACCCATCTTTCCAACCAATAGCCACATCAGCAAGAGCAACTTCTTTTAGTGAAGCTTGATTATTATTATTATCCCATTTCATTACATCAGACTCAGCCTTTCTCACTTTTGATGAATCAAACCCATCTGTGTAAAAACAAAAAACATTCTTGGAAAATTACGTAAGATAAAGAAATTTATATGCAGCGTTACGTTGTTTGAACAAGTTAGCTAGAGATGTATATGAGTCAAACCCTTATGAGCACTATTATGATGGAACGTCTTGTGCACCCAGCTGAAGATCTGTGACAAATTGACAATACTGAAAATTAATTAAAAGATATATATCTCTCAGTTGACCAATATGGAAAATGATTATAGACTATGAGAAATATGAGAAGCAAATTGAAATGGGTGCATGCATGTATGATTTGCCATCGATCACCTTCATTTTTCTCCCGCGCGCTTTCCTAAAAACGGTCACAAATATGCTGAGTAAGGAACTGGCTTGGGGTTTAAGTGCTTAAAGGATAAGGAATGAAACACTCAAGGTGGACCTGCCTGGTGGTCCAATCAAGTTGAGTCACGTGTTCCCCAATAGATTGCAACCTTTACAGGTCAAGCCACACGTTGGTGGGTTCTCACAGATACCACAATTAATGCTATAATGTAACTTGATCTCTTAATTCAAATTTGACTGACCATATGTTTGAATAGACTCATTCAGTGATAGCTTATAAAGTTTTCTACGAAGTAAAAACTGTAAAATGATGATTCTGTATACTCGTCAAGTTCTTAATGTAAGCTTTAATTAGAGCATTGATCTTAGTCCTATATATATGACCTATTTTTCATGTTTTCCAATTTTTTCTTAATTTACCCCTATTCTGAATAATCAAGTATAAGAGAGATTGAGAGAATTAAGAAAAATGATCAAGGTGTTTTAGAAAAAATATGTCTTATTAACTAACTTTCTTATAATTTACTCAAATTAGGTAAATTAGTCTTATATTAAGGACTAGAGAGTAATTATGATGAAATGGGAACCCATCAAGTGATCTCAACATTCTGTTTAATTTAGCAGTTCAGAAAGGAAAGAATCAAAGAAAAGGAGGGTTCAGATATGGAAAGAACAATTGTATATTTTAAGTTAAGTGTAATTAAGTTTTGTGAACCACTTTATATTGTCCTATAATCAAGATAAAGATAAACAATGTGTGTGAATAGGCAAGACTCGCTTTATTTATCAAAGGCAGCAATACTTTCACCTCATGAGAAAATTACAAGTTAGAATTGTTAGAATATATTAATTATTACAACATGACTACTGAAAATACTAAACACGGGAATCTAAACATCCCATAAACTCTGTCCTGACATCGCAATCAAAGCTGAAGAGAGAAACAAATGAATCGAGTCTCATAACCTTGACTTATCTGCACTCTTTTGCTGCAATAATATTGAAATAATAGGGATCGACCAGCTTAGATATTTCATATAAGCTGATTCTCTTCCAAACTAACACAAAACAAAAACAATGCTGCCAATGCTATGTGATATATATATATATATATATATGAAAAAAGTGAATTTATATCCACTAATACGATAAGTTTCATTGAACTAAAAACCATAGATGTCGAGTAGTATTTCATCTTATATTAGGCTAAGACACTTGAGCACTCGAAGTTTCCTGTTCATGAGATCAACCTAGTGCAATACTTCTAATTAAACTTTCTTTTATTTAATTGTTTTTATTCTGTTAACACATGTATTACAATCAGGAGGTCCAAAAAGCTGTGTAAATTGTCCCTATATATATAGTAGCTAGGTCTGGATATTGCGTAGTCAAAAAATACTATCTGACCACGTGATGCTGCTGGTTGTTGCATAACATTTGATTTGACGAACTACTTGCTATTGCTATCTTCTTCTCTATCACAACGTGAATACCATTGACTAGGCATGGAATATAATTATCTTTTGTCTATACTCTATAGTCTATAGTATTGACTAGAGTTTCAAACTTGATTTTCACTTGACCTGACCAGGATAATTAAGATGTTTTTATTGTTTGACTGAAGTGAATTATCTTTCCTTAAGAAGCTTAATCTCAAACTTTGATAGAGATCCAACTCGAGCCGCACTCCCTCCCTTATATCTTCAATTATTTCAATGGTTTTGCTTTTATTAGGCATGTTTAAATATTTAATGATTTTAGCTCTTCTTCCCTCAGGGCTCAGCAGACAAAAAAAAAATATATTTAATGATTTTTTTTTTTCATTTTTTAGCCCAAATTAATTTATGCCTCTCATATTTTTTTAACTACTCATTTACTCTCATCTCCTTCTCCACACATTCTCTCTCATGTTTACCCCTCTCCATAAATAAGGGTATTTTGAGAAATAAGTTATATTTTTTTTTTACATATTTATTGTTTTTAACCAATATTAACAAACTGTTTGATTTATGTAATTTAATTATTTGAAGCTTATAAAAGGAATAGGAGGGAGTATCTTTTGATATGCCTTAGAAGATTTATTAACCAAGAATTTGAATTTGTGACATATACAAAGAATCTGAGGCTTACTTTCACTACATGTATACAGGGGGTCTGCATCTGTAGCTGTTATGTGCCTATGAATTAAGTAGAATCGATTCATGTATTCAAACAAGTAATTGGTGTGCCTATAAAAGATCAAAAGGGAAGGACATTAATTATTAATATGATGTTGATTTCACAAGAAGAATTAATGTTGTATGAAAGTGAAAGCTGAACTGGAAAAGGTCTCTCCAAGAGGACTTAGCCAAGCAGAAAACAGTGGCTAGGAAAATTTAATTAGATAAAATTCCAATGATAGTACTCTTGGTCTCTCACGCCTACCTTATTTTTCCATTAAAGTGCTTTGGATTCTTCTCATATATATGTACCTGTGGGTCATATTGAGTGCTTCCATACCATAAGCTTACAAATTTGTGTCCCAGCTTAAGCAAATTTTTTTGGAAAGGAAAATGACATTTTTACGGTGATAACTTTTCATGGTGAGGCAAGTCTTAGAAACAATAGAGTTCACTTATAATGGCCTCTTTAAGTCACAGCATGGAGCATGTTTCAATTTTTAGTTTTGTGTTAATATAACTTTTGGTCCTTGAAGTTTGATCCAATTTTGGTTTTGGTCCTTCAAGTTTGAAATTGGTGATTTTGGTTCTTGAAGTTTGACCCTTAGTCCCTTAAATTTGAAAGTTTTGATTTTGGTCTCTCAAGTTTGAGAAGGATTTGATTTTTTTTCCCGTTTAGTTCTGTTTTTCCTGGTTCGGTTCAGTTTTTTTTCCTGTTTGGTTCATTTTCTACCAAGTCCTTCTCAAATTTAAGAGACAAAAACCAAAACTTTCAAACTTAACTGACCAAAGGTCAAACTTCAATGACCAAAACTACTGATTTTAAACTTAAGGGACTAAAACCAAAATTAGATCAAACTTCAGGGACCAAAAGTTATATTAACCGTTTAGTTTTCTTTATCTGAGAAAAGAACGAAAGTTTCATTGAAAAATCATGGTAATAGTAAACTATACACACCAAACTAGATTTTTTCATATTAATATCTTACATACACTTCATGATGTGGAAATTAACAACTGTGTCTTTTGAGAAAATCAAACAAAGATCTCCGGAATCGATAAGGTACATCGATCCTTTTGGGTGAATAAGCTATCTTCTTGAGCTAGCAAACAAATGATCAGTTCAGACATGATTATTCTTTCTGTACTTTCTGCATCTTGCTGCTATAATTGTTTATATCCCTTACAATAGTTATCTACAGTATATACTTTTCCGTATAAAAAAGAATAAAAATCAAAGTAGGACCAGGAAATGCCCTAAAATTTCTATATTCTAACTGGGGAAGTTATATTTGAGCATAGAGCAAAACCTAGAGGAGTGATTTAATTTGGACTTATAGGACAAAGTAGTTTCTTAAGGATGAAGGTAAATCAAAGTTATTTGAAGAGGGAATGCCTTATGTACGTTAAGCAAGTGGCAAGAGTGGTTTCTTTCTTTCTTTTTTCCTTTTTCTCCTTTTTTTTGGATATAACCAGGGTTGGATTTGAGCACTGACAAGTCCAATTTGGGATAACTCTCCTAAATGTGTTTTTTGCTTCACATGACTCGAACCCGAGCTCAAACAACCAAATCTCTTTCCACTATGATCAACGCCTGTTGATGCAAGGGTGGTTTCCAAAAGTAGAGATAATTGTCAAGAGCAACCTTCATATAAACGAAGAAGAACACGAGATTAAGGACACACAAAAATCACAATCAGTACGAACGCTCATGACCATACAAGCATAGTACAAGTCTTAATCTCATATTATTCAATTAGATTTAGTTAGCTCCCAAGCTTTAGGCTCATCTTTTAGCATTGATTCAGTTTATGCATCTTTTTCATATTTAATTTCCTTAAGCTTGGATTTACAAATTCTAGCATATATGTATATTTAATGTGCAAATGTCCTTCAGACCAATATAACATCAGTGTGTGGTGGTCCTTGGCCCTCTGCAAATTAAATTCATAAACTTTGGACCAAGTCTTTCTATAATTAGCAGAAACAGATTAACTTCTTAAAATAAATTAGTTTTGGAATAGTTTCTCCAATAGTGCATGATGTGTCTGGCAAGCGTACCCAAGACTTATCCTTAAAAAATAGTGGCAATGAAACACACCCACATGCATGTCGGTGAAACTAATTTTCTTTCGTCGATATTATTTAAGGTTAGCTAAATAATGAATATGGTAGTGACCCCATTTTTGCACCAAAAAACAGAGAGAATATGATGTGTATAACTGACCACAAGCATAAGTTTGCATGAATAAACAAAATTTTTCCAGCTCAATTACCATGTGTGCGTGCTTGTGTGTTTTTTATCCTTCAACTAAAGCATCCAAAGTCTAAACGTTTATATATTGAGGGATATAAAGTAAAAAAGCACCCTAAAATAAATTTTTTTCTCTTCTACTACTAAGTCAAAGTTATGATTATAGATTTAGATTTGGGTTTTAGTAAGCCTCGCTCAGTCGAATGGTCAAGGTTCGCGACCCGTTGAAGTGTGCTTCTCAAAATTGTGCAATAGGCAATTGGATTGACGTTTTATATGTATATCCAACTTTGTTCGTGGTATTGCTAGGTATTAAATATTAACATCTCTTTTAAATGAGTTTCAAACCTTGATACTTTACATTGTTGAAAGACTAACCTCTTCTACTAAACTCAACCAAATTGTTTGTTTAAAGTGAATTTCAAAAGTGG
Organism: Inga leiocalycina; assembly: GCA_963242795.1. NCBI lineage: Eukaryota > Viridiplantae > Streptophyta > Magnoliopsida > Fabales > Fabaceae > Inga > Inga leiocalycina. Next base: position 75,677,357 of record OY725324.1, read on the forward strand.
CCAATGTGAATATCAGCCTAACTACAGCGTTCAGCCCAAATAGGTTGATATGTGATATCCCAAACCAACTTTGGGTTTTCGACCCAAAAACAGCTTTGGAGCTTCCTTTGAGAGGGCTACCTAAGCCCAATTAGCATCGGCCTGACTTAAAATAATTTGACACTTCTTGTAACCAAAACAACAAACTCATAATTTGACACTTAATAATATCGTAAGGTGGAATACTGTGGTTTGAAAAAATGTGGGGATGCATACCCCTATTTGGGCTTGTAAAGCTTAACTTTAGATCGTTAGTATATCAAATATTGGTGAGGCTTTCAAACAGTTTGGAAGTCCACACCCAAGTTTTCATGGAATATCACTGTCTAAATATAAGTCATTTTTAGATCAAAAGTATCAAAATTTAGCAAGAATGGAAATGGAAAAATGAGAATCAATATTATTAATTCATAAAGGTATGTACAGGTCCTTATATAGACTTCAATGTGACGCAATGGGCTTACATCTGTACAAGAGTAACAACTAACTTCCTCTAACAAATTCCTAACTAAATAGTTAAAAATTAAATAACTAATACATGCCATAATACCCCTCTCAAGCTGGAGAATGGATATCTATCATTCCCAGCTTGGTAAGGAGTGTGGAAAAAGTAGGAGGTACAGATTTAGTAAAAATATCAGCAAGTTGATCTTCAGATTGAATGGGAAGAAGATGGAGCAATCCTTGTTGAACTTTCTCCCGTACAACATGACAATCAATATCCAAATGCTTAGTACGTTCATAGAAAGTAGGATTAGCAGCAATGTGGCGAGCTGATTGGTTATCACAGTAGAGAGAGGCAGACCAAAATCTGTTAACAAATAACTAAGCCACTGAAGCTCACGAATAGTAGCAGCCATTGCACGATATTCAGCCTCAGAGGAAGAATTGGAAACTGTAGGTTGTTTCTTTGATCGCCAAGTAATTAAAGCTTGATCAAGGAAACCACAAAAACCAGTAATTGAGCGCCGAGTATCAATGCAACCAGCCCAATCAGAATCACTAAAGGCATTCAACTTAACAGCGAAAGTGACAGGGAAGAAAAGGCCACGACCTGATGCACCTTTGAGATACCTTAAAACCCTGTGTAAGGCACGTAAATGAACATTGGTGGGATGCTGAACAAACTGACTCAATTGTTGTACAACAAAAGACAAGTCTGCACGAGTATTGGTTAGAGATAATGGTATGCCCACAAGAGTACGATATGTTGTACCATCAGGTAAAGGTGTTCCAGAATCAACAGAAAGCTTAAGATCCTTGGCCATAGGAGTCTTAGCAGATTTACAGTCAAGGAAACCAGCATCAGAAAGTAAATCTAAGGCAAATTTACGCTGACATAAAGAGATACCAGATGAACTACTAGCAATCTCAAGGCCCAAAAAATATTTGATATCACCCAGATCCTTGATTTTAAAACATTGATCAAGATAAGCTTTAATAGAAGCTATTTCAGCCAAATCAGTACCACCAACAATCATATCATCCACATAGACTAATATAACAACGAAAGAAGCATCGGTACTCTTGATGAAGAGGGAATGATCAGCAAAAGACTGATGATAGCCGCATGAAAGTAAGGCCTCAGACAATTTAAAAAACCACTGTCGACTAGCTTGTTTTAACCCATAAAGAGAGCGTTGAAGTTTACAGACCTAATTAGGGGAGTTAACCTCCAAACTAGAAGGAGGAAGCATGTAAACCTCCTCATCCAAATCACCATGGAGAAAAGCATTGTTGATGTCCAATTGTTTCAAATGCCAATTATGGGCTGCAGCAAGAGCAAGGAGTAATCTAACAGTAGTAAGTTTTGCTACAGGGGAAAAAGTATCATTGTAACCAATTCCCTCAACTTGTGTGTAACCCTTAACGACTAGATGACCTTTATAATGGTTAAGAGTACCATCAAAATTGTATTTCTTGGCAAAAACTCATTTGCACCCAATAAGATGCTTACCATGAGGCAAATCAGCCAACACCCATATTTGATTTTGTTGCAAAGCATCTAATTCATCTTTAATGGCATTTCGCCAACCCTCATGCTTAATAACTTGGGAATAGGTTTTAGGACTGATGTCAGTAGAAATAGAAAGAGTAAAAGCACACTGTAAAGGAGAAAGTTTAGTATAAGAAAGAACACGAGATAAGGGATGAAAACTACCTTCCTCCAAAGAATCCGATGTGACTGATGCACATTGAAGAGAATAATGATAATCTTGCAGATAGGAGGGTAGGCGGGTAAGTCTAGTAGATTGTCTAGGTAATGGTAAGGAAGGATCAGGGGAAACAGAACATATAGGTGATAAAGAGGGGGTTGACTTACAGTTAAAAGAGACAGAGGAAATATTAGGAGAAAGAGAAAAATCAAGAGGTAGAATTGCTTGTGGCAGGGGCAAGGAAACAGAGGAAAAATGGGAATCAAGATTGCAAAATGGAAAAATAGACTCATAAAACTTGACATTCCTAGAAATGCAAAGTTGTCTAGTATGTAAATCCAAGGTTATATAACTTTTGGCGCCATTCTTATATCCAAGAAACACCCCTTTAGTAGCTCTCTTATCCAATTTAGTGCGGTTGTGCAAAATAGTGGAAGTGAAACACAAACAACCAAACACCTTAAGTATTGAAAAATTTGGAAGTTGATTGAACAACATTTCAAAAGGACTTTCATCACCAAGTAATGGTGTAGGTAATTGATTGATAAGACAAACCACATGATTAAGAGCAAAAGACCAAAAAACTCTTGAAACATGAGATTGAAATAAGAGAGCTCTAGTCACATTAAGAATATGTTGATGCTTACACTCAACTTTGCTATTTTGCTCGGGTGTCTCAATACAAGAAGTTTGATGCATAATACCATTTTCAGCAAAAAAAATTAGTCATTTGAAATTCTAACCCATTATCAGTTCGAATTGTTTGAACAGAAACATTAAACTAGGTAGAAACTAGTTTGACAAATTCTTTAATGGATGAGCGTACTTCATATTTGTTTTTAAGCAAATAAACCCAAGTATATATAGAGTAATCATCCACAATGGTTAAAAAATATTTGTGACCATGTTCAGAAGGCAAATGATAAGGACCCTATATATCCATATGAATAAGACTAAAAATTTTATTTGATGAAGAAGTGCTTACATGGTAAGGCAACTTTCGTTGCTTGGCAAAATGACATACATCACAGCAGGTAAAAGAAGAATTGAGAGCAATATCAGGACATTGTTTACACAAAGTATACAGTGTTTGATTGGATATGTGGCCTAGCCTAAAATGCCAAAGATTAAAAGGTGGAGAGAGACTAGTGGTGGTGGTAATGTTACCAACAATAGGAGAAGAAATTCTATCTGCAAATTGCATGATATATAATCCCTTAATTACATCAGCTGAACCAATCATCTTCTCTGAAGGTTGGAGTTGAATGAGGCGCTGTGATTGCTGAAATGAAACAACACAAGGAAGAGATTTAGTAAGTTTAGAAACTAACATCAAATTGAAATGAAAGCTTGGGACATATAAGACATCTTGAAGAAAGAAAGAATTAGAGAAATGAATAGTCCCACTACAAAAAGAAAGTACTCTAGTACCATCAGGCAGATTCACAGGAATAGGAAAATTTCATTTATAAGAACTAAACAAAGAAATATTGGAGCAAATATGATCAGTAGCTCCAAAATCTATGATCTAGGAGTGAGAGAATATAGAGACATAAATACCATTAGCAGAGACACTATTAACCAAAGCAGAGGGTTGGGTTGATAGATGATTATCCTGAACTAGTGCCAGCAATTTCTTGTATTAATCTGGAGTGAAGCTATAAGTCTCATTAACCACCTTATCAAGCACATTAGAATTCTGACCAGAAATACAATTAAAGGAAACCGCATTAGCATATGTAGCATTATTAGTAGAAGAATTCCTGAATTTAAATCCAGGTGGGAAAACATGTTTCCTATAACATGTGGCTTCGATATACTTGTACTTTCCGTAATAAGTACATTGCTTAGAAGTAGCATTACTAGAACCAAGCATCGAAGGTTTCGGATTACACGAATTTCCTATAGGTTGCGTCCTGAACCCTGGTGTAACAGAGGTTCTTGATAACAGAGTAGTGACTTCAGACAACGGATAACCAAGCTCTCTTTCTTGCTGTTGAACTAAAGAATAGACTCTATTAATTGAAGGTAATGGATCAAGAAGCATAATATGAGACTTTACCAGAGAAAACTGATCACTCAGTCCTTTCAAAAACTTAATGACATAATCCTAATCCATGTGCTTCTTATAAGTACTCAGCATGCCACATGAACAACACGGATTACAGGAACAAGAAAGTAAAGGCCGTATAGTCAGAAACTCATCCCACAGAATCTTTATTTTGGAGATCGGCAAGATGAAATATGTCATTCTGAGAGAATATCTCACGCAAATCATTCCAAAGTTCATATGCTTTATCAATCTATAGGATGCTCTGTGCAATAGAAGGTGAGATCGATCTAGTGAGCCATAAGAGCACCATCATGTTACACCTCTCCCATGCCTTATAGATCGGATCTGTGGTCACCGGAATCTGAATCTAACGATCGATAAACTGCAGTTTATTTTTCCCAATCAAAACCATTTTCATCGATCGTGCCCATGAGCTATAGTTCAAACCAGTGAGAACCGGTGAAACCAAGATGATAGAAGGATTTTTGTTTGGATGAAGAAAGTAGGGATTTGACATGTTCTAAATCGAATCAACTGAAGAAGAACCATCAATAGGGTGACTATTATGAAAAGAAGTTAGATTTAGGGAAGCTGAAGCCATCATAACCCTAAGATTCAGACGAAAATCGGTGAAGAAGGGACGAGAGGAAGCTTCAAAGAAGAAATCGGGAAAAGAACTTGCAGAAATGAAAAACCCGAAAGTGAAAGAAAACTCTGGAACCAGATGAGTCAAGAGAGAGAGAAATAGGAAGAAAACAAGAGGTCAAAGACTCTCTGCTCTGATACCGTATCAAGATTTAGCAAGAATAGAAATGGAAAATGGGAATCAATATTATTAATTCATAAAGGTATGTACAGGTCCTTATATAGACTTCAATGTGACACAATGTGCTTATATCTGTACAAGAGTAACAACTAACTTCCTCTAACAAATTCCTAACTAAATAGTTAAAAAATTAAATAACTAATAATACATGCTATAATAAAAAAGAGTTTGGTTTAAAATATAAATCACTTGTAGGATAATTAATGATATTTTGTCACTTATATTTAGATACAGAATGGTACTGGTTTAGTTGTTGAGCTGACTTCACTTAGTGAGATAAAATTTGTTGTTGCTGTTTTTTAGTTACTTATGTTAAATTGGGTTTTTTTTACTTCAAACATCAATTTTGTAATATAAGCAGAAGTTTGGATTCTAAATTCAGCTTTGTCATCATCATCGATATATTCACAATTACGTACTATTCCATTAAGCCGTTCTACTAATTTGGCATATCATTAGATTCAAAACTCAAAACATTGTTCACAAGCTCATGCTCAAGCATGTTGGGCTCCGTGCAAGCCGTGGCTTCGTTGCTCTTTTGGCAGAAAGTTTTCAAATTAAAAAAGGTGGCCTTATTTAGGTCCTCTTTTGTCTTCTTGGATATTTTGAAATCGCATTATTTGGCATAAATGAAAGCCTTAGGGGTGTATCTTTACGTTGTCTCCTAAAGTAGTATTGTGTTCCAACAAAGGTGTTGTCTAGATGTAGCTCATCTCTTTTTGCCCATGTCTAGGTAAGTCGATTTCAACTGTTAGGTTCTTCGATTTGTTGTAGATATTATGTAGTTTTCTAATTTTCATTATGACTTCTTTATTTTTACTTCAATCTCATTTACTCTTCCGGGAAGACGCCCTCCATCATATTTTCTCTATGCTCTGTGTGTTGATGAAGCAATGATGAGGATAATGTGAACAGATCTCACATGCTCTAGCCATCGATGTTTCTACTCCATTTCCAAAAAATAGAACTATTCTTCCTAAAATGCTAAAAAGGTTTGCAATCTCCCTTCGTTTTTGCTCTCTCCCCTTCTTCCTTTTCTTATTTTTTGAAGCACAAGGATTTTTTGACCATTTTTATGGGTTTTAATGTCTTATTTTCTTCTCTTATGGCATGTTTGGTTGGAGGGGAGGGGATAGGGGAAATGAAAAATGAACCCCTCCCCTTATTTGGTATGCAAAATTGGAGGGGAGGGGCTCAAAAAAAGGGGATCAAATTCCCTCCCATCCCCTCAAATTGGTTCCCTCCAAATTAGGGGGTTTTGAAGGGAGCCAAAATTTTTTGACTAATATACCCTCATTATCTTTTCATATTTCCAATTATACCCTGAGAAAAAAATTAAAACATTGCATTGTTCTCTAGCGTTTCCTGTAGATCCTTTGTTCCTCCTTGGGTCTCAGCTCTTTATTCGCTACTTCAAGCATACGGATCGCGTTAAGTAATAAAGTAATAAGTAAGATCGTTCCCCCGAGGATTTGAGTAACAAATTAGTCAAGCAATATGTTTGGTGAATTCAATTAAGTTGAGCCAAAACATGTTGTTGTGTGGAAAAAGAAGTTTCAAAAGATATTTTTGTAAAAACTAAGAATTACTGAACAAAAATCTGATTCTTGTGACTTCAATTAATTATAATAAGCCTAGGATTTTTCATCCCCTTTGTATTTCATAAACTTAATTATTTTCCTCTCTAAAAGTACTTCTATGGGATATATATATATATATATATACATATATATATATATATATATGTCAGTCTAAGGTTCACAAGCATTTGATTAAACTCTCTCAAGACATAACCAAATTTATATCCTCCATTAACATGCACAATCTCTTGCTACAGTTAAGGGACAATATTCATTAAGTAACCACCTTAATTTGACAATGCTAGGTTAGTAACTGTATCTTTATGTTACTAACAAACCATCCATTTAGTTCTTAAACTTCAAGTCTAGCATAATTTTACCAAAGTTCTACAATTAAATTAACTCTCTCAAGCTTAATTTAATTGAACAAATTATCCACAGTGATGGCCAGTCACGAATATCAGCAAAAACAGGGTAAAATCAACATATATATGTCATTAGATACTTTAAGAGAGAAATAATCAAGTTTAATCCATACAAAGGTTCAAAAACAATCCTAGAATGAAAATCTTAACTACCCATGTTCAAAAACGAATCACAGATATACACATTCATTACAACCATATCAGAATTACAAAGGAGAAAGGGAATAAGTACAAAAAACCAAGAGAAATTGAGTTGGAATCTCTTTCAATCTTTAATCCCACTTGATTTTCCTTAAGAAAACTCCACTCCTTTGCTTGCAAATGCTCCTAAGCCGCCTCACAAAACCTCAGAATGTCGAACTCCCCCTTTTCATTTCTGCATTTCGCCGTTTAAATGACCTAGAAAGCAAAACACATAGTTGTTGTTTCCGCGTTTTGGCTGCAGCCAAAAAACGTATGTCTTGCCTCTCTGTCATCTAGCTGCAGCTAGAAATGGCTTGGCTATAGCCTAAAACTTTCTGGAGGTCTTCCGGCTGCAACCAGCCAATTTCTTGGCTGCAACCAAGTGTTGTCTTCAACTCTTCCAGCCTTTTCCAATGATGCAATGGTGTTTTGCTCTTCTTCCCAACTTCTTAATCAATGATTTGTGCTTCCATTAGCTCTTTGAGTGTCTCAAGTGTGATCCTATGAACACAAGAAAGTCTATACAAAGCAAAGGGTGATGTATGACAGTAAAATATTCACATTTAATCAAAGAATTATACCCTTTTTAACCAAACACTCATTAGGCACATTTCATTCACACTTCAATCCTCATATACCCATTAATCAATCAAAGAGTGTGATAAATCAAGTGTAAATGTGCCTTTTTGATATGAATTTCACAATGCTAACACTCTTCCTCCTCGCGTCTTAGCTCTCAGCTCAACGCAGCCGTCGCAGTCTCTTCCTCCTAGGGTCTCAACTCATCCGTCGCGGTCTCTCTTCCGCCGTCTTCCTCCTCGTGTCTCACTCGACTGGGAGTCGTCTTCCTCGGCTCTCGTGCTCAATTGTCAGGTTTGTTTTTCCTGATTTTGATTATGTCTCTAGTTTCTCTGTGGTGCTGTCAATTTCGTTGGTTGGGTGGGTGTGTTCTGAATCTAATTTGCACATCAATTTCTTCATCGATTTCTCCTTTATTTTCTTGGCACAAGATAAATGCCACCTGTGTTTCTGAAATGACGCCGTCTAGCTCGATTGTGTAGGTGTGTTCTGAATCTAATTTGCACTGTATTGTTGCATTTTTTCTGGGTTATTTCTGGATTGTATAGGTTATTTTTGGTAAAAGGTTGATTTTTATGAACTGTATTATTGCTTTATTAATCTCATTTCCATTCTTTGTGTTGCTTGCTTGCAGATATTGGATTGCCATTAGAATAGATGTGAGCTTTCTTCTATGTTCAGTTGTCTGTGTAAGGCTGGTACTTAAACTATTTTTGCTGATAAGTTACTGATAGTCAAAATGAGGCTATTCTTTTGGATTCTGGATTCTGCTTTTTTTTGAAATGCTAATAAGTTCTGAAATGCTATAATGCTTGTTACTCTTGGATTCTGCTTTTTCTATCTCTGCTATTGTTTTGTATGCTTCTGAATGATTTTTCTACAAATAGCATATTGGACACTATGATAGGTTTCCCATGCTCAAAACCAATATTAAGATTCTAATCCTTTCTATTCATCTGTGGTCCCATGATTCTTTTGATCCTCTTGTGTTGTATCCCTTTGAGTTATTTTAGATTCTTCAGTGACTTCTTGTTCTAGTGGTGGGGTTGGTTTTTCATCTTTTTTCTCATTAGGTTCTCTTTGACTACTCTCCATTTCTGATTTGGGTTTTTCTTCAGAGAAAAAGTTTGAAGATTCTACAAGTCTCTGTCTTAGCTTTGTTTGGCATTATTTTTTTCATTTTGAGATTCTGGTTATTGATATGCATCTTCCTTTACTTTGTTAGATAGACTTGGAAACTCAATACTTTCTGCTGGTGCGTTGGTGGCTTGAGTTGCAGCAAAGAGTAATAGCTTTGCTTATGTGTGTTATGGCTCAAGTATGTGCCAATGAAATGCGTGCTAGAAGAATAAGTTATAGTTTGAGTGGCAAAAGAGAGAGGGTGCGTGATGAAATAATGAATAAAATAAGTAGCTGTCCGTCTAGTCAAAATATAATTAGAATGACACCTAGAGTATTCTTAGAATTATGTGGTATGTTAGAAAGAGATTGTGGTCTGCAACCCACACGTTGGTCAAGTGTGGAAGAACAAGTTACAAAAACTCTTTATATATCAACACATAGTACAAAAAATTGTGAAGTCAATTTTTGGTTTAGGCGTTCTGGTGAGACAATTAGTTGTCATTTTCATATAGTCTTGGCAGCCATCATTGAGTTAGAAGAAAAATTTGTTGTCCAACCTGATGGGTCTAGCATTCCTCTGGAAATTCAAAATGAACATAAGTTCTTTCCATATTTTAAAAATTGTATTGGTTCTATAGATGGAACACATATACGTGTGAAGGTGTCTTCTTTAGATGCTCCTCAATATCGTGGTAGGAAGGAATTCCCTACACAGAATGTGTTAGTGGCATGTACATTTGACTTGAAGTTCACTTATGTGCTCCCTAGTTGGGAAGGCACTGCATCTGACTCAAGGATCATTAAAAATGCATTAACAAGGAAAGATGGGCTTAACATTCTTGAAGGTAAATACTTAACCAATTTTGATGAAGTTTACATTTATTAGGTATTCAAATCCTCTATAGTAATTATCTTCATGTATTATAGGTAAATATTACCTTGTGGATGCTGGGCTCATGTTAACAAGAGGGCTTATAACACCTTACAGGGGAGTCTGCTACCATTTGAAAAAGTATTCACAGAGAAATCCACCCATAAACTATAAGGAGTTGTTTAACCTTCGACATGTAAAGTTGTGTAATGCCATTGAACAAGTTTTTGGTGTTTTGAAGAAAAGATTTGCAATTTTATCCAATGGAACTGAACCTATATATGGCATAAAAGTTCAAAAAATGATAATATATGCATGTATCATTCTTCAAAACTTCCTTATGAGTATTGACCCTGTTGAAGATTTGTTAAAAGAAGTTGACATGGACCTCCATCAACAAAATGGATCAAATGACGATAATCATGCTCCAAATGGTGACAATAATAAGACTGCTTGAGGTGATCTTATTAGAGAAAATATAGCAACTCAGATGTGGGAAGATTATCAGAATAATGTGGTTGCTATTGAGGATGACTTTGATGATGATGTTAAGGGTTGAAGTTTGTTTAGACATGGTTTTTGTTACTTGTTATGTATTATTATTGGACATGAATTTAAGACATGGTTTTTGTTATATTGCTTGTTTAATGTAGCCTTCGAATTTAATTTTTTCAGACATGATGTTGAGGGCATATCTTGTTCTATTTAGAATATGAATTTCAATTTCATACCCTCTGGAGTGCATTCCAGTTAGCCCTTTTCAATTTCAGCATCATATTTCATGTCATTTGATTTTGAGTCTATTTGAGCAAAAGTTTCAGCTTATTGCCTTTTTTGAATCTAGTTGCCCTTTGCTCTTCGTCTACCCTTATTCAGGTTTCTGTTGGTAAAATGCTCTTGCTGATTGTAATATATAATTCATGCATATAAATTATAGACAAGTGGCCAGAATGTAGTTGATTTATATATACTATTATGTGATAGGATGGCACCAAACAATGGTAAAGAGGCAGTTAACTGGTCACGAGTCATGGATGATACCCTTATTAATGCTTTTATGACTGATTACAATGAGGGCCGCAAACTTGGTGGATCTTTTACAACTCAAGCTTATGACAACATTGTCAAGTATCTGAGTGCTTTATTTAGTAAACACATTGACAAGGATAAGGTGAAGAACCGGTGGAAAACTCTGAAGAAAAATTTCTCTAATCTGCATGATATTTTTAAACATCTGAGTGGGTTTGCTTAGAACCCAACAACTCAGATGTACCCACTCAGATGTGGGATGTTGAACCTGAAGTTTGGGATGCACTTATTGAGGTTATTTATTCTGTTTTCTTCAATTTCCCAAAGCTTGTTATTCTGTTATCAAATCTGAAAAAGAGTAGAACTGATTCAATTTCTATCCTCCACTGTTACATATGTATATTACATGTATATTATAGGTGTATACTCATTTCTTTGATGTTTCATAACATGTTTGGAAATAGTTTCAGTTTCAGTATACTCATAAATAAAAACTAAGATGATTTTTCATGAAGACTGTGAATACTTACCTGTTGACCCTATATATAGATGTTTCACAGCATGTTTAGAAACAGTTTCAGTTTACCAAACAGACTTCCCTGCTCGCTGTTCTGTTCTCTGCATTTGATTCATTAGTTTTCACTGTGTGTATACTTCCCTGCTCGCTGTTCTATTCTGTTTTTGTCATATTCGAAACTGATTTTCTTTTCTAGATTTGATATATCCTATAGCTGCTGGGTCTGATTTGTTATAGCATTATTTCACCAGGCTAAACCCAAAGCAGCTCTATGGAGAAATACTCCTATTCCAAATTATGAAAAGGTGATGCTACTGTACGGAGTAGACAAAGCTAATGGTAATGAGGGGTAACAATGCGGGAGTGGAGGAAGAGGCATCGATCTACAATAGAAGTCACTGAAAGTCTTCATGAAATTGATAACTTAGTTTCACAAGGTGGCTTCTCATTAAATAGTGCTAATGTGTTTGTTGAGATTGATGGCCAAGGTAACTCACCCGGACAAGAAGTATCACCTGAAGAAGATCATTCACCTCATGCTAATAGTGCATCCAATAAGAAGCCAAAGAGGGCACCTAAAGAGCATGAAAATAATTTTAATGAAATGACTGGGATAATTCTGCAATGGTTTCAGCACATGAGAAAGGGAATGATGCAATCATGCAAGGAAATTCTGTTCTACTAAAAGCTAGCAACAACAAAAGGGAAGTACCCCAATTGTCTGGTGAAGAACTATGCAAGATGCTTCAAGAATGTGGCTGTGATGTTGCAAAAATACCAAAAATTTATTGCTTGCTTATGAATGATAATAAAAAGCTTAGGATTGCAGTACAATCTCCAGCCTTAATAAGGAAGGAAGTGATAATAGAGATGTTTTATGGTTCTTAATAGATGGTCTCTTGACTATTTACTATAATGACTTTTGAATATTTTGGTAGATGCTAATGAAAATATGACTTTTGAGCATATTTGATAACTTTTTGTATGCTTTGTCATATACTCTACATATGGTTTTTGGCTATGTATTGATGACTTGCTATGGGTGGGTACTCAATTCCCCTTCCCCTCCTTTTGAATTTGTACAATATATTTGAATATGTAATATGTTGGATCACTTACAAAAGTATTGAAAATTGTAATCTCTTTTTATTTTCTAGTTCTAAACATTATGATCATAATCTGCATGATATGGCTACTTGGTGACCCCAGTGGTTTTTTACCAAACCTCTTGAGTTTAGCTTTCTTGTTTTGTTTACTTTCAGCCACCTATCATTGGCAATATTGATGCAATTTTCTTTTTTCATGTCATGTCAGATATTTATTGGTTAATTATTGTTGCAATGCTATGGTTGCTTGAATTTGATCTTGCTATATGTTCCTATAAACCCATGATCTCAGACCTCCATGGTTTTCTTTTTGGACGTTGTCTGGTGAAGATTAACTGTGCAAAATATGATAGAGCAGGCTTGTGGCTAGAGTTCGGTATTGCTGAATCTCATGTTGATTATACATAATGCGATAGAATAGAATTGTTGGTAGTGTTGGTTTGTTGAATCTCATGATACTGTCTTTGGTATTCTCTCTTGCTCTTATTTGCTCCAGGATGCTAGATACTGGTGTAATTTTTGATGGAGATACATATGTTATAGCTTGAGAACCATTAGAGTGCTCACTCGTAGTTCAACTATCAGTATGGATCTCCCTTGATGCAAAAATCTCAAAAAGAGATAAAAGAAGAGGAATGAATTATAATGAGAACAAATGAATTGGTTGTAGATTTTGATGTTTTTATGTCATTCTCTCTCTGATTGCATGATTATGTAATTTGAGAGTTAAATTAATGTGCTGATACTATGATATTTAGCCCTTGGAGTTCTTTTTGCCCACAAAGCCCTTGCAGTTTCATCATTGCCAAAAGAAAAGGAATGAATTATAGAGGTGTAAATTAATTTAAATAATTTTCATTTTTAAAAAAATAATTTCAATTAGTTATATGAGCAAATTAAATCTGAATTTTCATAATTTATTTAGTTTATATTGAGGTGTAAATTAATTTAAATAATTTTCATTTCAAAAAAACTAATTTAAATTAGTTATATAAGTAAACAAAAGTAAGCAAATATATAAGAGTAAAATGATAAATTAGTTATTATCTCCCCTCCCCTCTCCTCTTGAACCAAACAAGAGATCATTAAAAAAACCTTTCCCTTCCTCCCCTCCAATCAAACCAAATAAGGTAACTCCTTATCCTTTACTTCCATCCCCTCCCTTTGAACCAAACAGGGCCTTATAGAAATTCTTTGACCATTTTTATGGTATGCGATTACTGTTCTTCTTCTTGCTGCTCTCCCTTTTGCTTCTCTTACCGGTCATCTACTCTAACTACCCTTTTTCTTTTGATAGTTGGTGCTGGGCTTATTTTTTGCTCATTGTGACCATATTTTAGCCCGAGTTCAGGCAAAATTAAACTATGCAATTATGCATCAAAAGAGAAGCAGATAGAACATAGACGATTTTGTGAATGGACAATCCATTGCTCTTCCTTTCGAACTTTTAACAATGTTAAAGCTATTTGCTTTTTCCTCATTATAGGCATTTTATAGGCTATTATGTATAAATAGATAGATATTACAATGTAAAATAAAACCATAAAAACAGTCAATGTATAGACTTATAGACATTATATTATCTCTTTGCTTAATAGATAATCTCTTTCTACCCTTGGTCGATTTGTTTATGTGCTTGTTTGGAATAGCTTATTTTTGGGCAATAAGTGCTTATAAATCATTATTTACGATATACGAGGTAAGTATGTGAGAAGAGTTTTATCTCGACTTACGTAATAAGTGCTTATTAGCCCCCAATAAATAATACCAAACACAGCTTATCAACTTTTCTGAAAAAGCATAAGATGACAAATTAACATTTTTATACTTGCATTGAGAAGGCCCACTAAAAGCTTATCCATCTATATTTTTTTTTTCAGTCACTCCTTTTTTTTTTTATCTATATTACAATCTGCTGCTATTCTTTTTCAATAAAGTATTTAATCCTTGACACTAATTCTCTGCACCTGTAGTTAAGTTGCAGATTTTGGCTTCACTTTTCTTCAAAATAAGGTAAGCATGCGGTGATGGTTATCATATAGCTTTTGCTATTGCTACTCTGAATCATTATCAATGGATTTCTTACATTCATTAGTGAATAACGTGGAGGGACAAATTTGTATGGGACCAAGATCAGCATGATGTTGTTTTCAAAAGCAAAAGCTCATAATAACTGGATAAAAACAAAATAAAACCCCAAAAAGTAACCGGCAAGGTTAATTTCTTTAAATCTATGGTTGTTGCAATTTCAAAAATATTTTGTAGAAGCATATATTTTCCCTGCAGATGTGGACTAATTGGAAAAGGCATAAATGAAATGTTTTGATGGTTGTGTTTGAAGGTAATCTCCTTTATCTCTACTAGCATATGGCTAAGAAAACTGAAGATATGATAGCCTTCATATACATATGTGATTATTTAAAATAGTTTATTTTTTATTTATAATTACTTTTAAATAATGATTTATGGTATATGAGATAAGTATATGAAAGGAGGTTTGTCTCGACTTATGTGAAAAGCACTTACTTTTAAAAAAAAGTTATCCCGAACACAGCTATATATATTACTAGCAGACTCGATGCAACACCTGCGAAAAGGAAGTCAAATGTCATTTTCATGAATATTCTGGTGTTTATGATTTGTTATTTTAATACACTATAATCCATTAGTGAGTGTTTGGATAAATCCCAAATCGCGATTTCAAGAGCTCTATTTCGTAAATCAATATAAAACTCTTTTCACATATTTACCTCGTAAATTATAAAAACCATTCTTTAAAATCTAATCCAAACACTTCCACTATGATAAAATTTTGCAACCTAAACTATAAGGGCAGCTGTGAATCTAGGTAGGCGTGCCACCTACAAAATATCATAGTGTTGACCATGTAAGATCTTGTTTTTCCACACTAATGGATTTACATGTGCTCTCTTTATTTGTTTCTTACCCTCTCTGATCCATAATATAAGACACTTATAAAAAAATAGTTTGATCCACAATATAAGTTATTTGTAAGATAATTAACGTTTATTTTTCAATTTTGACCCTATAATTAATGTTCATTTCTAATTTACTTACTCATTAAATTTTCAAAACACATTTTCCAACAAGGATAAAAATAAAAAAAATATTAATTTAAAACATATTTATTGAATTAACCGTCATTTTTTATTTCATGTGAATTAGATAAACTGTCTTGCATTGTGGATCAGAGAAAGTACCTAGAAGAAATGTGCTTGGGAAACAATAGTTGTTGTACTCTTTATCAGTAGCTGTTATGTATGGATGATATCATAACACACCTGTTCAAGTTTTATTCTCAGAGATGTATGCTCACTTGAAATGATCTATTTGGAGAAATCTATACTTCCTCTTATCTTAAATATAAAACAGAACTGATTATTTTTTAAGAGATTAAAAAAATTAAATAAATTACTTAATTATATCATATGTTGTGTATTCTTAAATTATATATCAGTTTATAAGTTAGGCAAAATAGTTTAGAGAAAAATTGATAAATATAAATATTTTAAAATAATTTAATTAGCTTTCTAATTATCTCTAAAAAAAATCAATTTTATCTTATATTTAGAATTTAAAAAAATATTTTACATTGGGTGCGTTTACCAATGATAACCTATGCTCTCCCTTCATCTAACTTTTGCAAATGCCAAATCACTGTACATAACTCAACCTCAGCACAGCCTGTGAAGGGCCTGGTGCGTGGCTCAAAGACCATGGCAACTTTAAGAATTATAGTCATGGCACTACCTCTATGTACCTTACAATTTGTTATTGCATGATATTTCATTGCACTTAACCATTTGATCCATTTGAGCAAAAAAAAAAAAAAAAAACCATTTGGTCCAGACGATGTTCACCATGTCTAAAATTATTTGCTGCTAAGTCGATTTTTTTTGGGAGGTCGAACCTACTATCATAGAGGTTGTAGAGCCCCAGAGTGTAGCTTAAAGTGGTTTGGGAAACGTCAAAACTGTTTTTTTTTAATTATTTAATAAACACCTTCGTCCAATATAAGTTTTTTTTATAAATATTTTCAAAGCCATAATCATATATATGCAACAAGAGGAGGAAAAGGAACTAAGGGACTAGAACACAAGCAAAAAATGAGGCCTGTTCATGAAAAGTGGAGTAATTGATTAGAACCTCCCTGCATATCCACAAAAGTAATTGATTAAAAGGTGGAAGTGGGTATAAGAAAGTTAAGACTATGGAGTGATAATTAATTAAAAGGTAAACAAAAAATATGGAGCGAATTGCAAACAAGTTTATATTGTTGGGATGGTACAGTGTTTTTGAAAAGTCTGTGATTGAGATATTTGTTCAATATAATAGGTGAGTTGTTTTTTTTTGAATTAAAATGAAATAACTCCAAATTTACAATCTCCTTAGGCAAGGAAGCACACAAATATCGTGCTTACTACAAGGACAAGGAGATAAATTAGAAACATTGATGCATAATCCTATTAAGTTGTACAAATTATAAAGTTTTATCGAGAAGAATTTGTCGTTGCTAATTAGTAATAACGATGTAGCTATGGTAATTTATGGTTCAAATAATATTGCATGAAGAAAATAGTATATCAAACAAAGTATGAAATAAAGGAAAAAAATATATCAATATGTAAAAGCTCCTATGTAATGCACAGGTAACACATGCTCAGGGCATAGAATGTTTGAAAATAGTATTGGGTAAGCATGAACATGAGGGGAAATGCACAACAAAAAGTTGTGTATAAAGAGGTGTTTTGGAATGTCAAGACAGTATTAGTGTGTTGGATTTGAGCGATTTCAACTTTTGTAATGTATTCAGGTCGTAATTGTTTCCCATTGTTGTCATGTTTCCTCAAAATATTTGTATTCCACTTTTGTTATTTTTGGATAATTTGGTGTCTGTTTGGATTAGCGGTAGAAGCTGTTTTTACAATGTGATTTACGATGTACGAAATAAGTATGTGAGAAGAGTTTTGTCTTGATTTACGTAAGCATACTTCTCAAATGCTAACTCATACAGGCTCAATGCCCAAACCTTTTGGTTTTGGTGTGAAAGTTGAGTTTTTTAGATTATGGCAGGGGAATGTTTCATTGCAAGAAAATCAGTTAAGACCTCTATGATTGCCAGAAATTATTTCCTCATGATATAGAACTTTACATTACTATTGGTGTGTTTGGGAAAAACATAGGGAGAGACAACTATGAAGCACATGTTGCTAGAGTGATAATTTTGTTACTTGTAAAAAAGTTGACTTCAAATTTTGAATTGGACAATATCATGATAACCATAAAGCATTGCGGTAGAGAGAGAACAGAATAAATTTGGTCAAATAAAAAACAACATAGACAATTTAAGAATGAATGAGGTGGATAAAATAGCGCCTAGCTTCTCTCCGTGGCTATTCCGGTCCCATGCCTCTCCTTTACTTGAGGTGACGTCGTTTTGTGTGCAAAAGAATAATGCTCCCTTCTTTCATCTGCGGCTTGCCTCTCGCCCCCTCAAATAAAAAAGTCACCACCCTCATCTCCTAAAACACTTCACCAGATTTTGAGTAAAAAAAAAAAACACTTCACAAGATGTGCTAAAAAATTATTTACTGTATAAAATTAAAAATACATTCTAAATGTCATACTTTTTAAATAATTTGGTGGTGAAAAAATGAATGATAAAGAGAATAAAAATTACATAATTATATTTTATCCAAAAATATGTAAAATTGGGAAAAAAATTCTTTATTGAAATTTTTGTTGGTGAAAGTAACCTGATAAATTTTTAGGCAAAAGTATACTTTTGATCTTTTAATTTTAAACGAGACTATATTTTAGTCATTTAATTTTAAAAAGTGTGTTTTTGATTAGTCAAAATGTTGAGTCAAAAAATGATGAGGTTTAATTTTTCATTAGTGAAGTTGACAATATTAATTTAAAAGGATAAAGAACACACATTTTAAAAGTTAAATGACTAAAATAAAGCCTCATCTAAACTTAAAGAGTCAAAAGTATACATTAACCTAAAAATTTATCAGATTTCTCTCACCAATAAAAATTTCAATGAAGGATCCCCCAATTTTCTTTTCTTTTTTGGATAAAATATAATTATGTGTTTTTTATTCTTTTTATCGTTCGCTATTTCACCACCAAATTATTCAAAAAGTATGACATTTAGAATGTATTTTTAATTTAATACAGTAAATAATTTTTTAGCACATCTTGTGAAGTGTTTTTTTTTTTTTTTGCTCAAAATCTGGTGAAGTGTTTTAGGAGATGAGGGTGGTGACTTTTTTATTTGAGGGGGCGAGAGGCAAGCCACAAATGAAAGAAGGGAGCATTATTCTTTTACACACAAAACGACGTCACCTCAAATAAAGGAGAGGCATGGGATCGGAATAGCCACGGAGAGAAGCCAGGCGCCTCCGGAAGCGCACTCTCGTTCTTCAAATGGTAGCGGTGGTGTCTGCAGAATTATTCACTTGTCACAACTAAAATAAAAATAAAATAAAAAAAGTGCACAGAATCGGTTTTCCCATTTTGCCCCCACCCTTAACCTTTATTTTCTAATGCATACCATAAACCCCAAAACACAAACTAAGCCGGGTACGCTCGCGCACCCCCATAACGAAGGAACCAGCAACTTCATTTATCAACTGACAAAAGCTTCATTGCAAAAGGCCATCGTAGAATCAATCGTGCCTGCCATTAACGATCTCCTTGAAATGGAATCCTCCGCTCTCGAATGGCTTCCTCGTGAGAGAAAGTTGAAGCCCTGGATCGTGATGGTTGCACGACGCATTGTACAATATGGAATTATTCACACACTGTACATTACTATTCATGAACGCCGACATCGGATTCGAAGATTTTGCGCTTCTGCTGTTTCTAGTCTCCTTCTTTTTCTCGTTACCTTCATCACTGCTCGAGATCCCTGATTCTCCATGATTGTTTTTTATCTTCGAAACCCCATTCCTGTAAAGGTAGTTGGATCTGTCTCGGAGTTCATTTTTCTTTGGTGATTGAATCAATTCCATGTATGCTCCTCTGTTTTCACCAGCAATAGTTATAACTTTCATCGGCGAATCCTCTGAAACCCAAGATTTTCTGTGATTTCCGTACTGTTTCTCATGAGGTTTTTTTGGGGTTTCCCCTGAATTGTCATTTCCCCACTGCTTAGGCTTTTCAATTCGCTTCTGAAGTATCACACTCTCGGACACTGCTTCCTCTAGGATTTTACGGTTAGCCTCAGAGTTAGCTGTCAACTGTGCAGGTGGAAGAGTCAGAGGAGAAGGCGGCGGCGTGGTGGGTTTGGCCTTCGGTGACTGCATTACAGTCTGAATCACCTGTTTCGTTGTGGAAGAAGCAGATTGTGGTGTGGTTGCTTTCTGGGTTGGAGAAGCAGAAGGCGGCGGCGTGGTGGGTTTAGCCTGAACCACCTGCTTCGCGGAGGGATGCGTCCCACCTTTGGCCGGGGAAGGAGCAGAAGAAGGTGGTGGGGATGCTTTCTGAGCTGGAGAAGAAGAAGATGAGACTGATCCATTTTGATGAGGAGAACTTGATAATGAAGAAGAAGACTGAACAGGAAGTTTCTGAGCTGGAGATGAAGGCACAGATCGTCTCTCTGCAGGCGGTGGCGATAAGTTGATCCTATTAGTGGGCTGAACCAAAGAAGGACGAGAGTTTTGTGAAGGTGCCGGAGCCGGAGCCGGAGGAGGAGCAGCCACAGAGCGTAAAGAGGAGAAGCGAAACCAGGGGCGGCCTGGGGCTTGGTTGGCCATAGTGGAAAATGGTAGTGGTGACTCCTAAGAAACAAATGAAGGCAGAGCAGATAAGGAAGGGACTTGATTAATATGGGCAAAAGAGCTATGAGATTGGCGAGGCCATGAAGTGTTATTTATAGATTGAAACAAAAAGGGTATTGAGATTAGAGGATATTGATTAGTCCATGAGAAGCAAATACGTGCAAAGAGAGAGAAGAATGGGAAAAGCATCGGATTCAATTGGCACCTCCAGCTGACACAAGCTCACAGCACAAGATTGGCATCAGCTGGGAAAGATTCACTGCCTGTTTGACAATCAAACGTAATTAGTTAGGTAACTCTTCCTGAAAACTTGCTCATAGCCTTGTTCTACCTAGTCTTTTTGCGGTATTATCTAGTTCATTAGTTTTACTTGTAAATGCAATCATCATATATAGCAGCACAGTACTTAGTATTAAAGCTGGAGTTTGATCCAAAATTGTGCTGTGACATCGATATGAGAAATGACATTACTTGTGTTTTTAAGAAAGAATGATATTACTTCTTAATCAGACCTCCCCAAACCAAGAAGTTCCTCTATCTTCTTCTCAATCATCATATGCATGAATGTGCTTGCCAATTGTCAAAATTCAAGCACAGTAACAAAACTAGATTCCACCCAAACATTAAAAATAAACAATTATGACTTGCTGCATGTTTGGCTTCCTTCTTCTGTTCTGACTTTGCTTGCTGAGGCAGTTTTCCACTTGCCTCCGTTTAGTTTCGTGTGAGGTTGCTTCAAAGGGACTTTCCCTTTAAGTGTACCAATCATATTGCCATAGCCATAACGTATCCTCTTTCAACGTTGTATAAGAAAAGAAGCGAAAACTAAGCTAGTTTTTTCTGCTTTGGCCAGGATCGTATGATACTCATTTTAGAGATAATCAACATATCTTGAGAACGAAAGAGAGAATAACCTGAAAAGTTTGTTGTAAATTGTATCCATTTTTTAATGTGAAGACGTTTACCTTGTGAAAGGCATCCATTGTTTACTGTGAAAACATGTGGAAAGTACCTATTTAGAATTTTTATTAGTAAGAAAGATTTGATATATTTTCAAACACAAAAAGACCGGTACTTTATTGAATTTCATATATAGAAATTATCAGTACTTGAATTCAATTCCATCTCACTAATATAATTTTTAAACAGTGACTTTTCACGGAATTTTTGTTCCTTTCCTATAATTGGGTCTCGCCTTAATTGTGGAAGCAGCCACTTAATGTTTGGGGCGTCTTGAATATAGATAGCTAATAAACTTACCCTTGTAAATGGACCTGACTTGATGTTAAAAGTGTTACCTCAGATAAAATTTGGCTCAATAATATATCTATGGGTGTGACTGTGTGTGAGTTAGCTTCAAATTAACTCATAAACTAATACTCTTTTCGGGTCTAACTATGTTAAATATGAGATAAAGTTGGTTTTTTTTAAAAGATTAATAAAGTTAAATAAATTATTTAATCATATCATATGTTATGTATCCTTAGATTATATATCAGTTTATAAGTTAAGAAAAATAGTTTAAGAAAAAAGTGATAAATATAAATATTTTAAAAAAATTTAATTCACTTTCTTAATTTCTTTTAAAAAAATTAAATATACCTTATAATTAAGACAGAAAAAAAGTAATAAAGTTTTGGAGTAAGATGTGACATTGCCCACTTCTCTTATGTTTCCCACTTTGGGATTTCTTTTCAACAAGTTGATTTGATGAATAGAAAGAAAGATGAGAACTTTACGGATACAAAATCAGAGGGGGTTACAGTACTATCTCAATCATCATATTCTAAAACCATAAAAAATGTGGCTGCCATATGTGGTAGAGAGACATGACATTTGAGGAGGGAAATTCGATGAGTTAATTATATTCCTCAAACTTGGGACTCCCACCGTTGAGAGGCTTCCCAGTACTCTATTAATATTTAATGGCGCCTTCCCGAATATGTACCGTCTTCCATTATTTCTCATTCAATAAACATTAGGGCTTCCTTTCCTTTGTACTTTTCATTTCTTCTCCGTTTTTTTACTTTCTTTCAAGTTTTTGACATACCAGTGGACACAAGTTTTCATTTGATTTTGACTTTTTTTTCTGTCAACACAGTAAACTTTTATCTTTTCTAGATACCGTGAACTCTAAATATGGACCGTGTAGACTCTGACGTACACAAGGAATCGACCAACAAATATATAGGGAAAATTCCAAAAAACCACACTCAAAATATACAAAGAATAAATCAGTACAATGAAATTCAGAAAAGACAAATCAGGCGGGTGTCAGAAAAAAGAGGAATCTGTCCTTTTGAAATTTCGGCTAAATTACGAAAATGCCCTTCATGCACACTTCAGAATAACAACATGATCATCGGAATTAACACCTTCGGATTCGATATTAACAACTGCAATTCTTCTTTTACAATTAACAAATTTTCGGACCAATAACAACACATATCTCGCCATTAACAACTCTGGATTCGATATTAATAACTCCAATTTCTTCTTTCAACACTTAACAAGTTTCAGGGCCAATAACAACACTCACCTCGCCATTAACACCTCATGATTTGCCATTAACAACTTCGATGTTGTTATTGCGACTGAGGGCTGAAGGGCATTTTCGTAATTTGGCCGAAATTTCAAAAGGACAGATTTCTCTTTTTTCTGACACCCGCCTGATTTGTCTTTTCTGAATTTCGTTGTACTGATTTATCCTTTGTATATTTTGAGTGTAGTTTTTTGGAATTTTCCCAAATATATATCTCTATATATATTACTCTTTCTTATTTTAAATATAAAATAAAATTGATTTTTTTTAAATTATTAAGAAAACTAATTAAACTACTTTAAAGTATTTATATCTATTTTTTTAAACTATTTTACTTAATTTATAAACTAATATATAATATAATAATACTTAATATATGATATAATTAAATAATTTATTTAACTTCTTTAATATTTCTAAAAAAAATTAATTATGTCTTATATTTATAACCGAAAGGTATACAATCAATGGCTTTCTCTGAATAAAAATCTTATTATATATCATCATTATATGGATTGGAAAAAAATGCTACTCTCTCCGGTCCTAAATATAGGACATAGTTTGTAGTGTAAATTGTACTACAAACTATGTCCTATATCTAGGACCGGAGGTAGTATTAGACTTAAGAGAGAATTATAATTTGTTCCCAAAACATTTTAATGGATCTCTAAATCATAATTGCATGTGTTTGTCCATGACAGAATTTATAATTGTCAGTGGAATTATTGTCAAACAAAGGCGACCATGTAGGAGCCATCAATTGTAAAAGAACCATGTCTTCACGTCCCATTGTCCCTTTAAATATTGAATACTCTCCAGACTCATAATATATGTCACTTCTAAAAAAAAAGGTTTGGTCCATAATATAATTTATTTTAAGAATAATTAATGTTTATTTATTAATTTTACTCATACAACTACTATTTAAGTGTGACTTGTTATATATTTCTCTCTCCTTTAGAATCACATTTAATATGGATAAAGTTGGGGGGATTTTAATTTAAGGTAAATTTAATGAATTAACTATGATTTTTTAATTCTGATGAATTAATTAAAGTAACTTATATTGTGGACCGAAAAGAATTTATATATGATTCCTGTTACAACACATAATAATCACTACTTGTGTAGCTTTTGCTCCTAAAACCATACGTTGGCATATGAAAGAGGACTTATTTATTATTTTTATTTGTATTTTTCTGGGTTCGGCATGTTTAATGTTTTCGGCTATAAGTGGGATCCAGCCCATATAAAAGAAAGCAGGGAAAAGCCAGCACAGAGATTATCCATATACAGCAGAATATATGTTGAAATATTTAACTATTGAAATTAGTGGTAATTAGAAGGCTAGCAGTATTCTTTTTTTTTTTTTAAATTGTAATGACAAGGGCGGGAAAAGCTCTTGGGGCCATACGGCCTTTACAGAAGTCCTAAGTACAGTAAGATAAATCTGAAGACCCAATGATTAGCTGAGGTCAGCCAACAATTGGATCGAACAAAAGTTTGGGGGTGGTCCAAAATAGATAGGTCATAGTCCAAATCGAGGGCCCTCCTAACCAGAATATCAGCACACATAATTGCTTCTCGGTGACTATGGACAATCTCTAAGTCCCAATCCCTATAAATTAATTTCCTTACTTCCTCTAACTCGTTCTGGAGGGGATGGTATTGACCCCCTGGCTGAAGGAGTAATTGAATGGCTTCAAGTGAGTCAGTGTGTAACTTAATCTTTCTGAGATTCATGGTTTGGCAGGTCTGGAGTCCTATACTGATTGCTTGAACCTCAGAAGCTGTCGAGTCAAATGTGAATCCTAGATTCTATTGAAAACCGCAAATCCAAGCTCCTGAGCTATCACGAATCACTCCTCCAACTGCCGAATTCCTGTTCACGTCAACCGCATAAAGTGCTTTTAGCAGTATTCTATTACCAGTGCTAGCATAACCGCATAAAGGCTAGCAGTATTCTATTACCAGTGCTTTTAGCATAAAGTGCCCTTTTTTCTCAGGGGCACAAAATTAGTGGTCGTTAGCAGGCTAGCAGTATTCAATCACTTAGCCTTCTCGTACGGATTTGTCTTCGGAGAATTTTGTTCCCCTTCATCGTATTGTGTATTAGTTATAAATAAATAGTTTACAATTATACTTAACATAGAAAACTGCATTCTGGTAACGAGACACAGATAGGGAAGGAAAAAGTTAAGGGCAAATAGTAATTATAAGAGATGCAAACTCATACACCACCCAAGGACCCTGCCCAACCGTACTAAAACCTTCTTTTTTTACTAGGCGCAAGTATTATCTTATTGATGGCAATTTTATTTGAGGTACTGTTGAACACTAAATATAGACGCCTCTCCATTACGTTACTACAAGGGATTAACATTTTCCACACCAAGGTTTGCCCTGACCTTAACCAAGCTTGTACTCGTTTGGAACAGCGATTGGAATGCTAAAAACAGCTTTTCAATCATAATTTACGGTATACAAGGTAAGTATGTTAGAAGAGTTTTATCTCGATTTATGTGAAAAAACAGTCCAAACACCCATCCAAACATGCTCTTTGTCAAATCTTCCCCGGTTCTTACATAACAAGTCTGTTGTGGTTGACTCTTCTGTAGCCCATACTTTTTCCTTTTCAAGAACATCTTGGGCATTTAAAAAAATGGGCCAACATTTGTTTTAACTTGGTCCAATCGTCATAGGCTCAATCAAATTCCATGAATAGAATGGGCCTAAACGTTTGTGAATGTCATGGAGCGCCATCACAAGTGTTGTGTGTGTAAACTCGAAATCAATTCATTTATTATCCAAACTGGCCCAAAATTACCAATAAGCGTTAAAAGGGCTAAGATGTAAATTTATCAACGAAGTTTTATCTGAGGGGCGTCTGACACAAATATCTTTTAGAAAGGGAAAAAATATCAAAGAACAATTAAAAAAGATGCAATTTTAACAAAACCGTTAAATCTGACCTAATAGCGTTAAATTATAAGAGAAAAAAACCCTTAACGTCGTTAGGTCAGATTTAACGGTTTTGTTAAATTTGCACCTATTTTAATTGTTCATTGGTATTTTTGCCTCTTCTAAAAGATATTTGTATCGTAACTCCTTGAACAAAACTTCATTAGTAAATCTGCACCTTAACCCTAATTATTATGGAATGAGCTTTGACTACTTAAATATAAAATCTTGAGTTTTAATCCTAGTGAATGCAAAAAGTTTCTTTGAGAGTTACCTTCAATTAGGCCCACAAGACTCAAATTTGACTCAGTCAAATAGGTATGTCAAAGGGGAAAAAAACAGAAACGAGCCAAAATGTTATTTACTAATTTAGTTTCTTACCTAGATTTCAGGGGACATGAAAAAATCTTCCTGTGTTACCACTTTGATTTATATTATAAGTCATTTCCAACCATTTTATTAAGTTCAGGGAGTGATGGTTAAATTATTAAATTTTTTTTTAAATGAATGTCATATGATTCATTGTCCCAACTTATTTTTTATCTCCGTACTCAAATCAATTTATAAATATCCAAAATGAATGAATAATTACAGGCTACAGCAATAAAACATGCTCCGGTGCTACCTCTTGTCCTCTCTTTCATTCTTTATGTACTACTACCTCCGATTCTAATTATAAGAAAAAATTAATTTTTTTAGAGAAATTAAAGAAACTAATTAAATTATTTTAGAGTGTTTATATTTTTAAGTATCCTTAAATTATATATTAGTTTATTAGTCAAATTAATTAGTTTAGAGAAAAAATAAAAAAATAAATACTTTAAATTAATTTAATTGGCTTCCTTAATTTATTCAAAAAAATCAAATTTATCTTAAATTAGAACCAGAAGAAATAATAAAGATAAAATCTTGACACTGATAATATGAAAATTATAATTATCATGTTATTTATGTGTCATAAAATATGTAACTCGATTTTAAGCAAAGCACAAGATTAATCATAATTGTTCTTTTCTTTTCTTTTTCTGTTAGGTATAAATATCTTTTTATTGGAAGTGCTCTTGTTTGAAGCACTGTCGGTATTAAATGTGGATATTTCTCCTAGTATTCAAATATTAATTTGTTTCGTTGTGAGGGACTAATTTCTTTTATTACACCTAACTTTTGTTGATTATTAGGAGATAGAATCAATGAACTCTCCTGCACCAAAAAAAAAAAGAAGTAGCTAGATCCTATTACTAAAAATTAATTTTATCTTTATTTAAGATTGAAGATAACATCTAGAGTACACTCTCGAGAAGCAGGCGCTCGTTCTTTTTTTTTTTTTTTTGAATAACACTGAAATTCAATAAACTGCTAAAAAGTAATTACAAACAGAAACCTAAAAACAAGGACAAACTATCCTCCATCCTTCATCAGCCACCACCTTCAAAATAAGAAGGTGGTGGATAATCAAGGATAACAAAATTCTCAACCAGACTATGAGAAGATTTCGCTAAATGGTCTGCCAAGGTATTCTCCTCCCTCGGAATATGGTTAACTAAAACCTGCCACTCTTTACATAGCCAAAACTTAGCATCTACTATTACATCAGAAAACGGATGAGACGTATGACATCCTCTTGACATCATATTAATTGCTTCAATAGAATCCGTGCTGACAAGGATCTTCCTGTACCCCTTACTCCAACATAGCTGAAGACCTTGAATAATTCCAATAATCTCAGCTATTGTCGGAGGAATTGTAGTAAGCTTGGATATGAATCCACAGATCCATGAACCACCGTCATCTAGAATAACACCACCGCAACCACTCTGACCAGACGCCAAAACAGACCCATCCACTTCAAGATTCACAAAGCCTGATTGTCTCAATCTCCCCCCTCCATCAGACGGCCTTCTCTGAGTGTAAAATTGAAAGTGAGAAATGAGATCCTGGTCCCAACTGGCCCGAAATACGCTTGAAAAAGCATCCGAGTTGCTCAGGTCTCCCTCCTCACCAAAAAGCTTTCTACATCGAGTCACCCAAATATCCCAGCAAACATACCCAAACAAGATAGACCATGGAACCTTCTTGGTGAAATCCCTGCCTGCTTCATGCTTCAGATTCCAATATATCCACTCCTTCCCTTGCAAGGAAGAAAACTCCGGCCACAGATTAGGTTTAACAATAGAGATCCATCGCTCCCTTGCATTGATACAATCCCTAAGTAAGTGCATTGAATCCTCCGCCAGATCGCAATTGAACGGACAATTGTTGTTCTCACATAGACCACGTCTCTGTTGCAATTGCGCCGTGTGTGCCCGATCGTGTGCAACCAGCCACATGAAAGACTTGATCTTCTCCGGAACTGCCCACTTCCATAGGAGCCTCCATAATGGTTCCACCTGTTGATGAATACCTGCAAAAAGGAAATGATATGCAGAACTAACAGAAAAAAGACCATTAGACGAAGGTTTCCAGTAGGCTTTATCCTCCTCTCTCTCCTCACAAGGAGGATGAGCAAGCAACAAACGATCAACCACCTGAGGGTGAAACCACCTTTCCAATCTTTCTTTATTCCACTCACCCCTCGGCGTGACAAAATCAGCTACCTTTTCGTTCCTGTCAATATATGCTTCATGACCCGGAATAAGATCAATAAGAGGCCTGTTTAACTCAGACCAATTATCACACCAAAAGGATGCCGTCAAGCCATTACCAATTTTAACCCCTATCCCCTTCTGAAAATTATCCCAGACCTTGCAAATTCCTCGCCATGTCAACGAAGATCCTTGTTTCTTTTGGATTATGGGCATGAGGCCATCACCACATTTATATCTACCTCGGAGGATACGTACCCATAAAGTATCTCTGTTATTCATAAGTTGCCAACACAACTTCATCACCAAGGCTTCATTTTGTTTGCCCAGGTGTTTTATTCCCAGGCCCCCTTCCTTTTTATCTTTTATAATATGACTCCATGACATCAAGTGGAGTTTTTTCTCATCTTCGTTCTCACCCCATAAGAAGCTCCTACTCACCTTTTCAAGATCATTTATAATGCTTTTTGGAAGTAACATTGTCTGCATGTGATACGTAGGTAGAGCGGATAACACAGCTTTAATGAGAGTTGCTCGCCCAGCTAAACTAAGACATCCTCTCTTCCATCCCGACATCCTCCTCTTGGCTTTATCCAGAATAGGCAGAAAAGTAACCCTGGAGGCTCTTTTGTGAATCAGTGGAATACCCAAGTATTTGCCCAAATCGCCCGTCAAACCAACACCCAAGCTTTGACTAAGGCCCAAAGCTCTGGAAAAATGCACATTTTTATAGAAGCAGACCTTGGTTTTATTCCTATTCATTTTCTGTCCAGATGCTTCACAAAACTTCTGTATACAACTCACCATCCCCTGAGCTTGATATTCCGTTGCTTCCCCAAACAGAATAAGATCATCAGCAAAAAATAAATGAGAAAGGGGAGGACCACCTCTGCTTAGCCGAATTGGAGTCCAGACACCATCTTCTATAGCATCCTGTATAATGTGACTCAGGCGTTCCATGCACAGAGTAAAAATATACGGAGAAATCGGGTCTCCCTACCGAATACCTCTTGTAGCTCTGAAAGTTGTCGTTGGTTCCCCATTCCATAAAATCCGAAAAGAAGGAGTAGTAATACATGCCATAATTGCTACACACAATTTATTGTCAATCCCAACCGCCATAAGAGTATCTCGAATGAAAGACCACTCAAGACGGTCATAAGCTTTCTCTAGATCAACTTTAACAGCCATCCAACCATTACCTCCCACTCTATTCTTCATGGCGTGAATAACCTCCTGAGTGATGATAATATTATCACAACCTTGTCTCCCGGCTATAAAACTGCACTGATGTTGCCCAACTACCTTCCCCATTAAAGCTCGGAGTCTTCGCGACATAATTTTAGTAATGATTTTATAGCTAACATTGCATAAAGAAATTGGCCTAAAATCCATGATAGTCTGAGGATTATCCATTTTCGGGATAAGAACAATGTTGGTTTGATTTATTTCCTCCACCATAGCAGGCCGCGCAAAGAAATCCTTAACCATTTTGCAAATGGAATCACCGATTACATTCCAGTACTCATGATACAACACAGCTTGAATTCCATCCGGCCCTGGCGCTTTAAAAGCACCCAGGTCAAAGGTCGCACTCTTGATTTCCTCATTGAAAACTTCTGATAGCAGATTATCCCTATCTACTTGCTCCCAACCAGCGAATTGAGTCCGAGTTCTAAGCTCCTGACAAACCGTACCACTACTGTGAAACAGATGAGTATAGTAATCTAGAGCTAAGTGCTTCAGCTCTAACAGATCAAAGGTCCAATTACCATCTTCCATTTTCAATCCCCCAATCTTATTCTTCCTTCTCCTGATTAGCGCCGCTACATGAAAAAACTTGCTGTTTTTGTCACCCCATTTTAACCAACTGCATCTGGACTTTTGATACCATAGGAGTTCCTCTTGTGCACTAACCAAATTATATTCTTTCCACAACTCTTGTTCGGTTTGAACTAAGTATTGGTTGTCACGCCTCCTCCTCGCTCTTTCCACACCCTCAATTCTCTTGATGATCTTTTTCTTCCTGGCAATAAGATTTCCCACTTTATTTTTATTCCACTCACCAGCAACTTGAGCAAATTCAGAAACTTTCTCAGTCCAATTACCACGCTCCCAGCATGTCCTGACCACCTCCTCAAAACCCTCCTCAAGAAACCAAGCTGCTTGGCATCTAAAGGGGGGTCTAGATCTCTGGTAAGGCAATTCCGGCACACTTTTTAGGAGAATGGGTCTATGATCGGAACCGAATTTATTCAGATGGTGAATCTTGGTAGAAGGGTAAGCTTGGTTCCAACTTGAATTGATAAAAGCCCAATCAATCCTTTCTTTTAGTAGACCGCGTTCCCAAGTAAACTTTTCTCCCACCACATCAGTTTGAATAAGCTGCAACCTATTAATACAATTCCCAAATTGTTGCATAGAGCTAAAATTCGGATTAGCACCCCCTTTCTTGTCTTCCCTTGCTAAGTAGGCATTGAAATCACCCATGACTAACCACGGATCTCTACCTTGGTCATTCAGGGTCTCTAGATCATCCCAAAGGTCTTGCCGAAGATAGACATTAGGCTCCGCATAAATACAAGTCAGAAAAATATTATCAGGATTGTTTATGCTCCCCACTTTTAAATAAATCAACTGAGTGGAAGAAAAAAGATATTGAATAGACACCTCATCACTGTTCCAAAGGACCCAAATACCACTTGCATAACCAGTAGCTTCCAATCTAAGCCAATTATTAAAACCAAGTCTACGAATGACAAGGTCAGCTTTCCTTCCACTAATACGAGTTTCACACAAGATAAGAACCTTGACATTATTACCATAAAGAACATCACGAATTCTACCAGGAAAATTTTTTGAGGCAGCGCCCCTACAATTCCAAAATAGAAAATTCATGGATAACATAATTAACTAAATAATTAAAAGGAAAACACTTACCTGGAAAGATTCTACTGTCCAGAATCTATCAACCCCATGGAAACATCCTCCCCAAGTATGACGCCACAATTCTTCTCATTAACTCCATCACAATTAATAGTATCTCCAATTGGTAGCAGTGGTCTCTGTAGAATTATTCACTTGTCACAACTAAAACAAAAACAAAATAAAATAAAGTGAACAGAATCGGCTTTCCAATTTTGCCCCCACCCTTAACCTTTATTTTCTAATACATACCATAATCCCCAAAACACAAACCAAGCAGGGCCAGCGCCCGCACCCCTAACGAAACAACCGGCAACTTCATTTATCAACTGACAAAAGCTTCATTGCAAAATGCCATCGTCGAATCAATCGTGCCTGCCATTAACGATCTCCTTGAAATGGAATCCTCCGCTCTCGAATGGCTTCCTCGTGAGAGAAAGTCGAAGCCCTGGATCGTGGTGGCTGCACGACGCATTGTACAATATGGAATTATTCACGCACTGTACATTACTATTCATGAACGCCGACATCGGATTCGAAGATTTTGCGCTTCTGCTGTTTCTAGTCTCCTTCCTTTTCTCGTTACCTTCATCACTGCTCGAGATCCCTGATTCTCCATGCTCGTTTTTCATCTTCGAAACCCCATTCCTGTAAAGGTAATTGGATTTGTCTCGGGGTTCATTTTTCTTTGGTGATTGAATCAATTCCATGTATGCTCCTCTGTTTTCACCAGCAATAGTTATAACTTTCATCGGCGAATCCTCTGAAACCCATTTTCTGTGATTTCCGTACTGTTTCTCATTAGGTTTTTTTGGGGTTTCCCCTGAATTGTCATTTTCCCACTGCTTAGCCTCTTCAATTTGCTTCTGAAGTATTACACACTTGGACACTGCTTCCTCTAGGAGTTTACGGTTAGCCTCAGAGTTAGCTGTCAACTGTGCAGGTGAAAGAGTCAGAGGAGAAGGCAGCGGCGCCTTCGGTGACTGCATTACAGTCTGAACCACCTGTTTCGTTGTGGAAGAAGCAGATTGTGGTGTGGTTGCTTTCTGGGTTGGAGAAGCAGAAGGCGGCGGCGTGGTGGGTTTAGCCTGAACCACCTGCTTCGCGGAGGGACGCGTCCCACCTTTGGCCGGGGAAGGAGCAGAAGAAGGTGGTGGGGATGCTTTCTGAGCTGGAGAAGAAGAAGATGAAACTGATCCATTTTGACGAGGAGAACTTGGTAATGAAGAAGAGGACTGAACAGGAAGTTTCTGAGCTGGAGATGAAGGCACAGATCGTCTGTCTGCAGGCGGTGGCGATAAGTTGATCCTATTAGTGGGCTCAACCAGAGGAGGACGAGAGTTTTGTGAAGGTGCCGGAGGCGGCGGAGGAGGAGCAGCCACAGAGCGTAAAGAGGAAAAGCGAAACCAGGGGCGGCCTGGGGCTTGGTTGGCCATAGTGGAAAATGGTAGTGGTGACTCCTAAGAAACAAATGAAGGCAGAGCAGATAAGGAAGGGACTTGATTAATATGGGCAAAAGATCTATGAGATTGGCGAGGCCATGAAGTGTTATTTATAGATTGAAACAAAAAGGGAATTCGGATTAGAGGATATTGATTAGCCCATGAGAAGCAAACACGTGCAGAGAGAGAGAAGAATGGGAAAAGCATCGGATTCAATTGTCACCTCCAGCTGACACAAGCTCACAGCACAAGATTGGTATCAGCTGAGAAAGATTCACTGCCTGTTTGACAATCAAATGTAATTAGTTAGGTAACTCTTCCTGAAAACTTACTCATAGCCTTGTTCTACCTAGTCTTTTTGCGGTACTATCACGTTCATTAGTTTTACTTGTAAATGCAATCATCATATATAGCAGCACAGTACTTAGTATTAAAGCTGGAGTTTGATCCAAAATTGTGCTGTGACATCGATTTGAGAAATGACATTACTTGTGTTTTTAAGAAAGAATGATATTTACTTCTTAATCAGACCTCCCCAAACCAAGAAGTTCCTCTATCTTCTTCTCAATCATCATATGCATGAATGTGCTTGCCAATTGTCAAAATTCAAGCACAGTAACAAAACTAGATTCCACTCAAACATTAAAAATAAACAATTCTGACTTGCTGCATGTTTGGCTTCCTTCTTCTGTTCTGACTTTGCTTGCTGAGGCAGTTTTCCACTTGCCTCCGTTTAGTTTCGTGTGAGGTTGCTTCAAAGGGACTTTCCCTTTAAGTGTACCAATCGTATTGCCATAACCATAACGTATCCTCTTTCAACGTTGTATAAGAAAAGAAGCGAAAACTAAGCTAGTTTTTTCTGCTTTGGCCAGGATCGTATGACGCTCATTTTAGAGATAATCAACATATCTTAATGTGAAGACGTTTACCTTGTGAAAGGCATCCATTTGATCACGAGTGGATGGAGTTACATCAATGAAAATGATTTTGAGCCGTGAAAATGTAGTTAACTCCATTACTCCAAGTTGCACAAGCGCTTGTTAGTCTTTATTCCTTCTTCCCTTTCTTCTTTTATTCTTCTTTTTATTACTCCCTCTGCTATTGAATATAAGCTCCATTTAAAAATGTTGATTTCATAATAGATATAATATCCGATTTCCTCTTGTCTTCTATGTATGTTAATTGTTTATTGTGAAAATACGTGAAAAGTGCCTATTTAGAATTTTTATTTGCAAGAAAGATTTAATATATTTTCACACACAGAAAGACCAGTACTTTATTGAAATCCATACATATAGCAATTATCAGTACTTGAATTCAACTCTTTCTCACTAATGTAATCTTCAAACAGTGGTTTTTCACCGATTTTTTCTAATTTCTTTTTAATTGCGGAAGCAGCCACTTAATGTTTGTGGCCTCTTGAATTTAGATAGCTAACAAACTCACTTTTATAAGTGGACTTGAGTTGATGTGAAAAGTGTTACCTCATAAAATTTGGCTTAATCATACATCTATGGGTGTGACTGTTAGTGAGATAACTTCAAATTAACTCATAAAAAAATAATAAAGTTTTGGATTAAGATGTGACATTGCCCATCCTGATTACCTATTTCTCTTATTTTTCCCACTTTGGGATTTCTTTTCAACAAGTTGATTTGATGAATTGAAAGATGAGAACTTTAAGGATAAAAAATTAGAGGGGGTTTGAGTACTATCTCCATCATCATATTCTGTTTGTATTTTTTGGATTGGCAAGCACTACTGTGCTTACTGGGGAGGCTTCCCAGTTTTCTTTTAATGGCGCCTTCCCGAATATGTACTCTCTTCCATTATTTCTCATTCATTAACATTAGTGCTTCCTTTCCTTTTGTACTTTTCATTTCTTCTCTGTTTTTTTTTTTTAAGTTTTTTACATGCCCGCGGACACAAGTTTTCATTTGATTTTGACTTTTTTCTCTCTCAAAATAATAAAACTTTTATCTTTTCTAGATACCGTGAACTCTAATGGATCGTTTGGTAGTAGGGAACTGAATTCTGAGAAATGGGAATGGAGGTGGAACCCCATATTTTGGGCATTTGGTGTCATGGAAGTCACTTCCACGGAATCCACACTTCCATAAAAAACGCTGGAAGTTGGTTCCTACCTACTAACCATGGAACTAGACCAAGTTCCATGGAACTCACATATGCGGACCATTTTACCCTTGAACAAATATGGCAGACGGTGGTGAGCAAGGAGGATAGCGGTGATGGAGGACAACGGCATAAGGGCTACAGTGAGGGTGATGGAGGACGACGGCGGCGGACGGCAAACGGCGACAGATCAAACAAATCACATTCCTTTCTTTGCCTTCTTGCCCGAAAACCTCCGCCATTTTTGCTTCTCCCACTTGCGTTCTATGCGTCCTCCAACATTCCGCTGCATAGTGTTCGTCCTCTCCAGCATCACTTCATCGTCATCGCTTCTCCATCGTCATCGTCATCGATTGATTTTGTCAGTGTTAATGCTTTTGATTTGTGATTTTTCCTATTAACTTTTGTGGAAATCCCCACATTTTAGAACTAGACGAGATTATATGGCTAGAATCAGACTTTAATGTTGCTTTGATTTGTAAATATTTTCCTTTCTTATTCTCCCTAATTTCTTGGCCATATCCATTATTTGGTCAGACTCATTATTATATATGTACAGAAAGCTATTCGGATGAATAAACACAGAAGAATCATTCCAGTATTTTGCCCTTGTTCTCATCTTCTTTAACTTTTATGAAACATGCGGTTTTTCTTGCCTGGGTTCATGAGTGGTCATCAGAAGTCTGGGTGCTGAAGGTTGGGTGGTGGAGGTCGTTTGCGATGAGGGGAGAATCTAGAGGGAGAAAAGAAGTCTTTATAAAATTTCAGTGACAAATGTATTTTGATCGTTTCATAAAAAAACACACATATTTTATAAAAAATTATATCTTAATTCCATGGACATACCAAATATACTTTAAAAATCACTTACACCTCCATTTCCACTTCTAGTTCTGCTTCAATTTCCACTCCCACAAAAAACTCTTCCATTATACCAAACGAGGCATTAGCCTTCTCGTACGGATTTGTCTTCTGAGAATTTTGTTCCCCTCCATCGTATTGTCTCTGAGTTATAAATAAATACTAATTCTGGCGATAAAGTTAACTTTTGAGAAATTAAGGAAATTAAATAAGTTACTTAATTATATCATATGTTATATATTCTTAGATTCTATATATCAATATATTAATCAAACTAATTAGTTTGGAGGACAAAATTAAAATATAAATACTCTAAAATGATTTAATTAGCTTCCTTAATCTCTCTAAAAAATCAATTTTATCTTATATTTAGAATAGGAGGGGATAATTTACACGTATATTTAACATAGAAAATTGCATTCTGGTTACGAGACACAGACAGGGAAGGAAAAAGTTAAGGCCAAATAGTAATTATAGGAGATGCAAACTCAAACAACACCCAAAGACCCTACCCAATCGTACCAAGACTCTCTTTTGTTTTTTAACTTTTGCCAGACACAAGTATCATCTTATTGAAGGTAATCTTATTTAAGGAATTGTCGGACATTAAATATAGACACATCTTCATCACGTTATAAGGAATTAACCCTTTCCACTAAATCCATACTAAGATTTACCAGGACCTTAACCAAGTTTGCCAAATCTTCCCTGGTTCTCACATAACAAATCTGTTGTGGTTGACTCTTCTGTAGGCCATGCTTGTTCCTCTTCAT
This sequence comes from Inga leiocalycina, assembly GCA_963242795.1. Lineage (NCBI taxonomy): Eukaryota > Viridiplantae > Streptophyta > Magnoliopsida > Fabales > Fabaceae > Inga > Inga leiocalycina. The sequence continues at coordinate 75,713,870 of OY725324.1, forward strand.
GAACATCTTGGGCATTTAAACAAGAATGGGTCAACATTTGTTTTAACTTGGTCCAATCGTTATAGGCTCAATCAAATCCCATTCCATAGAATGGGCCAAAAGGTTTGCAAACGTATTGAGCCGCATCGTAAGTGTTGTGGGTGTAAATCCGAAATCAATTTGTTTATTATCGAAATTGGCCCAAAATTACCAACAAGTGTTAGTCAATAGTCATTATGCGATGAGCTTTGACTGTTTAAGTATGAAATCTCGAATTTTAATCTTAATGAATGCAAAAAGTATTTTTGGAAGAGTTACCTTCAATTTGGCCCCACAATACTTAAATTTGACTCAGTCAAATAGGCATTTCAAAGGGGGAAAAAACAGAAACTAGCCAAAAATTTATTTACTAATTTAGTTTCTTACCTAGACTTCAGGGGACATGAGAAAATCTTCCTATGTTACCACTTTGATCTCTATTATAAGTCATTTCCAACCATTTTATTAAGATCAGGGAGTTTAAATTATTAACTTTGTTTTTAAATGAATGCCATGTGATTCATTGTCCCAACTTATTTTTCATCTACGTGCTCAAATTAATTTATAAATATCCAAAATGAATGAATTATTACAGGCTACGGCAATAAAACATGCTACGGTGCTACCTCTTCCATTCTTTATGTACTAATAAAGAAAAATTCTTGATACTGATAATATGGAAATTATAATAATGGAGTTATTTATGTGTCATAAAATATGTAACTTGATTTTAAGCAAAGCACACAATTAATCATAATTGTTCTTTTCTGTTTTCTATTAGGTATAGGTATCCTTCTATTAGAGGTACTCTTGTTTGAGACACTATCGGTATTAAATGTAGATACTTCTTCTAACATTCAAACCTTAATTCACTTCGTTGTGAGGAACTGACTCCTTTTATTAGACCTAACACTAGTGGAAAAATCACTTTTAAAACCGATTAAAAAATATATTTTAGACCGGTTCTTGATCCGGTCTTGATACAGCCGGTCTAAAAAGTCTACTACTTTTTAGACCGGTTATAGAACCGGTCTTAAAAAACTTTTTAAAGACCGGTTATTATAAAACCGGTCTAAAACTAAATATTTTTAGACTGGTTATTAGAGGAACCGGTTTAACATGTTCAAATTTTAGAAAAGTTGAAATATTAAGATCGATTTTCTATTAAAATCGATCTAAATGTGACGGTCTAAAAAAGTCTTTGTCCAATAATGTAACTTATGTTGATTGTTAGGAGATAGGATCAATGAACACTCGTGCACCCAAAAATGAAAGTAGCTAGATCCCATAACCAAAAGTCAACTTGCATATGGCTCTACGCGTCAGCCAGGTCTAACATCCTACTAAGAAAGTAGATAATCTGTGCGTGCACTGTGAAATTGAGATAGACGCATCGCCCTATAATAATTAAGTAGAATATATTCATGTCATACTAATTACAATTAAAAAAACTCCGGAATACAAGAAAAGCATAGAATTTATTTTGCACCGAACTTGGGATCAAGAATGGAATGAATAATGCAGAAAATATTCATATCATAATTGAGGTATTCAATACACTGCCTTTTTCTTGTTGGCGGAAACATATATTGTCGTGATGGCATTTATTCTAAGTGAAAATAAAAAAAAACGTAATCAGAAATCAGAGGCTGTTAAGAAAATTGGCTCCACTCATTATTATTCTCGAGTTATCAACTTTTTTTTAAAGTGTCTATCGACTATTGGTCACAAAATTGTTAAGAGAAACAAGGTGGCTTGCCTATATATGTATGAGATCAACGCCATGCTTTAAATAACGAAGAGACAAATTAAAGGGAAACAATTAAGAAAATGCATGGATCACAATTGTCCTTTTTCATGTAAAGGAAAAAAAAGAAGAAATTAGGGATGATATAGTAGTGTATGTTTGAATCGGTGATAGAAACTATTTTTCTAATGTGATTTATAGAATATAAGATAACTATATGAGAGAAGTTTTGTTTCAACTTTTGTGAACGTATTTCTCTGACGCTAACCTAAATAAACCCATAATAAAGAGATAAAAACAAAGGTACGTCTTTTTCATGTAAAGGAAAAAAAAGAAGAAATTAGGGATGATATAGTAGTGTATGTTTGAATCGGTGATAGAAACTATTTTTCTAATGTGATTTATAGAATATAAGATAACTATATGAGAGGAGTTTTGCTTCAACTTTTGTGAACGTATTTCTCTGACGCTAACCTAAATAAACCCATAACAAAGAGATAAAAACAAAGGTACGTCATGGGTGATGAAAAAGGCGCGAAAAAAAGGAAAGTGGAAGGTACATGATGATGTGAGAGAAGAAGATTACATATATGGATGAAGATGAAGGAGAGGAGAAAAAGGTACGTAAAAGGGGAACCAAAAATAAAAGTCCATTCACTGAAACTTTAAACAAATTAAAGTTTCCAGCTCTCTGAGCATTACTCCTTCAAAAATAGTAAAATACATGGAAACAGATCATTCTCAACAACAAAGACGGAAACTTGAAAACTCTCTCATGAATTGCTCGTCTTTCATTAAATAAGTAGAGGCATATACATGCTATTACATGGACGCGTGGAGAATATTATAACAACCGTATCTTCATATTAATATTTATAATATTTGGTTAATAATATAATTATAACATTATCATAATATTATAATATCAAATGAGATATATTGCCTTTAATATAATATATGTATATTGGTGGTTTTCATACTTAAAATTAAAAATATGGATGCCAGTTAAAAAGTACTACCTCCTGTCTTAAATATAGGATATAGTTTGTAGTGTAAATTGCACTACAAAATATATCCTATATTTAGGACCGGAGGAAGTAGTTAATATGGAGAGGAATTGAGGGAGACCAAATGGTTCAAATTGTGGAAGAAGGATTAGCAACCAAGTATCTATGAAAGTGATGTGTTGGGATGTAACAGAGAAAGTTACGTACGTACATGAACAACAAAAGAATATTCTTATATATATATATATATAAGAGAACACACAAGCAATAGGGTCATCTCTATATATTGGGTTAGGACCACTTGTCAAAATTTGTGGTTTTCACTAAACCTAGTCGATCACCACTGGCTATATATACACGATTCATTTTGAGAAGTCTTTTTCTCAAATATAATAATGACAAATTGATATTCTTATGGCCAGTGGCCTAAGAGAAATTGTTTCGATATTTTTAGGCCCCATAAAACAAATATTAATATTAGTAGTGATGATGGTTTAAAATTGCATGAGTGGATACGAGAAAAGGATTAAAAAAAATTTAAATTATGGAGAAGTAAAATAAGATAATAGCAGAAAGATGATACACAAAAATTAACGTGTGAAACCCGCAATGTGAGGGATAAAAACTTCAAGGCAACTAGTGAGAAATTTCACTATAAAAAATAGAGTTCACAATCATGCTCTCCCCGATCTCTATGACCACGAAGAAACTAAGCTAAAATATTAAACTGGGTAATGAATAATAATTTCTAAAATCTCAATTGTAAATATAACGTAGATGTGATAAATTTTAAATGTCTCAAGCCTTCACAATGTTAGAAATTATTAGATTGAATGTCACCCGTACGTTAAAAAAAAAAAGTTTACTTTTAAGGTCATAATATTATCTTCGTCAAGATTAATGCTATTATACTGCCCGAATAATATTTTAACTGTCAAGGTATACTTTATTATTATCAAATTCACGAGTCGATTCTTAAAGTTTAACGTTTTTACTTTTTTAATTTACAAAATCGAATAGAGTCATAAATAAACTTGTGTTATTTATAAATTTGGTTAAACTTATGAGTTTATGTATCAAGCTAAGTTTACCGTTTTTACATTTTTTACTTACAAAACCATGTTAATGTTTTCAATTTGATTATGCTCAATGACATTATATATAAATTTTATAGAAATTTTTTTTTATTAAGTATGATATATTATAAATATTGATGGGATTAAACTTCAATTATTTGGATTTAAAGCATATTTAAATCAATTTTTTTCATTTTTTATATTTTAATTATTTAATTATACACTATTAATACCTATTTAATGATAAAAATAAATTTTTATAAATTTACGATTCAAATTCATGATATAAATTTATGTCACATTCATGAATTTACTTAAATTCGTGAATTTTGATAACTTTAATATACCTCAACTCGTAGTTTTAAATGTGGCACTAATTTCTGACATCTTTCTGAGTTTTAAATGTCCCAAACTTCAATTTAGAAATGTTAGAATTCAATGTGGTAAGCAAAAGTTGTTGAAGGAGTTAGTCACTTGGTATCAAAAGCGACGTCTCTTATTTAAAAAATCAGTAACATATAACAACCATAGAAGTGACATTGTTTATAATAATATAATTCACCTTAATTACCGGTTGGCAAAAAAATAATCGACTTTAATTATCAGAAATTGTTTAGTACATAAAATAGTTAAACAAACCGCAAAATAATAGACACAAACAATTATTATCAAATAACAAAGCGAGACAATATATTGACTAGAGACAAATAATCTTCTACCTGCTAAATGGGACCTGGAAAGATATCTTACACATGGAGGGAAGATATCTGCATACGTATATGGAAGAATTTTACACACAGGGAAGATCATCTGTACATTAGGGAAGATATTCTGCACACATGGAAGGTAATATGCACCCGAAGGTTCTATTTGGTAAATAAGTTGCCAATGAGGGATTTTTTCCCAATTTTCCCAATTTTTTTTCCTACTTTGCCTCGTTAGTTATTATAAGTTGTTTAATTAATTAAATAATTGCGATATGCACCAATTTTTATATATATGGGTGATGGTTATAAATTAGAAGATTGTAAACTATAGTAAATTGCTTCTACCCGTGCCTTTCTGGATTCCCCCCCCCCCCCCACTTATGGCAAGAAACACAGAGCGAAAAAGAAATAAAGAAACATATATTAATTAATATGTTTTTTAATTAAAAAATTTGCGATATCACACTGTCATTTATGCTTATCCCACCTAATGAAATGAGCACAGACACATATCACTTAATATGTTTTTATTTTTCTAATGCATAAATTTTTTCTTTTTAATTTTTGTGGCCAACTTTTTTCTTTTTTTCATTAAAGTATTGCATTTTCAATGTTTGACTAAGTTTAGATTATTTTTGTTAGCTTAAGTATGAAAGATATGGTACTCCAAATATACATGGTAATTGCTCTCAAGATTTATCATGTGGACCACGCACTTATCAGTCTTGCGTGGAAGTGAAACAACACGAAGAATCCTGAATTTAGAAACTGAATTCAGTTAATATTATCTTAAAATCATAAACAACATAGCAACTCTTGCGTTCAACTGTCTTCATTGATATATCTGATGGAAAAATTAAAAATAAAGTATTTTTTATTTATCTCAAATAACTGTGATGCTAAATCCTAAAAAGCAAAATAAAATCCGCGTCACTGAATTCATCACAAAACCATAGATTAGGGTATTATTGTCAAACTCATGAGTTGACTCTTCAAGTTTACCGTTTTCACGTTTTTAACTTATAAAATCGAATCGAGTCATTGGTAAACTCGTGACCGTTGTAAACTCGGTTAAATTCACGAGTTTATATACTGAGTTTATCGTTTTTACATTTCTAGCTTATAAAACTGTGCTAACGCACCCTTAAAATCCTATTAACTTTTTCAATTTGATTATTCTTAACGGCTTTATATATGAATTTTATAGAAATTTCTTTATTAAATACGATAAATTATGAATATTAATAGATTTAATTTCAATTATTTGGATTTAAAATATATTTAAATCAAATTGTTGTCAACTTTTTATATTTTAATTATTTAATTATATACTAATAATATCTATTTAATGATAAAATTAAACTCTTATGAGTTTACGATACGAATTTACATCAGTATCATGAATTTGTTTAAATTCATGAGTTTGACAATCTTAGATCGGGGGCATGTTTTTTTTTTTTAAGAAAATTAATAATGTTTCACGTAATTGTGATTTTACGCTTTTTCTGTTGTGATTTGTCACCTCCATCCTAGAAAATATGAAATAACAGTTTTTTTTTTGTTATAAAAATTTGTAACTCAAACAACACAAATTAAATTTTCGCGCATATATATAGATGCTCTTCAAATCAGAATCACTGACTTCTATTAATTTTTTTTACACCTAAACCTCACTTCCTTTCTTCCCTCTCGTGTCTCAATCCAACACAAATTCAAGCTCTCTTCTCTGTTTTTCCCCTCTGCCCTATCAATTCCATTTCACCATCTTCATCTGTTTCCGTATCTCCGATTGATTCCAGAAACCTCATGCGTAATTTCCCATTCAGCTCTAAAACTCAGGCCTGGGTGTGCTCTGTTTTGTGATAAATTGTCTGTCTTAGATTATCGCCATGATTCTACACAATCCATTTTTCCTATTCATTCTTATGATGTTTTTGTTGCATATAACTCGCGTGGTTCTGTTTAAAACTGGATTGATGCACACCATCAAGAAATGTTGGAGAATCATTGAAGATTGTTTTTATGTTTACCAGAGCTTCAGAGTCCCTGAGCTTTATGAAGACATGCTGGAGAATCCGCTTTACAGGAAGGTCTCTCTGTATCTGCATTCTCTGCCTTCCCTTGAAGATTCCGATTTCACCAACTTGATCACGGGGAAGAAGAACAACGATATTGTTCTCTGCCTTGACCCAAAACAGACCATTGAGGACGATTTTCTCGGAGCTAGAGTTTTTTGGCTCAATGAAGGAGACGAGAAGTCCGATTCAAACCGTAACAGAGCGTTCATCCTAAAGATCAGGAAAGCTGATAAGCGCCGAATTCTCCGTCCTTATCTTCAGCACATCCACACCATCGCTGACGAAATCGACCAACAAGGAAAACGTGATTTGAGGCTGTTCATGATCACCGACCATATTGGCGGTGGTAAAGGACGGTGGAGATCCGTCCCGTTCACGCATCCCTCGACCTTCGACACCATCGCCATGGAAAGCGACCTCAAAAACAAGGTGAGATCCGATCTCGAATCGTTCCTCAAGGCGAAGCAGTACTACAACCGACACGGCCGCGTATGGAAACGGAGCTTCCTCCTGTATGGCCCTTCCGGCACCGGGAAATCGAGTTTTGTCGCCGCGATGGCCAATTTTCTCTGCTACGACGTGTACGATATGGATCTCTCGAAAGTCCCTAGCGATTCGGACCTGAAATCAATGCTGCTCCAGACGACAGCGAAATCAATCATCGTCGTCGAAGACCTGGATCGGTTCCTAATCGAGAAATCTAAGGCGGTGAGCTTATCGGGGATTCTGAACTTCATGGACGGGATTCTGACCTCGTGCTGTGCCGAGGAGATGATCATGGTGTTCACGATGAACAGCAAGGAGAAAGTGGATCCGGATGTGCTCCGACCGGGTCGGGTCGACGTCCACATCCAGTTCTACCTGTGCGATTTCCCGGCGTTCAAGACGCTAGCAAGTAGCTATTTGGGGGTGAAGGACCACAAACTGTTCCCTCTGGTGGAGGAGATGTTTCAGAAGGGAGCGAGTCTGAGCTCGGCGGAAATCGGCGAGTTGATGATCACGAATCGCAACTCACCGAGTCGGGCGATAAAATCGGTCATAAGCGCCTTGCAAACTGACGGCGATGGGAGGGGGCGCGGCGGGAAGATCGTACGGCAGTTAGGGGGCCGCGCTGTGGACGTAACGGAGGAAACAGATGGAGTTCTGTGCGGTGATGGTTTCCATACGGTTAAGGATTTGCGAAGACTGTACGGTTTCTTTAGATCAAAGAACCACCAAAAATCTCAACCGTTGTTGCTACGGCGATGATGGGCTGAGGCGTCCCACAGAACAGAGGTCAGTTAAATTAACAACAGGCTTTTGTTTTTTGGGGTTTGTGTAATTATGGAGGAATTAGGAGGGCAAAGGCAATGAAGCCATTTTTTTTTGTGTTGATAATTAAAATACATTTATCGGTTGGATGTAACTTGATCCCCATTGAATGTGCTATTAAAACTAAGGCACTATGAACAATGATTCATGCCTTGTGTTAGATGATACTTAATATAAGATATAGTTGATTTTTTTTAGAAATTAAAGAAGCTAAAAAAATTATTTTAAAGTATTGATATTTATCTTTTTTATATTAAATTAATTTGTTTGATTTTTAAAATATGTTATGATTACCTAACTTATTTAGCTTTCTTAATCTCTCTAAAAAAATCAACTATGTCTTATATTAATGACCGGAAGAGTATTGGCTTCTCCTAATTAGAGAAATCTGATCTTTAGTACTCCCTCTGGTCCTAATTATAAGACAAAGTTGACTTTTTTGGAGAATTAAGGAAGCCAATTAAATCATTTTAGAGTATTTATATTTTTAGTATCTTTGGATTATATATTAGTTTATTAATCAAATTACTTAGTTTGAAGAAAAAAAATATAAATATAAATATTCTAAAGTGATTTAATTGGCTTTCTTAATTTCTCCAAAAAAGTCAACTTTATCTTATAATTAGGACCGGAGGAAGTAGTAGTTAGTAGTGTATATATTGGAAAACCAGGATTCGAGTCTTCCTGCATATCCCAGGGGCCAAAAAATAAAGTATCTTCTTGGATAGTTATTGAAAAACTTTATATGTAAAGTATATAATGTATGTGTATCTTTGCTAAAAAAATGTATGTATATCAGTCTCCCTTTATGCTCTGTCTTCGCAGATTATTTATTTGTCAATCATGAGAATAGATGAGTTCATTTTTATTTTTTTAGAAAAAGCTTATTGATTTATAGATATATTTTCTGTCTCAGGGTACAATTAATAAATTTGGAAATGGAGAAAAGATTTTTTTGATTGATGTGGTAAGAAGGTGAACTCGAATTCCAAAACACACTTATTTAAAGAAGTAAAAACTTTTTATACCCTAAACTTAAAAAAGAATTATACTATTGACTAAATAAGAGAGAGAGAGAATAACGGTCTCTCTCATTCAAAGAGTTTAGAGCATCTCTCAACTAAATTACAAATTCAGCTCTCTTTAATGGCAATATGAAGGAAGTTTTAAAAGTATTTTGCTTCAGAGAATAGTTCATACCTCCTAGAGATTTAAAGAAGGACTCTGTTACCAATAAGTTGTTAATTAAAGTGATAAGGAATTTCATCCTGTAAGGAAGAAAATACAAGTTCGAATCTTAGAAAGCGTATTTATTAGGAGAAGTGAAAATCTTTTATCCTCTAAATTTCGAACGAAAAACTCTTGATCAAATAAAAAAGAAAAACTTTATTGCCACTATATAGTATATATGCCAAGATATTGCCCTTTTGTTGAACGTTCTTTACTTTTGCTTTTGTATAAGGGTACACTCGTCATATTGCAAATCTACTGTGTCAACAAATGTTTCATACACATTCCCAATGACTTTCTCTAGGACTTAATATCACTTAGCAATTAATCTTAACACTGCTATTTGATTCTTCGAATGTTACTATTAGAACTCTTTCTAAATTGTTTTACTACAATTTTGTAGGAAGTAATTTATATTCCACGTCTATTTGTAACTTGTAAACCTTGTGATTTCTTTTAATACATTACATCTTTTTATATAAAAAAAAAACCTATGGAGGTTAATAAATTAAGCAAGTAGGCATGTACTATGACCATATTTAGAAACCTGTTGGAGGGGGGGGGGAACTTTTGCAATTGTTAAGAGAAAAGTATAGCATTCATATTACTTCAGTTGAAATGTGGTTATGACTGAAATTAACAAATTTCTATAACACTCACTTAATTGTTTCTGCAAAAAGTTGTAACCCTGAAAGAAAAAGGAGGGAAATATCTCAGAGAGCAAATCGCTTTGGAGATAATATCTCTCAAGACCAACTTGGTGGTATAAAACTAAGATTGAACATAGAGGATCCATTAATTTGATGATTACCAAACGTGTGCAATCAACTGGCAATTAGATTATACCAATAAAGTTCCTCAAAAAGCACTTAAAAATAGGCCCACGAAGATTATATCATATTGAGAATCCATTAATTTGATTAAACTTATCTTCCCTCGTCATGTTGATCCATTATTTCAAAAGTATTTCACTCAATATAAACTGAAGTGAGGAAGCATAAAATAATAACAGGATATGATTATGTGTTAATTCCATGTTCTCCTTCGTTTGTCTTTACTCTTTTATTTCCAAGTGGTCCACTAGGCATCTTTCTGGCGGTAAAAAGGGGAAATAAATACTCCATAATTTATATGCATGCGAATTCAAAAGAGTAGTGCTAATATTTTATTTGCACTCTCACTTTTAGTTGGCTTTGTCCTCTTTGTTCCCCACCCAACTACATGATTATTATGGTTGGCATCGAATTGAGAGCATGACATGTCAAATTTCAGGATTTAATTACGCTACAGTAACTCCATGTGATAACTTATTTTGATAGTATTTTATTGATTTTTTGTATTCATGTGTGTATTCTTATTGGAGGCGTAATCCTATTCGAGGCATTGTTGGTATTAAATATGGACATATGTAAAAGATAGAGTTAATCAAACTTACTTTATTTAAGATTGAGTTGTACAGTTTTGTATGTGTAATATATTGAGTTTGTCACATCTCCTTAATGTGCGGCCCAACAGGATAGGACCAATTGTGTATAAATAGGTCTATGGCTTGTGACATGTAATTAGAATAGATTTTCCAATTAATAAAATTCTAATTTTCTTGCATAAGATTTGTGTGGAGTTAGAGAGGGCAAGGACTTTTCATGGTATCAGAGCACCAGGTTGTTTTTCAAGAAAACAAAGAAGCCATCCCTATTATCTCCTCCGTACCCTATAAAAACAAGGACTTATCAGGCCACGGTGCATCAGGAAACACAACTTTAATCCCTTGTGATCTATGAAAGAGAAAGGCGTATACCTGTGATCCGTCAATTTCTCCTGCCTTCCTACTCGCTAACACTTTTTTGGAATCTCCAAATTGACTTTGACTCGAATTAATCGTTGAAGCAAAACCACATGATCGAATATTCAAGAAGCATATGACCCAACTTGATTGAACCTTAAAAACCCTAATCTACATAATTGAATTCCTCTCCTCGCCATGAACATGTACACTCAGCATGCCTAAAATCCATTCAGGTCGCTGTCCTAGAACCCGACAACACATATTTCATCGTTGCCACTCTTCTTGACCGACGGTGCTCACTCATGATTGCTTATTCGTCGTGTTCACCATTGACTCCATTCATTAATAGACAATGTCTCTGATCGAACTCTAACTTCATCTTGCTGCTGTGATTGTGCATGACATAAAGAGTCTCAGTAAGTTGTTCGCTCTCATCAATTATCTATCTGAGTTTTTGCTTTCGTGGTTGTTTCACCTTTCTTTTATCTTTCTTTTGTCAAATTAGAAGTTCATGGAGGAAGGGAAAGACAAATCCAGGGATGAGACTATCTCCTTTAATCTTCCCCTCTACCTTTATCCCTTTGACACTTAAGGATCACTACTCATTTCTTATGTGCTCACTGGGTCCGAAAACTCATAGTATGGAATAGAGCCATGAGAATACTTCGAGGCAAAAATAAACTCGGATTTGTATATGGTACTTGCAAGAGAGAAACCCAAGAACCATCCCTAGGGGAGCAATAGGATAGCTGTGATACTATAGTCTTGGCTTCTAAGTTCATTATCAAAGGAGCTAGCTAATGGGATCATTTTTTTCTCAAGTTCATATCATGTCTGTGTTGATTTAGAGTAGCGATTCAACAAGCGTTCTGGGTCCAGAATTTTTGCTTTACACATAGAGATTAACAGCCTCAAACAAGGTTCTTCATCAATGAAAGCTTATTTCTCCAAACTTAAAGAGCTATGGGAGGAACACTCATTCCTGGTTAGAATTTCATCCTGCACATGTGAAACTTCTAAGGCTTACAATGAAGTTATTCAACAACAAAAGTTGCTACAATTTTAATGGGTCTGAATAAGACATATTCTCAAGCACGAAGCCACATATAACTCCTCTTTCCCCTCCCATCAGTTAATGATGCCTTTGGGATGATTGTGGAAGATGAAGCACAATATCAATTGGCCAATTCTGATAATGGTGCTTCCTTTGATGGAATTGCAATAACAATAAGGGGAAGGGGGCATGGTAGAGGGTAGGGGTGTTCATGAGGCCCAAATGCCCGCAATGCCTGCCCGAGCCCGAATAAAAAATGCCCAGCCCGACCCTAAAAAATACGCCCATAAATCATTTGGGCATCTTCGGGCAGGGTCAAACACCGGGCAGGGCTGGGCATTGAGCAAGGTGTACTGCCCTGCCCATTTGGCCCTGCCCAATATGTGTGTATAATTGTATTTAAAAAATATATATATTATATATATAATTGAACAAGTATTTACTTACCATTCAATTAGAATTTAATGAACAAACATATTTTGTATTTACTAGGCATATTTTTTCATACACATATTTAATTAAAAGAGGATAAATTGAGTTTTTGAAAATTAAATTATTTTCAAATAATAAGAAAATAATCTCTATTGAATTAATTTATTTTATTAGCCCATGAATCGAATCTAAGTAATAAAATCTTAAAAGAACTATGGCATAAAATAAGTTTTTGAAATACCAAACTATATTTTTTTTGTATTATCATTATTTAATACTTCATTATTTTTCAATTTTTGAGAGATTTTTGGGCACACAAGCCCGCTTTGCCCAGCCCCGCCCAGCCCAGCCCAGCCCAGCTCGAAATTACTAGGGCTTTCATTGGGTAGGGCCGGGCAACGGGCTGCAAAATGCCGCCCGTTCTTTTTCCGGGCTGGGCATCGGGCATGGTCCATGCCCTGCCTAGCCCTGCCCATATACACCCCTAGTAGAGGGGGAGGAAGAGGTGAAATCACACCTACATGTGCTTACTGCCATAAAAGAGGACACCTGAGAGAAAATTGCTTTGAACTCATTGGATATCCACTTAATTTTTATGGAAACAAGGGGAAGACAGTGAAGGAATCGTCTACACTTTCAGGAGGTTCTGTATACACTTCCGAGGAACATGCTACAACATATGCAATATTGTCTTTCACTTAAGAACAATACCAAAAGCTCTTGAAGCTCCTAAAGCAACGCAACGCTGAGCCAGCAGTCCATGTCGTGATCGGTACAGGTTTGGCTATCCCTAACTCATTTGGTTTCTCATATAATAAATGGATTTTGGATTCAGGAGCCACTATCCATATGGTGGGAATTTTGAACCTATTAGTTAATTATAGAGAATGTAAGGGTTTCATTAGATCAATTAAATAGAAGATGGGAACCATATGCTTGTTAGTCATGTTAGGGATGTTCAAATTACTCTGTGAAATGTCTTACATGCACCTGGTTTGCAATTTAATCTGATACCTATCCCTGGACTAACCAATGAACAACAATGTGTAATGTCTTTTCTTCTTGACCTGTGTGTGATGCAAGCCCTTCAGGGTGGAAAGAAGAAGCTGATTGGTAAGAAAGCAATTGGTCTTTACATTTTGGATGTGAATGAGCAAACAATTTTGCTAAGTGCTGTTTTGTATAATAATGTGGTACATGAGTCCATTGATATATGCCTATGGCATTCTAGGTTAGGACAAACATCCTTATCTGTAATGAAGCATTTGAGTGTCATTGGAAACAAGGCTGTTATGAATGAAAAATGTAACATATGTGTTCAATCTAAGCAAATGAAATTTCCTTTCACATCTAGTTATTTAAAATCCTGTGGTTGCTTTAAATTGTTGCATCTTGATGTTTGGGGGCCTATAGAATGCCTACACAACAAGGATATCATTTTGTTCTTACTATTATAAATGACTACTCACGAGCTACTTAGATATTTTTGATGAAACATAAGGATGGGACTATAATGCATATTAAAAATTTCATTGCCTACGTGTTAACATAGTTTTCCATAAAGGTAAAGAAAGTATGAAGTAATAATGGAACCGAGTTTTCTAATAAAGAATTGAATTTTTTTTTCAAGAGAAGGGAATGACACACGAGACCTCATGTCCCCATACTCCACAGTAAAACGATGTGGCCGAAAGGAAGCATTGAACAATAATGCAAATCACTTAGAGCTTGATATTGCAATCAAGTATCCCTATTAGATATTGGGGAATATGTGTCAAAATGGCGCTGTTTTTAGTTAATAGAGTTCCCTCTAAGGTGATATATTACAAAACATCCTATAAAAGGGTATATGGTGTGGAACCTAACATGGCAAACTTAAAGGTATTCGGTTCATTATGTTATGGTATAGACTGGAAAGTGAGTGATAAACTTAAACTAGGATCCATTCCATGTGCATTTTTAGGCTATCCAAATCATCAGAAAGGATTTTTACTACTTGATTTGAACAAAAGGAACATATTTGTCTCTAGGTATGTTAGCTTTGTAGAAGATAAGTTTCCCTTTAAAGAAAATAGTGTCAATAATGGTAAGGAACTGAGTAAGGATTTGAGAACTATGTTTTGGTATGATGATTTAGAAGTGGAAACAAATAATAGAACCACAAATTGCAATATTTCTAATGATGATTGTAGGAATGAGAGTGAGCAAGTGGATAATGTGACTAAGGAGTATAATGAGCCTATTCCTTACCCTCATTCCTCCTACAGGTCTGAGAGAGAGTGAGAGAGAGAGGGGACCACCTATATAGTTGAAAGATTATGTGTGTGCCTTATTGCAATATGATTGTAAACTTGCTCATTCCAACAAGTGCTTGTATCCAATAGAGAACTATTTGTCAAATGATAATGTATCCTCTGACCATATATGTTTCATATGCTCAGTTGACTTAATTGGTAAAACTAATAGCGATGCAGAAGCGATTCAAGATCCAAATTGGGTCAAGGCCATGAAGGTTGAAATGGAAGCTCTTAAGGCTAATAAAACATGGGGCATAGTTACACTTCCAAAAGGTAAGAAGCCTATTGGTTGCAAGTTGGTATATAAAGTTAAGTACAAGCCAAATAATACTATTGACAATATAAAGCTAGACCTGTAGCTAAAGGATATACACAACAAGAGGGAATTGATTATCAAGAGGCCTTTTCTCCTTTTATTAAAATGCTTATAGTACAAATTGTTCTTAAACTAGCAGCTGTAAATAATTAGAATCTTCATCAAATAGATGTTCATAACGCATTCTTGCAGGAATATTTAAATGAAGAGGTATATATGAAAATACCTCAAGGTTTTGAAAGTAAGGGGGAGCACCTAGTATGCAAGTTGAATAAGTTTCTCTATGGCTTAAACAGGCCTCAAGACAGTGAAATCAAAAGCTGTCAATGGCTTTGATTAATAGAGGTTTTAAACAAAGCAAGAATGAATATCCACGGTTTGTTAAAAATTATAATTATGGTATAATTTTAATCCTAGTGTATGTTGATAATTTGTTAGTCACAGAGAGCTTAAAAAAGGGGATTATAGAAGCAAAGAAGTTTCTAAATGATCATTTTAAGATTAAGGATCTAGGTTTGACGAAGTATTTTCTTGGCATTGAAGTAGCCAAGTCTAGGAAAGGTATTGTGTTGTCTTAGAGAAAGTATGTGTTAAATCTTTTGTTAGAAATATGTATGAGTGGTTGTAAGCCACTAGGAGTTCCTATGGTACAAAGTCTCAGGTTGACGAGCTTTGATGAAGAAAGCGACAACTCGGAGGATTTGCTAAAGAATCCTGAGAGATACTGTAAATTGATAGGCAAATTAATATATTTAGTTATGAATTGCCTTGATATATGCTTTTCTGTACAAGGATTCAGTCAATTTATGCATTTACCGACCAAGCATCACATGCGACAGCAAGGAATGTGCTGCGCTATCCCAAGGGGAGCCCTGGTTTAGGAGTTCTTATTAGCTCAAAAGGAAGTGTAGAATTTGAATGCTCTTGTGATGTTGATTAGGTAGCTTGTCAAATGACTCGAAGATTCGTTACTGACTATCTATTAAAGCTAGGCGGCTCTTTGGTGATATGGAAAAAAAACAAGTAGGCAATCGTGTCTAAATCTGAGGCTGAGGTGGAATACCACGCATTGACCATGGATGTGTCAGAAATAGTATAGGCACGTAGCTTACTTCGAGATTTGGGAATCGTTCATGAAAAACCAATAAAGGTATATTGTGATAACAAGGCGACAATTCATATTGCTACGAATCTGGTCTATCATGAGCGTACCAAACACATTGAAGTGGATTGCCACTTTGTTCATAAAAAGTAGGAGTCAAAGGAAATTGATTTCTAGCGTGTTAGTTCCAAGAACCAGTAGGAGGACTTGTTAACTAAGCCGATTGGAAGAAGTGTGCAAAAATACTTGTTGTCCAAGTTAGGGACCTTTGATATTTTTAGCCTCCCAACTTGAGGGGGATTGTAAAAGATAGAGTTAGTCAAACTTTGTGTTTGGATTAAGTTGTCCAGTTTTGTATTTGTAATATAAATTGATTTTGTTACATCTCCTTAATGCGCGACCTACTAGGACAGTGCCAATTGTGTATAAATAGGTCCATGGCTTATGATATGTAATTAGAACAGATTTTCCAATTAATAAGATTCTAACTATCACAACCTTATCTTATTTTCACCTATTTCAGAGTATTTACGGAAAACGATACACAATTCGGTGGGCAACACAGGAATAGCATAAATATAATAATATTATGTACACGAATACGGACATTCCCCATAGGGGTTCGTACTTAATAATTACAATTAATATAGCCTCGTAGCGCTACGTGGGTGTCTAAACCTGTCCCAGGGAAAAAGGAGACATCTTCCAATCTTTGTTCCACCACGGCATTCTCCTCATACGGTTCTCTTCGTTGCTCTTAGCATAACTTCTATCTTTACCTGTCAAAATTGTTGGTAGGGGAGGGTGAGATTTGAGAGAATTTCAGTAGGAAAACAATACCAATATGGATGCAAGATAAGTTATTAATGCATGAAATGCTTGCATTACATAACTCATGCTCACACAATGACATATCTGCCTGCTCAATGTTTCAAACAACATACGTATGGCCATAGCATAAACAGAAACAGAGCTTCAATTATTCATATACATTTCACATAATCAAGCAAAGCAATAACATGCATCAATACACCAGCATAAATATCAAATACATGCAGGAGAGGTAAGTTCCCTACCTTAATCGCCCTTCCCTGATCCTTGAATAACGTGGCTCGATTTGCGTGGCAATCCTTGGGCTCTCCGCTCTCTACTCTGTCCTAAAATGTCAAATGTACAGTTTAGACACTTCTATAGTGTTTCTGGGGGTTATATGAGTCTATATTGAAAAATGACCAAAATGCCCCTGGGAACCCGACCTGGCCTTACCATACCCAGTCTGACTATACTTTTCCTGAAATTTTGACTAGGGCTATCTTGACATATTTTCTCCCAAGAAATCCATTTTTGGGCTCGAAATTTCCAAATTCAGTGTCAAATTACGAAAATACCTTTGACAGCCCCGATTTAGGGTTTTAGGGGCTTTTTGTAATTACACTTTTTCTGCCTTTTATGAAAAATTCACCAACTGTAACCCCACCTATTTTTGCCTACTAAATCCAATGGAACCATCTATTTCATAAAAATCCAGCTCCTTCCCCCCAGATCTGGTCTTGGCTGAAACATTGGTCAAGAAAAAGGTAAAATTGCTCTTTTGTGTTTTAGTTTCCAAAGCTTGTACTTTTTCACTTCTAATCCTTTATTAACTCATTTAAACACATCTTAACCATAATTCTAAGAAATTTGGGCAGCATACCCTTAGGGTTAGGAATTTTCCAAATTTACAAACTTGACAAAATCACCAGATCAAGCCAAGAACAACAATAGCAACAACAATAAATCAAAAGATTTGATGTTCTTGAGGTTATATTTGATTCTTGAACTTTCTCTCTCTAGAAGTTACTGTTCACTCTCTCTTCAACCTTGAATATTTGCTTACTACGCATGATTTCCATGAAGATCAAGAGACTAGAAGAGTTGCTACACAATTTGGAAGACCTAAATATGTGAAATCTTAGCCTCCTTAAGCTCATCCTTCTCTCTTGGTCTTCAAGCCTTCAAAGCTCTCTCTCTCTCTCTTCTCTTTCTTGTGTTTGGCCTAAATGAACAAAGGAAGAGGAAGGGAGAAGGCTTCATAAATTTCTCCTTTCATCCTACACCATTTGATTTCATCAAAGGATGTGATGGTGACACTTCTCACAACCCATACCTCCTTCGTATTTATGCCATACTTACTCCATTTGGCTTCCCATTAGATTTGAACTAATTTTCCTCCTCTTGCTCTTCTAATCAAATGAGTTTTTCCTCTAAATAAACCAACTTTGCACTCAACTATGCACTCAAATTCATCCAACCTTTCACTCAAGTTAATCCCTTACCATTATTTATCATGATCACTATGTCCATGTAGCATTATTTTAATGCAATTTGACATGTGCTCATCCAAATCAATTATAATTTAATCCTCTCCTCATATGATCATGACACTTGGCATCTTTAATTCAATTAATCAATTTCTAACACATTTTATTTTCAATTTTTGGAATAACGTCAATTCTGGCAGATTTTTTGCCCTAACTTTGAAAAATCATAAATAATTTTGTAGACATCGTTTCGGAGCGATTTCAAAGGTTATGAAACCCTTATCGAGTCTAGTTTCAAGGAAAAATATGGTCTTTAGCTAGTTGGAAGCATATCAATACCATATTTCATTTCTTTAACCGCTGCTCTAGAGACTTTCTAGATTTTCTGGGCTAAAATAAAAAATTAATATATTTTTGTATATAGCTTCAATTGATTCTTGTGACCTATCAAATTAAAGTTTGGGATGTCCAATTTCACCCGGTAAAATTTCATAATTTTTGCTCATCATTTGGTCTTCCAAAACTACATGAGAATCTCACCGCCTCGCAGGAAATTTCAATAGAAGTATAATCACATTATCCAAAATTCACCATTTCACTTTCTTTAATATCCCAAAGATATAAAAAACATTAGAAAATAAATTTAGGGCTCTTGCTAAACCGAGGCTTGATAGTCCACTTATTTCAGGCTTATTCACTAGTCTCCAATATCAAAATTCAGGATATTATACTAATTTTCTTGTATGAGATTTGTGTAGAGTTAGAGAGGGCCAGGACTTTTCAACATCTCTCTCAATTCTTATATATCTTGATTGTGTGAGATAAAATGAGACGTTTGGAAAGTTAGGTTATCAAATCGTATATTACATGAAATAAAATAAAATAAGAAATGTGTGTAATATAAATTTTATATTTAATTTTTTTTTAAATGGGGAACCAAACTAATATAAAATAAAATAAGAAATGGAATTAAAATTTAACTAAAATATAAAAAGATTAAATGTGGAACAAGATGAAACCTATATTTCAACTTTATCATAAAATATTGGAGATTTTAAGAACAATTAAAAGGTCAGTAACTAATGAAAGAGGAACAAGTGGAAGTAGGACTACCAGTAAGTAGTAACCAATACTTTCAAGTGTCATAAAAAAGTAATTGTGGAAGAAGAGCACATTGATTTCCCTTGAATGCAACCTGACATGCATGTAGTTATTGAAAATGGCCCATCAAAATATTAAATTTTGATTTATGAAATTACACATATAGCCCCAAATTCACTAGTCATTAGCAGACATATGTTGGGGAGAATACAAGTTGTCATATTTTCAAAAATTATAATTTTTTGAACTAAAAATATTTTTGTCAAGGTATTAATTTTATTTCAAGGGAATTAAATTGGAAAATTAATAGTCAGATTTCAAATAAGAGAAAAAATTAAAAAATGGTCCTTTCAGATTTCAAAATGAGAAAATGATTCTATTAACAAATTCAGCTGTAGGTTATTGATAGGTCTAGGGTACTATTGACGAGTTCTTGAAACTAGTTTTTTGATTTTTTTCCTTATGTGGGGCCCAATTGTAATTTTCCCAACTAAATCTGATGTCAATTAATTTGACTAATTATCTTAAATGGACCTATCAGGGCCTGACATAAATGACCCTCGAATCCCTATTTCTTATGTGTAGGGTGTAGCACTTCAACACGCACAGAGACTATTTATTTCGATTGTGAACGAAAGCAATCATAGAGACTACTTAGCTACCCCCAACTTATCTTCCGTCACATTACTAGATTCTAGCATGCTTTTATTATTATTATTATTATTTTTCCCCCCAACTTCTAGCACGCTTTTAATGTTATAGCTTTTTTTTTTTTTTTTTTGCCAACGCTTTTAATGTTATAGGGTATGTTTGGTTGAGCGATTCGATTGCTTATAAGTTGCTTTTTAATAGTGATTTACGGTATACGAAGTAAGTATGTGAGAGGAGTTGTGTCTCGATTTACGTAAAAAGCAACTTATAAGTTTTTATAAGCTCAAACAAACATGCTTATAGACTTCTAGCTATTCAATATACTCCCCCACCTCTACAAGTTTCTCTCTGAACTGCAACTCCATATAGATTACTATGAATTATATATATATATGTGTGTGTATAGTTTTTGATAATTTGATTTGGTCGGTGATATTAACTTTCAGAAATTTATGAATATAAAAATTTAAATTATTTTGGAGTTATGTAAATTATAATAAATTACTATTTTGTTTATGAATCCTGTATTTTCTGATTTACGAGTAGTTATTTAAAGGATGCATCGCAGTATTGTAACAAGCATGTGGCTGAATAAAGAAAAATCAGGCATTAAACACAAACCCAATTAAAACACAATCAGCCATTGCCTCAAATATTACTTCCTCCCGTCTATAATATATAATTTGCTTTATGGTTTCATTTCTTTATTGAAGCGAGTCTTGTTAAGTTATTATAGATTTAGAATATATGATAATTAATTTGAGATATTTCACTTAAGATCCTAATTATAATGTTATTAAAATACAAACTTTATTGAATGCAAAAATTACATTCTATGTTAGGCTGTCAACTGGTAAACCAATTCATTTTCCCAGTCAAAATTTTTACATGGGTCAACGAGATCTTCGTATTGGATCTTATATTTTTTTTTCCTCATTGAGCCTAAATCGACATTGTTTTGAATTTTAAAAAAATAGTCTGTCATATTTGTTCTTTAGTATTGTGTTTTGTTAAATTATATATACTTTGTACATTAATGTTATATATGCTTGTGGATTAATAATTTTTTATTTAACCATTATTTTAATTATGGCCGGTTTAATTTTGAATTGACTCATATTTAAATAAATAACCTTTGAATCACTACCTCAATCCCTTTATTCATCAATCCGTTTCTAGCACAATGGTGATTAGTGTCAAGCCCTTATCTATATTTCAACCTTTTTCAGAGTATTTATAGAAAATGATATGCGGTTCGGTAGGCAATACAGGAATAACATAACTATACTGATAATATGTGCATGATTACATAAATTTCCCATAGGGGTTTGTATATGATCATTCAAAATCACATGACAAGTTCATTACCTCATAGACGATTTCACCGAAAACATAATTACTTTCTCCAAAATTCATCATTTTATTTTCTTAATATCCCAAAGATATTAGAATTATTAAGGGATAAATTTGGGACATCTATTAAACCGGGGCTTAGTAGTCCACTTAATTTAGGCTTATTCCTAAGCCTCCAATACCAAATTTTAGGGTATTACAATTAGTGATACAATTGCTAATTAAATTTGGAAAAGGTGCGCTATATCTAGTCCTCACTGGTGTGAATTGAAGGTAGGAAGCAATTTGAGAATAGAAGATTGAAATGGAAGTGTAAAGCAGACGCATAATGGTGGAAGAGAAAAATGATTGATTTTGGGAGATGTTAGGCAACAAGAGGAGGCACAACCAATAATCAATAATAATGATGTGAATCATTTTGTCTGGGAAAGGGTATACACACAGCTATATTAGTTTTTAAAATATGATCAATTTCCTGTTCAATGCAATCATGCGATACACCCCTTTTGTCCCTCTATACACAAGCATCGTGATTTTGATATTGATTTTGGTTGTTGTTAGATATAGATATCTTCCTATTTGAAATAGTCTTATTTGAGGCACCGTCAGATGTTAAATATGAACACCTTCACCAGTGACAAGTCAAACCTGAGTTCGTCATGTTGTGAAAGACAAACCTCTTCTACTAAACTCAACCTTCATGTGTCTTTCAAGGTAGGCAACAGTATGCCAGATTATTTCCCTTTGTATTTGAAACTTTTAATTAATTAAATTAAAAAGACTAATATATATATATATAGTGCTATAAATTTCATTTTAATCTATTAAATTTTAAAAATGTATTTTTAATCTTTTAATATTAACACTATTAGTTTTATTTAAAGAAAGATGCTGACTCAGCAATTTTAAATTTAAATTTAAGGGGCTAAATTGAAATATGATGCAGGACTAAACATACAGCTTGAATATTAAAAGGTTAATTAGATTAATTATTAATGTGAAAAATTGAGTCATATTTCTTAAAATACTTTTTAATTGCTCAACATATAAAAATGTGAAATGTTGTGCCATCAAGAAAAGTAATTTAAAAATAAATTAATGAATCTGTGAGACAGATGAGATTGATGTTATATATTTAAATCTAAAATAATTATCTTAATTAACTTTTATATTTATGATTGGAGGCAATTACTCCGAGCATGTTTTTCAATAAGAGCTATTCACATACTTTTAAAGACTGTATTAAAATATGCATGGTATATACACGCTAAAAAATTTTATTTATTTATTCATATACAATGGGATTAGTGGTTCCACATCCAATTTTAGGCGCAGTTTTACAAATGAAATGTTGAATTGTTTTAAGCAAAAATATTGAATTCATGATTAAAAAAATCATTCACCAATATAAACTAAAGTACTTTAGAAGGCACCTATTGCCTACTGCCACGTCAAGAGATAAAATCTAACTCCGTTAAAATCCTTTTTAGGGACATTGAAAATTATCTTTATTTATATGTTTTTGACGGGATTTGTAAGGTTGATGGTATTGACCGAACATTATTTATTTGCCTACAATCATGCCCTCATATGATGGCGGGCTTATGATGTATGATCATTTTACTTTCAATGATATTTGATACTTATAAAAAAATCATTATTTACCCTAAAAATGGTAATTATATGTTTTGGATTTTATTTATATTAAAAGATAGTTGCTTCTAGCACATATGCATTTTGTTATACGCACATAGTAACCAGTTTCAGTACTTATCATTGTGGTGAGATCAACACCGCCCAAATAAAATCTCAATGGTCTAAATTTAAAGTTTTTAACTAATTTTTTTAAAATTAAAAATTATTTTTTTAGAAAAGACAGTTAATTAAGAGATTATGTTTATTTTAGATTATGTAAATATTAAAATAAATTTTCTTAAAGCATGTGAAAAGTAAAAAATTATATATGGACCATAAAAAATTCTTTAATGAGTTACTGAAACTAAATCACGATATAAATAGGTGTTGGCCTAGTAAAAATGTAAAAAGTAAAATATAATAATAATAATTTGGACTATCCAAATTAAAAAACTATTTTGGGTGGTTCATCTCGAGTCTAGTAAATAATTTTGTTCTAATAGACCACAAAGTCGTATGAAAATGATGGACTCATCTCTAATCATCCATTAGCTTAAGCTTTTAGCAATGTTTCGTCATTAGGGTTGGTATCATAGGGTTTCTTATTAGCAAGCTATTAAATATTGGGCCGAACAATGAACCAGTCGAGATAATGATTTAAGGATTAGTGGGTCAGATCAAGTTTGACTTGGAGTCAGACTAATATTAATTAAAATAATATAATTTAATTAAAATGTATAGAAATATACATATATGATTATAAAAAATAATATTTAATTCTCTTTAGTATAAACAAACTCTTATATGAATAGCCATATGCAGTCATATCCACTTTATGCCCATCATAATAGTATAATAATGTTAACTAGCTTCTAGTTTTAAAATACTATCTCCCGTTGACTTTTTTGAGGAGTGATTAAGAAAGCTAAATTAGTTACTTAATTATATCATATGTTATTTATTATTAGATTATATATTAGTTTATATGTTAGGCAACATGGTTTGAAGAAAAAAATGATAAATATAAATATTTTAAATAATTTAATTAGTTTTTTTAATATCTCTAAAAAATCAACTCTATCTTATAGTTAATATCAAATAAATATTTTAATAGTTTGAGAGTTGGAAGATGAAAACGTGTTTGAGTGGAAATCAAATTGAGTTCAAAAACGTGAAACAGAAGGATTAGAGGATGTGACAAAGGAGGGTGGGCTCATCTTCTTTTACCAAAAATCAAAGAAATCCCAACCACTCATTTCAAATGGATGGTCAAGATTAGACATTCACTTCTCCCTATACAACATTTTTTATGCAAGACGTTACCTCCTCTATTTCATATCTGACTTTAGAATGGGGAAACAAAGACCTTAAAGGGTTCCGACATTCAACTAAGATGAAGAATGAAAGATGTCAAAGGATGGGGAGACTTTATGGGCTCTGGTAATGAAGATCATCTAAGTGATATTTTCTTATTTCCTTCTTAGTAATTCTTCTTTCTCCATATTCCCTCTCCTTTCTTGTTGCTCTTCATTTTTTTTTTTAAATAATGTCATTTTTTGGTGTTTGAGAGCTAGGAAAAAAACAACCTGTCCAAATCAACGGGTTACTTCGATTTCGTCTAAGTCAATCCAAATCAAACTGAGTTTCTCAGGTTGTGTTAGGCACTTGACTGGACTAGACACGTGCCCAGGTTGCCAATTTTCAGGCCAACCTGATTGATCCGATCGAGGTTTTAATACCAGGCTTATTAAAGAGTTTGGTATCAGAGCTAACACAAATTTGGGTCACATTTTTATCAAAAGGTTTGATAATAAATCTCCTTTTAGAGGAGGAAATAATATGGGTTAAAGAAGAGGAGCAAGATTATGAGAGGATTAGATTCCGCTTCATTCCTTTACTAGGTTTAATAGAGAAAAAGCGAAGCCAGCGTACTAAAAAGAGATCCCCAAATAAGACAAATTGAGAATTTCTGGTTGGATTGCAAGCCTAATTGTTGCAGAAGTCTCCGACCTTTTTCAATGGCATTTCAAGGGTGCATTTGTGAGCATTCAGATGCAGTTGCATTGCATGTATTCTGTAGGCATCTATGGAATCACGGTGACACGTCCTTTGACAGTGAAATGAGAGGCGAGAGTGCGATACTTCTTATGCTATTGGAGGTAGGTTTTATTTTTCACATTTTGCATTCAAAAGTATCGACCTACTCAATCCCATGCAAAAACAGAGATAATTGATGAAGGAAGCTAGGATTCCTTCCTTTATCCATTTCCTTGTAAATGGACTTGATGAGTTAGGATGCCATCAAGTTTCAGGTTTTTTCCCCGTACAAGGCATGGAGTATGGCTGCTTAGACCCATATATTTATCTGATAGAAATTCTTGAACGTCTTTAGAATCGTTTCAAGGATTTGTTAGAATTCTTTTCTTATACTACCAGTTAACATCCATTTTAGACAATAGACTTGATAAGTTTAGGGTAAAATTCATGAATATATAAATAAATTATAAATTAGAGTACATGAATTTTTTTATATTAATAGTGAAAGATTAATAAGAATTACCTCTTATCATTGCTAATCTTTGATCAGAGAAAAACTCACAAATCTTGATGAAAAAGAGTTACAAAGAAAGTGAAAATAGAAGACAATTGTCAGATTTCTTATTGATTGGCTATGAGGCACAGTGATGTCAACCCGGTTAAGAGCCGTCACCGGTCAGGAAACCTTCGAGACTAGGTTTTTCTGACACTTGTATCAATCGGCCATAAACTCTAGTGTATCTATTCTACCATCATAAATATCACATTAATAGTTAATAACCCTAATCTTAAATTGAGTATAAATCTGACTTACGAGTCACATTCAGGATATTTTAATTAACTACCTAATTAATAATAATTATAATATATTAAAATATCTTACCATACAGATTTGTTTTCAAAAGATTTGATTCCGTACGGACTTGGGTACTAAATTTACCATACCAGATTCAATCGGGATAAAAAAAGAAGAATGATGCATAAGTAAGATGAATGCACGGGCCGCCAATGAGCTGTATTTGAGAATTCTCTTTGGTAAGTAGGCCCCATGCATGCACGGAGGCAGCTCTCTCAATAATTCCTTTTTTAAATTAATAAATTATATAAATGTCAATATATATATATATTAAAATCAGAGTAATGAAACCCGGACCGGACCGGCCGGTCCGGCCTGGGAACCGGCGAACCGGCAGGGAAACCGGTCCGGTCCGAGTTCACTTTTATAAAAAAAAAAAAATTAATTTTTTCTTTAGAATTTCATATTATAAGTCTAAAATTTTCAATTTCTCACCAGTTTGATCCCGATTTGACCCATTAACCCTTAACCCAGTATCCCGATCGATTCAATACCCGATCCGAGTTTTAATACCTTGACTAAAATGTCTCCTAATAAATACTACTAAAACCAAACCGAAAGGAATCATTAAATATCCGTTTTCTTTCGGGGCTCTTCATCTTTATTAAAAACAGAAGGTCTCCGTTGCCAAAATAAATAAGAAACGAAAAACAGAATTCCGTTGCCGGGAATCGAACCCGGGTCTCTCGGGTGAGAGCCGAGTATCCTAACCAACTAGACTACAACGGATGGCTGATATGTCAGGTCTTCAGCTTAGAATACATGGATATATAAATAAAACTCCACTCATCTGAAAGTGATGCTCTTATTCCCCGACTCTCAATTATTTATTGCTGACCAATCAAACCTCAATTTTGATACATAGGATTCGATTGGGTTGCACTTGCTTACTTTGTATGTGGAGTATTCCAAAACATTTGGTACACTTCAGTTTGAAAAGTTGTAAGTTTGTCTTTGCTTAGAATGAGAAAATCCCAATTAACACGGGACTAAGGATTTAACTGTTTAGTTATTTTCAATCATTAATTTCTTATCCTCATATATACTCTGCTTTTGAATTCAAAATTGCTTGCCCTGGAATTTTTTGGCCATGCAATAGCATCTTACCAACAACTTGCTTCAACACCCTCTCATTTTGTACCTGTCTCTGTCCCAATCCCACTTGTTTTACACTCATCACATTTTAGCTATCTCAATTTAATTTAACACTTCAACTATAACAGGGTTTCTGTTTTCTTATTGATTAAACAAATTTTATAAACTTGTGTAATAATTTTTATTACAATTTCAATTTTAGTTAATTCTTTAAAGAGCTTGGCCTATATTATTTTTTAACTAATCAATATATGTTACTGCGTATGTATTCATGACCTTTCTTCTTAAAATGCAGGCATATCATAATGACCTTTTTGGCCAGTTTGTGACAATGACTAAAGTGAAATACTTCTGTTTTAGGACACGACCTATTTTTAATTGGTTTTTCGTTTAAATAGTGACTTTTGTTTTGACTAGTAGGAGACTAGGAGGAAGAGAACGTAGTCGGGGATACATGGCTCTTTCTCTGCTTCTGCTCTGCTCTGCTCTTTAAGCTTAAAATGATTTCATAAGGCCTCTTTGCTCCAACAACTTGAACAAATTTCAGGTCAGCAACCTTAATTTCTCCGGGAAATTTCATTGCTCAAAAAGGACTCTGAAAGTTTCATGCCGAAAAAGTCTGCATCTTTCTTCAGGTTTCTCGATCTTCTCTTTCCCTGCATGGAAATTTGTTAACTCTGCCACTTGTTTGTCTGTGTGTTTATCCATGGGGATGCCCATACTTTGCAGCTATTTCCCTTATACATTAGCAAGAAATCTTTATTTATATCCCATTTTGCTTCAATAACTGGAACTCAGACGTTATACATGATTAATTTCCTTGTACGTGGTAGCTCTCTATGCTTGCTAAGTGAATTGTATAGTTTTCCTGAAAAAAGGAGAGGGAGGTTTATACAAATTGGAGAGATGATCGATGTTCTATGGGGACAAAGATAGGTCGCGTAAAGATGATGATATTTTTGGCGGTTAGGAAAGTCAGCGGAAAAAGTCAACTCAACTATAAACTATGCCTTATTTGGTTTAAATCCATTATCTAAGATTTTTGTTTTTGGGTGTTGTTTCTGGGTATTTGATATATCTTTTTGAACAATCCTCAATTCACACGGCTCATTTTTCATCTACAATAAAGCCTGGTTTAAGAACTCAAAGATTAATACTTTGTTTTCTTTGTCTGCAATATCATCATTCATCAGTGACTAACGAAGACTTTGCTTTTTTTTTTCCCCTCTTAGTTCGTATTGACATCAGATGCCAAGTTTGTAACATTTGAGACTGAACTGAAGCTGTGGAAAATTTTCTACAGTCCTTTTGCCATTGTTGGTTGGTGCTTTTGTTTCATAAGGGGAAAAAGTATTATACTTCTGAGCCCAGTTGGCATTTCATTCAGAAGATGACTTCAGAAGCCATTTCTTTGATTATAGATACTATTGCTGAGTTAGTAATTGGTGCTAGTGAAGTCCTTGTGAAGAATGATAGTTTCAGGGAACTTGCAGCTTACTTGGAAAGAACTGTACCAATCTTGAAAGAACTGAAGACAAAAAATGTCACTAATTCTGAGGCCTTTACCAATGCCATTGATGTTCTGAGTCGGGAAACTAGAGATGCAAACAAACGGACTCAAGAATGCTGCAAAAGGAGCAAGGTATACCTGCTAGTGAACTCCATGTCTATCAATAAGCGTTTACAGAAGATAATAGGTGAGATCAGCCGGGCACTTGGTCTTCTTCCTTTGGCCACATTAGAAATTTCTTCTAACACAGTTGAAGCAATTGGAAAGCTATGTGATGATATGCAGAAAGCTGAGTTCAAGACAAGTGTAGCAGAAGAGAAGATTTTGGAGAAAATCGAGTCGGGGATAGTGGAAAACAGCGTGGATCGCTCCTATGCCAATAATCTGCTGATCCAAATTGCTGAGGTTGTTGGGGTTACTACTGAGAGGTCAACATTGAAGAAGGAACTTGAAGATTTTAAGATTGAAATTGAAAATTGCCGCCTTAGGAAAGACCAGGCTGAAGCCATGTATATGGGTCAGATCATTGCTTTGTTGGAGAGAGCTGATGCAGCATCATCACCTAAGGAAAAGGAACTCAAGTACCTTTCAAAGAGAAACTCTTTGGAAAGTCAAACATTGGAGCCACTCCAATCATTTTTTTGCCCTTTAACTCAGCAAGTTATGGAGGATCCTGTTGAAACTTCATCAGGGAAGACATTTGAGAGAAGTGCCATAGAAAACTGGTTTGCTGAAGGAAATAGACTATGTCCTCTCACCATGACTCCTTTAGACACATCAGTTTTAAGGTCTAACAAGGTCTTGAAGCAGTCAATAAGAGAGTGGAAGGATAGGAATACAATGAGAACAATTGTTTTGACAAAAGAAAAACTTCTTTCACAAGATGATGATGATGAAGTGTTGCATTGTCTGGGAACTCTACAGGATTTGTGTGAGCAAAGTGATCTGCACAGAGAGTGGTTGGTGCTGGAGAATTACATACCAGTTCTTATCCAGATTCTTGGTGCTAAAAACCATGTTGTAAGAAACCACGCTCTAGCCATCCTTAACATGTTGGCAACGGATAGTGATGATGCTAAGGTACTAAATGATTTTTCCCTGCTCTTTTTGGCTTATCTTTTTGTCTCCTTAATGCTTTTTCCTATTTGTATAATGAAAAAAGAGGAGCCTAGCCTCACTCGAAATTTACCTTTCTGGAAACGTTTTGGTGAATTGAAGCAATAGTTTCTAACCCCACCTAGTGGGATAAGACTACTTGTTGTTATTGTTGTTGTTGTAGAAGGTATAGTTTTTGAGCTTCTCCAGCAATAAGAAAAGAAGAAAAAGGAAAAGTGATACAAAGTTGACATGATCCAGTGTATCTTGCATCAATGGACAGCCCTGATGCATAAATTTACTGGGTATCACAGATTCCTCATGCAAGAATAAGCAATAAATCAATAGCACAGTCCAAAATTAGCATGATTAAGCCTATCAGACATCCATGGACAGTAACAACAATGGAATTCATAACACTGAGATTCACCACTAAAGTATGGGCCCTAAGTACATCCTTCTTTTCTAAGAATAGCGCCCATTTTTTTCGCATATTTCCTCCAGGACGATGACCTTTGAAAAGAAGTGACTGTCATCTCTATGCTCTAAGCATTAGGATTAAACACTCCAATATAAAATATTCAAAAGAGATTTCTTAGGGCCTTTTCATTCCATTCCCTTAATGAACTTTAGACATTGCCAAAACACTTTCATCCCTAACTTTGAGCACGATGAGACTATCTATAACTGTCTGCAATTTCACAGATCTTTTCTCCTAACATTAAAAGAGTTTTCAGGAAAGAATTGCCAACATTGATGATGCAGTTGCATCCATTGTTCATTCACTTGCGCGCCGTGAGGGGGAAAGGAAGCTGGCAGTGGAATTACTGCTGCAATTATCCAAATATGATTCTGTACGAGAGGAAATTGGCGAGGTTCAAAGTTGTATGCTACTACTTGTGACTATGTCTAGGAGTGACGATAATGAAGCTGCCAGAAATGCAAAGGAGCTTTTGGAGATTCTTTCATACTCTGATAACAATGTTTTAAAGATGGCAAGGGCAAATTATTTCCACCATCTTGTTCATCGTCTTTCCACAGGTTTGATTTTTATTCTACATAACTGAGCCAATGTGTTACTCCCCCCCCCCCCTTCTTCTCTTTTGTTTTGTTCTCTTTCTTTATTAATTTTGGCATGCCTGGCCGTTTCACTATGACAGTCACTGAATAAGGTTTATTAATGAAGCACCAAAACTTCATATGTTAAATCATGCTCAACTTTATTCACCGTGGGAAATTGCTGATAATGATGGCTTATGTTATGTTTTGTAGGTAGACCTTGCAGCTATGTTCTGAAATGATTAATGGAAGCACTATCATGTATTAAAAGTGTTTTCTTATGAACGTTATCATCTTATAAACAACTTAAGCAGTGTTTAAATATTGAATCTTTGATATAATTTGAAGATAACTAAATTAAGCTTCACAGAACTCTTAAATATCTCAATGCTGAATTTCTCATAAAGGAATCATAACATCTTAGGGTTTTGGAAGGCTTCATATTCTTTTCGTTATTTAGAAAGTGTGGTTAAAAAGTTCTGAAAATCTCAAATGCTTCTTAAAATCATCTTAATCTTAAGCCTTTGCCTTAACCCATCTCTTCCTTTATGCAGGACCTGATGATGTGAAAATGACTATGGCAACAGCTCTATCAGAAATGGAGTTAACCAACCGCAATAAAGCATCCTTATTTGAAGCTGGTGTGTTCATTCCTCTTCTTCATTTAGTTTCACATTCTGATATTCAAGTGAAAATAGTGGCCATTAGGGCTTTAAGGAACCTATCCACTTTAAAGAAAAATGGACTGGAGATGATTCGACAAGGTGTAGTACGCCCTATATTTGACCTTCTATTCCAGCCTGGCTTGGTATCCGTAAGTTTAAAGGAAAACATATCAGCCCTAATCATGCAACTTGCAGCTTCAACAATCTCTGAACATGACAAGGCACCAGCTTTAATGTTAGAATCTGAAGAAGATGCTTTAAAACTCTTCTCTTTAATTAGTTTCACGAGGCCGGATGTGCAGCAAAACATTTTACAGACCTTCTATGCATTGTGTCAGTCCCCATCAGCCTCATTTATCAGAAGCAAGCTAAGAGAGGTATGAATCTTACTGAAACTATATGAATTTGCCCATAGCCAGATGAATTACTTGCTCCTAAGTAGGTGAGGCAGGCTACATTTTATAGGAGGCAAGTCTGATGATATTAGTAACTATGACCAAAGGTCCATGATACTGCATGTTGCATACCATGAGAGAGACAAGGAAAAGTGCAAAAGTCTTGCTTTTTCTAAAGTATATGCTTGAACCAGCAAATTTTTTGTGGTTTCAAGTTCTCTGTCAAGTCCATTATGCAGAAATTATATCACTTTGGGAAAAAGTGACAGAAGACAAACTTCCGCTCTTGTTTTCCTAAACTCCTATATCTTATAGAGAATTACTTCACTTGGTCCTTATTATAAGACACTAACTACTAATTCTCACGGATCAATAAAAACAGCTAAAAGTATTAAAGTTGTCATAAAATTTAAGTGGTTTCCAATATTACTCTCACCAACTACACTAAACTCCAATATCACATTAATGATTACTCTCCCCCACTACCCTTATTAAATATGGGCATACATGAAAATACAAATTTAATGCTTCTTAGAAACTTGTAAGTGCCTTGTAAAAAGGACAAAAAATCCTTGTTAGTTGGTGCTTTATAAAAAAGACCAGAGGAAGTATAAATCAATAAATGTCAAATTTCCATCTATCATTTCATTTGTATCTCAGCATTTTAAATTATTTCACTCATGTACGCAGTGCTCAGTTTTTGAAGTTTTGGTCCAGCTCTGTGAGGAGAAAAATATAAACCTAAGGGCAAGTGCTGTAAAGCTGTTTGCTTGCTTGGTATGGGAAGATGCTAGCATCCTGGAAAACATAAATCAGAAATGTGCTGAAGCTATGCTCAAGATCCTGAGATCTTCTTCAGATGAAGAGGAAATTTCTTCTGCTCTGCGCATAGTACGTTATCTTCCAAAAAATCACCAAATCACACAGTGGCTTCTAGATGCTGGTGCACTTCCTATCATATATAATCACCTCCAAGATTTGAAGGACTTAGATTACCAAGAGAGCAAGTTAATAGAAAATGCCATTGGGGCGTTGAGTCATTTCACTGCTTCAACAAACCCAGAATGGCAAAAGATTGCTGCTGAAACTGGTGTTATATCAGTTCTAGTGAAGTTACTTGAATGTGGAACTGCATCAACAAAACGGCAAGCAGCATTATCTCTTGCTCAATTTTCAAAGAGTTCACATGGGCTGAGCAGGCCAGAGTCCAAGCCCAAGGGCTTTTGGTGCTTCTCAGCTCCAACACAAGTTAGCTGCTTGGTTCATGGAGGAATATGTACTGTGAAGTCATCATTTTGCCTTGTTGAGGCTGATGCAGTGAGGCCATTAGCGAGGACACTTGGGGAATCTGATCCAGAAGCTTCTGAGGCTTCTTTAGATGCACTATTGACATTAGTTGAAGGAGAAAGACTACAAGGTGGTAGTAAAGTGTTTGAAGAAGCAAATGCCATACCACTAATAATAAAATGTCTTAATTCCCCATCCCATGGACTACAGGAGAAGTCTCTGCAAGCTTTGGAAAGGTTTTTTCGGCTATCGGAGTTCAAACAGTTGTATGGAGCCTCAGCTCATATGCCTCTTGTTGATTTAACTCAAAGAGGTAACGATCGTGTGAGATCTCTGGCAGCTAGAGTTTTGGCACATTTAAACGTGCTTCAGTATCAGTCTTCTTATTTCTAGAGAAAACTGATACATGAAGGAGCTAACCATGGAGAATAACCCCACCACCCAAAACCAAAAAAATATACCTGTTAGCAAAAGATGTGCAGGAATAAACAGAATCATTTCAGAGTCACATGGATATGGCATACTTTCCATCACACCTTTGATATGCTTGTGTCTTCCTGTGATTGATTTGGTATACCTATCTCTTGATAATTTGCTTGGACTAGCCATTATTCCATCTCTGCAACAGCTTAACATGGCTTCAGCTTCAAGGGGAACCCAACTTGATGTTTCTGAATCTGGTGAACATTTGATCGATGTCGAGCCATTTCATTTTGTTGCTTCTCATGTAAAAATCATATAGACATTGTACTATAGGTGTTGAGCTGTTGGCCTTGAGGAGCAGCAGCACCATGAACTGTTGGCGTTGGGACTTACTCAGGGCTTATATTTTGAAAGTCCTAAATAGCTTGTACATTACTTGTATTTTCTTGTTTCTTGTCTAAAAGGAAAAACTATAATTCTCTTTCTTGTCTCTTCTTACTTCTTGGAACGGGTTTGATTTCTGGTTAGAAACTACCAAAATCATGAGAGTCTCCTGCATGAAGTCAAATATGCACTTGGACTCGTTTAAGTTTGTCAAATTTAGTTGAAGGGTTACAAGAATATATAAAATAAATTAGATCTTATATTAAGGATTGAATACAGTAACAATCATCAAAAGATTGAAAAAAAACAAATTTATCCCTGAGATCAGTCTTAAAAGTTATAAGCTCATGGTAAGTGGATGGGCTTGACTGTTTTTTCAGTTTGAGGATTGTATTGTATCAATACAAGATTTATGTATTTTTTTTGGGTGATAATTATATAATCCAACTAGATATATGTATTTTGCTTTGGGCATGTTTAAAATTTTAAATAAAGACCACATGAGTTTCATAAATGCAATTGATTTTTTAAAAAAAAAAAATCGTAAAAATTATATTGCTTTATAACATATAATGTATTTTAACATAAACTGTACAGAAAAATATTTTCATAAGAACCAATCATGGATTGATTAAAACATGCTTGATATTCATTTAATAAAATTGAACCCTCTAATCCATTTAGAAAAGCTACTCCTATTAAAGATGACAGCTTTGTAAATATAAATTAGTCATTAATAATAGATAGTGGATAGTTGTTACGAAAGAGACATTTTAATAAAAATCAAAACCATGATTCTTCAAACTTCTATCTAGATATCACCACAAAGTGATCACAACATAAGGGTATTATTAGCAAGTAATATCTGATGTGAATTCAAATAAGATAAAATTATATTCAAACATAAGACTGATTCATCATGTTCATCATCAAAGTTGAAAGTGGGAACGATATTACAAGACTTACAAATTGATTGAGAACAGAGAAATTAAAAAGAAAAACAGAGTGTCTCTAAGATTCAGAATTGGAGAATTGTTGATTAAGCGCTTTTTCAAGCCAAGCTTCAGCGTCCTGCATCATTCCAGGGCTAAGCCTAACCATGAGAATACAAAACTCAGTCTCGTTGAGTTTTCCATCTCCGTCGAGATCTCCTTGCCTGATCATCTCCTCTGCTTCTTCTCTGTTCATCCCTTCCATGCCCAGAAAAGCAGAGTTCGTCCTCAGACTCTCACCTGTGATCAGACCCGTATCTGGATCCGACAAAAGCTTGAAACCAGCACACAGTTCTGAAACAAAGGCCTCCACGTCAAGCTTCTCCGCCATAACTGGAAGCAGGTCCTCGAATTCTTCGGAGTTCTTGGAGGGAAGAAGTTGATTCTCTGTTTCCTCTTTTCTTTTCATTGATGCTCCGTTTTCAAGTATTGAAGAAAGAAATGAATGAATGCATGAATTAATGGGGAAGGAGGAAGATGGGTGTTTTTATAATATAGAAATGTCAAAGCCTGAAAGGTTCTTGTTTCAATGGCTTTTGGAAGAAATGAAAAAGGTAGCGTTTTCACAGCATGAGGTTTGTCCAAATGGAGATTCATATGCTCCGTGGCCCTACCTGTCCTTCCATCATTTTCAGTTTTCACTTCATTATTCAATATGATCCACATAAAATTTGTGAAATACAAAACAAACTAGTATATGCTACCCTGTCTTAAATATAAGATAAAATTGATTTTTTTTAGAAATTAAGGAAGCTAAATAATTTATTTAATCATATCATATGTTATGTATTCTTAGATTATATATTAATTTATTAGTTAAACTAATTAATTTAAAAAAAAAATAAAATAAAAATACTTTAAAGTAGTTTAATTAACTTCCTTAATTTATCCAAAAAAATCAACTTTATCTTATAATTAGGACCGGAGGTAGTATCAGTTTTACAAACAGTAAAATAATGCAACTTATTGGCTGATAACAGATTTTTACATAATTAACAATCAACAAAGTTGTAGGTTTGTGAGAAGCAAAGGATGAGAGGAACCGTAGAATAATTAGTTAGTTAAGTGGGTCTTATGTTAGATATATGGGGACCACAAATAATAAGATGAAGGGAGGTTTCTAGGAAGGTGCGTTTGGGTGGAGAAATACTCTGCCAAGTGCCAAAGACTATGTCATCTTCTTGGCCTTTCAATAGTTTATTGAATCAGATTAGCTTTACCTGTTTCCATCACCTTCCTCCTTCATTTCCATGAACCTTCCTCTTCCTCTTCCTCTTTTGTTTATATATATATATATATATATATATATATTATAATTTATAAATGTTTTTGTCTGGGTCTTCCAAGTCCCAATCAATCTCACAAACATATTATTACTCCATCTTATTCTTATTTGAAATTTGATGCTTTTTTGTGCTTCTTAAGAAGCAATTTATGGTTTTTACTTTGGATAATTTTTTTAAAAAAAAATCATTTTCAGATGAATTTAAGGTCTAAACCATATATGCTTAATTCTGGTGAGATAGTTGAGCCAGTCTTATGAGAAGAAGTAGAAATGAATTTAAGGTCTAAACCATATATGCTCTCTTTCCACATTCCCACTCCCCCTGTTATACTTATAACCAAATCATAGAGACAAGACCTCCCTGGTTTCCCCACTTTTTGTTTCTTTCTCTCTTCCCCACACATTATAATATTATTTGGATCTTTTGACTTTTTTTTTCTTTCTTATTTTCCTTCCTCCATCATCCCACACGCCACTCCCACATCGTTTTCACATCTATTTAAAAGAAATATAGATCACGGGCAAATAAATTAAACACAAAAATAATACTAATTCCTATCTTAAATATAAGACCTAATTAATTTTTTTATAAAGATTAAAGAAGCTAAATAAATTACTTAATCATATCATATATTATGTATGATTAAATTATATATTAATTTATAAATCTGACAAATTAATTTGGAGAAAAAAAATACATATAAATCTCTCCATTAAGTAACTGAGAAAAAAAATATAATAGTACTTAAAGTAATTTAATTAACTTTTTTAATCTTCTAAATGAAGTTAATTGAGTCTTATATTTAAGACAGAAGATAGAATATAATTCTCAATTACATGAGGCTATCTTCCAAAATTTATTATTACTCATTTATTGGCTGATCTTGACCTTCTATCTATCCAAATCCAATATATGAACATCTGCTCATCTCTCCATGCTTTGAAAAAAATACTATTACTCCTATTATTCAATATGTATCATTATTTTAAATTCTTATTCTTTGGTTGGCCAACATACATTCATTTCGAATTTTATATTTTTAAGAAATGAAGTATCTGCGAAAAGTCGAAGACCTCTTGGTTCAATAACACCTCACACTTTTTCTAATGAAGGGGGTTGTGAGTTCTGCCTTCAAAAAGTAATAGGGGGTGAGTGAGGATTTGTGGAACCCTTCCCATGTGGGATTTTTTTTTAAGCAAAAATTAATTTTTTAATCTTTCAACTTTTCACTCACAAGCATTTTCTAGTTTTTAGTCCCTCCTTCCATCTTTTATTTAAATTTTATTAAAAAACCATGCAGAGCTGAGGTGGAATTAATTCATGCCACATAGTATTTCTCAAAACTAACTTTTAGATGACAAGGATCATTCTATAAAAATGTGAAAGTTTAGCGACTGAGCCATAAGCAATTCAAGGGTTTAGGGGCTGAGTCACACTAAATCTTAGTTC
This sequence comes from Inga leiocalycina, assembly GCA_963242795.1. Taxonomy (NCBI): domain Eukaryota; kingdom Viridiplantae; phylum Streptophyta; class Magnoliopsida; order Fabales; family Fabaceae; genus Inga; species Inga leiocalycina. Next base: position 75,751,604 of record OY725324.1, read on the forward strand.
AAGGATTAAGTTATAAGTGAGTCAAAGGATTAAAATATTAATTTTCCATTTTTTAATGCGTACGACATTGTATCACTTTCTTCTTTCTCATGGTGTCCCGTTAACGGATTTGGATCCTCGCATTTCCCTTTGTAGTTCGCTCCCATCCTTCACTAGTGCAAAATATTAATTTAACTATATGATTTTTCATCAGTTACTTAAAAAATATAAGCGGTAATGGATATAACATATTTTTACTTCTGTTTTAAGTGTATCTGATGTCGTAATTTATATTATGGCATCAATAGTACATGCATTCGATGCCATAATTAGGTTTATGATATTTTTGCATCAGGTGCACTTCAAACAAATGTTATATTAGCATTTATAGCATCAATTTAGTAAGCACAAGACACCATAGTTAATTAAAAGGTTTTAAGTGAGTTTTTTTTTGTAATATATATATATATTGAAAAATAAATACATATTTTAAATATAACATTTGAAAATTTTAATTAAATAATGAAAACAAAGTTCTCAAAATAAAAATATTGTAGTTACATTAAAATTACCTTTTTTCAACCTGGAAATTTGTTTGCTTGTCCATTAATTGGTTGCATATGAAGTAGGTTCTCAAATGAGGGACTATATAAATTTAACGTGTTTAAAATAATTATATTCCCAATACAGCATAAATTATGATTATAACTGTCACCATAATATGCAAATATAACATCAGTTTAGACAAGAAAAAAATATCATAACCAATTAAATAATTACCTTCTATTATGACAAAAGTTGTATTTTGGTTTGATGCTTTGATACATTTATTTATATATTGTGTTAGGTTCTTATTAATTGACGCCGTAATATAGTTCCTTTCACTATTAAGAAATTGAAGTTGGCAACGAAATTTTTTGTTGGTAATTTCTAATAGATTATATTATAAAAATTATAATATAAATACAATAATAAAATAAGCATATAAAAATTATTGTTGCTTATTTTTTATTAAAATATGTGAATTTTTCAATAATATTATATATAAATAAAAAATATAATTATTAAATAAAAATAAAAATATTATTTTATGAAATATTATTTTATTATTTCTTCAATAAATAATATATTAATTATTAATACTTACATGAAATAATTAAAAATAAATGTTATATATATATATATATATATATATATATATATATAATTTTGTAGATATTAATACTTACATGAAATAATTAAAAATAAATGTTATATATATATATATATATAATTTTGTAGATAAAGATTACAGATTCATCAAACTCAACTGGTAAAGTTATATTAGTACGTATTTGATTGAAGTTAAGAGTTCAAATCCTCCCTTTATAAAAAATGCATCCCATATATGATCTGAACAAGGTGGTATGAATAAATAGTAGTGAAGTGGTTGGCCGAACGGGGATGGCCAGCCAGTGATGTGGCAACGCTTGGGGTAAACCAATTTGTTTTTTTTTTGTATTCCTTTACGGCGTCATGCATTTGTAACTGACTCTATAATATATTCGTTTACGGTGTCAGATCTTTTGTAACTGACGTCATAATATCTATTTTCTGCTACTCCAATTTCTACTACACTCTATATGCTGTAACAATAATACATTTTTAACTGATGTCAAATATAGCATTTTGCACTAGTGCTTTTCTCTCAAAATACCCTGTTTTGGTGCAAAATACATAAGTTTCTCACTTTTTAAGGCACCTAATTATAATTAATCTAATTATAATACACAAGCTCCTCACTTTTTAAGAACTTAATTTAAGTGTACCTAATTCTTCAGACCATGGGGACTCAAATGAATCTGCACATTAATTATGGAGATTTTGATCAATATTCTATATTGATAAGATCCAACTTTTTTCCATCTATTATGTGTCGTGACATCTTTTGTACTACTAAGCAATCAAGATAAAACAAATTTACACATTGAACACTATGGGAGATATATAAGTGGTTGAGATCTTCGTTAGTTAATTAAGATCTTAATGAGGTAGTTAATTATTGTAAGACCATATAAATAAAGATCTAATTGTATGAATCAAAGTGTGAAGGATGACAAAATTCTCACAAAATGAGGAAGGTTAACTTGATCTTCATCTCTCATTAACCTTAAATTTTATGGTTCATAGTAAAATCATCTAAGAAGAGTTTGTTGTAATGCCGTTGTGGCTTGTAATTCTCAATAAAAAAATTAATATATTTCTCTAAATTTTGGGTTTGTTAACAAACACATGCTTTGGCAAAGGTAGTGTGTCACAAAATCATCATCCCATATCCCTTTCATTTTTGAGAGAGGTTGTTGAGGTTATTCCTTTTTTTAAAAAAATTATTTCTTACATTTTTTTAACTTCACCCTTTTAAAACATGCATATGCTGGCGACATTAGGAATAAAATGTTAACAATAAGTCAATAATACTGGTCTTTTAAACAATTACAGTTTGGATCTCTCAATTGATGCTACCTCAATTTAGGGATATTAATCATCATATTATGATGTATTTGTAAAAAGATCATTAATAAATAAATGGCTAATCTTTATTTAATTTGACAGTAATTCTCATTATTCGTCAGAAGGTATAACCGTGGACAGAAAAAAACACCACTAATCTAGCAAAAACCAAAAATTAGGATGGACCTAATTAGAGTGATTTAGAAAATATACTTTCAAGGATCATATTTTGAAACTTGAGCAGAAGATTTTACAATCTTGAAGATTTCAAGCACGAACTTTCCTTCTTTATGTTTCTGGGTCTCATCAAAGGCTTTTATGTATCTCCACCCCAATTCTTCTCCACAGTCACTGCAATACACATCACTCACGGTGTAGACCCCACTCAGCATCTGCCTTTCTTCCTTTTCTCCTTCCTTTATGTTCACTGCCTTAAAAAACAGAAATGCTCTTCCATGGCTTCCCTGTTTTTAATCTCCTCAAATTATATATATGTATATGAACAAAGAATTATCAAACAAAGAAACAAGCAAGAGGGATTCATGGAATGACCCGAAACTGTTTGGAAATGACATCATCATGGCGAGCGATCTGGTTTTGGCACTTAAAGCAGTAGTATATACAGCTGGGTGATCCCATCAAATCGGCCATTTTCTTCCACTATGCTTCTTCTGCACTTGAAATCAGAAACATTACAGTGTGGTTCTGTTTTATGCTCAATCTTTGAGAAATAAAAAGCGAGTTGGATAGAGATTGTTTTGAGAAAAATGTGGTTGATTAGGACAAGGTTAATAAGATAAAAGTGATTTTGGTCAGGGAATGATGCGTGTATGGAAGTACATTGACTAATAAATTAAAGGTTTATTATATTGTCTTGGCCTAGCTTCCGTTTATAAGATTTAAATAGAATTACTTAAAAGATTATTATTAGAGAGCCTTTTTATATACTTGGTTCATTGTATATAAGAGAATGCATTTACTGCTTTGTTCATATATGCATGAATAGTTTTTATTGGATGCGAAAAGAAACATGTATGTGTCTCACCCTTTCAATCTTTTCTCATCAGAAACATCTCAATCTTTTAATGACCACATGTCTACCTGGAACACTTTTAAAATGATCATTGAGTTCCACTAACTAATCCATGAACGACAATTTTCTTTTTTCAATCGGCCATCTATCCAAAAAGAAGGTTAAGTCGTTAAATGAATAAACCAAAAAGGAGTATTTTGGTCAAAGTAAATGTTTAATAATTAAATTTAACGGTCAACTAACAGTTGAGTTGATAGAAATGGAATATCAAATATGTAAAGGAGGATTTTGTAACTTGCATTTTAATTTTAAGTGAGGTCTATATACGTTTTCAAAATAAAGGGAATGTTTGTGTAATTTAGGTAAAACTGAGGAATAGTCAATGTATTTTACTCTAATTTTTATTGGACGAGAAAAGAAACATGTATGTGTCTCACCCTTTGTTAAAACAGAACGAAGGAATAGTAAACTCTCTTCTCTTTCTTTCTCACATCAAATATCTCACTGTAAAAAGGATGAAGAAGCCAAAGAGAATCTCCAAGTGGTAAAAGATTATTTATTCACTCATACCTTAGCATAACAGGCTTTAGGTATTTAAAGACTCTGAATTACAATGGAAATAACTGACCTTCCCTACATTATCGGGAGCAAACACATGACTGACTTAATGGACCTATTAATGGCCTCATGGTCCGAGATTATTCTGCTAATCATAATACGACTAACTTAATAATTAAATAAATGAATAACTTAAATAAATGAGACTTGGTCAAGCCTCAACTGCTTTCCTATTCTTACGCCTCTGGTAAGTCACTAATGGCTTACTAGGAGTCGTAACATTACTCCCTCCCTGAAAATACGACTTGTCCTCAAGGCAAAAATCTAGATACTGGTGTGTCAACAGCTCATATTCCTCCCAGCTCGCTTCTTTGGATGGTCTGGATTTCCATTTGATTAAGAGCTCTAAGGTCTGTCCCTTCCACCGGTGAGACAACACGGTCTCTGGTTCTAACAGCAGCTTAAAGTCAGCAGATATAGGGAGATCTGCCAGCGAGACAGTTGGGGGCAGCCCATGTGCAGGTCGAAGTAAAGAGATATGAAAAATTGGATGTATCCGTGCAGATGGCAGAAGTTCCAATTCATAAGCAACCTCTCCAATACGTCGTAAGATTGTGTATGGCCTGAAAAACCTTGGGGATAATTAGCAAACTTCTAGTGTGTAAGAGAGCGCTATTGGAAAGGCTGAATATGCCAGAAGACAGTATCCCTGGATTAAGGGAAAGCTCACGTCGGTGTTGATCAGCATAAGTTTTCATATGGTTCTAAGTTTTCTTGAGGTTATACTGGAGCAACCGTAGAATTGCATCTTTGGTTATCAACTGGTTTGCAAGTTTAGCTACTTGGGTTTCTCCTTGAACAAATGGATGGAGTGGTGGCGGGTCCCTACCATATACTGCTTTGAATGGAGTGATGTTGGTAGAGGAATGGAAACTTGTGTTAAAGGAGTATTTAGCCCGACATAAGTATTTGCTCCAAGTTTTAGGTTGTTCATCAACGAAACATCGTAGATAAGCTTCAAGACAGTGGTTGACAACTTCCGTTTGGCCATCCGTTTGAGGATGGTGTGCCGTGCTTATCTTCAATCGAGTTTGGCTTAACCGGAGGAGCTCTTGCCAAAAGGCACTAAGGAAGAGTGGGTCCCTATCAGAAATAATAGATCTCAAAATAAAATGGCAATACTTACTTAAGCGATCTACCACTACCAGAATAGTATCATAATTTCCTGATTTAGGCAGGCCAACCACAAAATCAATAGAGATATCCTCTCAAATCTGTTGGGGTATAGGTAGGGGCTGTAATAAACTAGCAGGTGACAAGGTCTCATATTTACTCTTCTGACACATGAAACATTGTTGAACTAGTGTTTTAACATCAGCTTTCATGTGAGGCCAGAAAACCAAACTTGATAATCCTTTAAAGTCTTTAGAAACCCGCCATGCCCTCCTGAAGGTGTAACATGGTCCTCTTCTAGTAATTTAACACGAATTGGGGAACTTCTTAGAATCCCTAGCCTCCCATTATAATATAGTCTGTTCTGGACTAACGAGTAACCTGGTTTAAAGCTGGGATGTTGTTCTAAAACATTAATAATTGGGGCTGTAAATTGGTCATGTCGTAGTGCTTCATCCAGATTCAAGAAGTCCATAGGTAATAGCACCATGAGATGGAGAAAATCAGCATGTTGGGGTTTTCTGGATAACGCGTCAGCACACACATTCTCCTTGCCAGCCTTATACAAAATGCTGAAATCGAATGGAATAACTTTGAGGATGAGATGTTGCTGGGTATTAGTGAGTGTTCGCTGATCCAGCAGGTTTTTAAGGCTGTGGTGTTCAGTTTTAACTGTGAAATGACGTCCCAGCAAATAATGTCACCACTGTTGCAATGCTAAGACTAAAGCTAACAACTCACGATCATAGGCTGACTTATACCGATTAGAAAACAAGAACCCTTTGCTATAAAAAGCAATAGGATGGTCTTGCTGCAAAAGTATAGCTCCCACACCTTCCATTGAGCCATCATACTCAACAATAAATTCAGAAGTGAAATCTGGGAGTTTTAGTACTGGTGTGGTCATTAAAGCGACCTTAAGCCATTCAAAAGCTTTTTGGGCAACCGGAGACCAATGAAAAGCATTTTTCTTAGTGAGATTAGTCAAAGGGCAAGCAATCATACCATAATCTTTCATTAAGTGCCGGTAGTAACCTGTGAGGCCTAGAAATCCTCGAAGTTCAGTGACGTTGGTTAGAACCAGCCATTCTCTTACTGCAGCAATCTTCTCATAGTGTGTTTCCACGCCATGAGCTGATATTCTATGGCCTAAGAAAGAAACCCGAGCCTGCCCCAGGGCATATTTTTTGAAGTTGGCGTAGTAGGAGTTCTGTTGTAGAGCTTGAAAAATAATGCGGAGATGAGCTTCATGTTGTTCTGATGTCTTACTGTAGACCAGGATGTCGTCAAAGAAGACTAGTACAAACTTCCTCAGGTAGGGTTTGAACAGATCATTCATTGCAGCTTGGAATGTTGCAGGTACATTTGTGAGACCAAACAACATGACAAGATATTCGTAATGGCTGCTATGAGTTCTAAAAGTTGTTTTGGGAATATCAGCAGGTAGAACCTGGATTTGGTGATAACCAGAATGAAGGTCAATTTTTGAAAAGTGGGTAGCACCATGTAGCTCGTCCAATAACTCACCAATGTATGGAATGGGATATTTATCAGGAACTGTGATTCTGTTGAGCGCTCGGTAATCAACATACCAGTGCTAAGAATCATCTTTTTTCTTGACTAATAAAACTAGACTTGCAAATGGACTTGAGCTAGTTCGAATGAACCCCTTCTGGAGTAGGTCTTCTACCTGTCACTCAATCTCATTCTTTTGAAAATATGGGTAGCGATATAGCCTCAGATTAGGTAGGGCAGCCCCTAGAAGTAATGGTATAGCATGCTGCAAATCCCAGAGATATAAGTTCATAAAAAACACCATTAAAATCATATAATAATCTTCCTAAGTTTAGACTATCGTCATTGTCTGTGCACAGATTGGGTTCAGAAACCACTATGGAATGAAGGCTTGCGTTTTGGACAGTAGTACATGGGATTCCCTGTGACTTGTACCTCTTTCCATCCACCCAAAATATTAAAAACATTTCATTTCAATTCACCTGAATAGTGTTAAGTGATGCCGGCCACTTAATTGCTAAGACTAAATCAAACCCGACAAGAGAGAATGGATAAAAATCTTGTGTGATGTTCAAACCTGGAAGGTGTACAGTGACTGCTTTACACAGGCGGTTGCAATAAACCACACTGCCATCACCAATCTGAACCCCCAACGTGGGAATGGAAGCAGTAGGTAAATTCAATTCTCTCACTAGCGATTCTGAGATGAAGTTATGGGTTGACCCACTGTCGACGAGGAGCACCACATCTCGATTATGAATTGAGCCATTGAGCTTCATTATGGCCTCCGAAGATCTCCCTAAAATGGCATTGAAGGATATCTCGACTTCCTTTGAAACCTCCTCCGATTCTGGTATGGGCCCAAGCTCCTCTAGAATGGGGTTACCATCGGCGTCGACTTCCATGAGTAAGAAGGAAGAAAAACCGCATTTATGACCTGGCCAAAAGGGGTCACCACATCGGTAGCATAGTCCCTTCTCTCTCCGTTGCCTCTTCATCTCATCCTAGGGGCTCGGCTTGGTCGTACTTGCTGCTGACGGACCGACCGAGCTAGAAGATGACCTTGAGAGTGTATACCTTGGATTTGGGTTGTAGGAGCTGGTGTTGACCCGTGAGTATTGACTTGATAACATGAACTGAGAAGCCCGACCCTGTCCAGCTGTGAAAACATTGGACTTAAACCCACTGGTGGATGCTTGCTGTTTCTCAAACCGAGGGCTAAGTTAGCGGCCTTGCATACAATGCGAGGTTTATGAATCCTAACCTCAGATCGTAAGTCCTCCTTCAATCCCTTCAGAAATACCCCCAAAAGGCAGTGTTCCAGCCAGTTGGAAATTTGAGCAACCCTGCGTGCCCACTCTTGACGATACTCCCCCACCATGCCGGTTTGTTTGATGTCACATAAATGCTCGTCGGGATTCAAATACTCAGGAGGTCCAAAGTGTTCCTGCAAAGATTTCACCAACTCATCCTAATGTAGCATGGTTCGCTGTAAATTTGTCCAAGAAAACACATCCAAAGCATCTCCTTCTAAGTACATCGATGCTATATCCACTTTATCGTCATCGGGTGTCTCATAGTAACGGAAAAATTTCTCTTCCTTGAGGATCCAACCCCTTGGGTTGCCCCTGCTAAATTTCGGAAAGTCAATTTTGGCATGGGGAGGATATGAGTGTCTTCGAGAGACGTCAGAGTTGTCGTCACTATCATCAGCCCAGCGATGGTTTTTTGTTGTTTTCCTATGGCGTACGGACTGAAGCTCCAGTGTTATCACCTTCTCCTTCAATTCATCCAGCGTCTCCAATTTGGCGGCAATGGTGGCTAAAGGGTTACCGACAAATAGATTGTTTTCAGGATCAGTGTTGGCGCCGAAAGAGCTTGTTGTCACCATCGTGATCAGAACAAGTGCTCTGATACCAAATTGTTAAAACAAAATGAAGGAATCATAAACTCTCTTTTCTCTCTTTCTCACAACAAGTATCTCAATATAAAAAGGATAAAGAAGCCAAAGAGAATCTCCAAGTGGTAAAAGAATATTTATTCACTCATACCTTAGCATAACAGGCTTTAGGTATTTAAAGACTCTGAATTACAATGGAAATAACTGACCTTCCCTACATTATCAGGAGCAAACGCATGACTGACTTAATGGACCTATTATTGGCCTAGTGGTCTGAGATTATTCTGCTAATCATAATACGACTAACTTAATAATTAAATAAATGAATAACTTAAATAAATGAGACTTGGTCAAGCCTCAACTGCTTTCCTATTCTTACTCATTTGGTAAGTCACTAATGCCTTACTAGGATTCGTAACACCCTTTCAATCTTTTTTCATCAGAAACATCTCAATCTTTCAATTATCACATGTCTACCTGGAATTACTTTTAAAATGTTCATTGAATCCCACTAACTATTAATACATACATGAACGACAATTTTCTTTATTTAATTGGCCATCAATCTAAAGAGAACATCAAGTCGTTAAATGAATAATTAAAGCAGCAAGCTTTTAAGCTGTAAATTAAAACTTCCCTTCTAAAAAGTTCCCAAATTGTCCAATTCCTATCCAAAAAATAAATATATTTTCTCTTATATCACATTTACTAAGTTGGTAGATATACAATATTTTCTATGACCATAGCATGAATCTTTTTAATCCATTTATAAAATTTGAATCCTGAAGAGAAATTAAAAATCAGATTTTTTTTAACTTAACCCGACCATGGCTTAGTTTGTACAATCTCAACCTTTAATTTTTGAACAATACTACAACTGAATTATTTTCATTTTATTGATATTTTGATTTTGCCTAAAATTCATACTAGTGAAACTTGCAAACAACTCTACTCTAAAAGGGGACTTATGTTTAACAAAATTCAAACTTTAATTTTCACCTTTTTATTATGAAAATATTAAAAAAAATTACACTTTGAGAATTCAAACACGCTTGTGGCTTAGCCCTTTGTCTTTGGCCCTTCTCCAAAATAAGGAAAATTGAGAATTTCTGACTGAACATTTCCCCCCGAATAAGATAATTGGAGAATCTTTAGCTTAATTTCAAGCTTTAATTGTTCCAGAAGTTTTCCAGCTTGAGATTGAGTGATACTTACTAATGCGATATGACTTCATACCATTAGAGGTATGTCTTATTTTCCACCTTTCGCAGTGTTGTCGATCTCATGCCCTTAGAGGTAAGTCTTATTTTCGCCTTGGATAAAGGACGATGGCTTTCTTTTCTTCATCAGGTTCCTCGTAAGTTTTTTTACCTAGAAGGCAAGGAATAGGGCCAGTGCTTACATATATAATATTTATCTAATAACTTAATTACTAGAAATTCTTGAAATTCTTCAGAATTCTCTTTAAAAATTTGTTATAATTCTTTTCTTACACCACCCATTGTCATACCCTCATTTTATTTTCACCTATTTTAGAGTATTTGTAGAAAACGATACGTAGTTCAGTGGACAACACAGGAATAACATAGATATACAGATATTATGAGCACGATTACGGAAATTCCCCATAAGGGTTCGTACTTGATAATTACAATTAACGTAGCCTTACAGCGCTACGTGGATGTCTAAATCCATCCTAGGAAAATGGAGACATCTTCCCGTCTTCGTTCCACCGCTGCAATCTCTTCGTACGGTTTTCTTCTTTGTTCGCAGCATATGTTCTGTCCTTTCCTGTCTAAATTGTTGGTAAGGGAGGGTGAGATTCTGGGGAATTTCAGTAAAAAAGCAATACCAATATGCATGCAAGATAAGTGCTTAATGCATGACGTGCTTGCATTACATAACTCATGCTCACACAATGACATATCTGCGTGCTTAATCCTTTAAACAACATACGTATGGCCATAACATAAATAGAAACAGAGCTTCAATTATTCATATATATTTCACAGAATCAAGCAAAGCATTAACATGCATCAATACACTAGCACAAATATCAAATACATGCAGGAGAGGTAAGTTCCCTATCTTAATCACCCTTCCTTGATACTCGCCTCGATTTGCGTGCCAATCCCTCAGACTCTCTATTCGATCCTAGAATGTCAAATGTAAATTTTAGAAACTTTCATAGTATTTCTGGTGATTATATTAGTCTATGGTGAAATTTTACCAAAATATCCCCGGGACCCCAGCCCGACCCAGTCGTACCCGACCCCGATGGCACGTTTTTCAAACAATTTGACTATGGCTATTCTAACATATTGTCGCCCAAGGAATCCATTTCCGAGCTCAAAATCACTAAATTCACTGTCAAATTACGAAAATACCCTTGATAGCCCCAATTTGGGGTTTTAAGGGCGTTTTCATAATTATGCTTTTTTGGCCTTTTCTGAAAAAGTGACCAACTGTAACACCACCTATTTTTGCCCACTAAATCCAATGGAATCATTTATTTCATGAAAATCTAGCTCCAATTACATATTTACCCCGACAGCCCTTATATGAGGGTTTTAAGGCTATTTTTGTCATTTCACTTTCTTGGGCTTTTCTCACTTCGCACTCAACATAAACCCTACACAATTTTCCATTCTAAACACAATGGAATCATCAAAAATATCAAAATCCAGTCCCAATACTGCCCAACACAGATCTGGACGAAATTCTTTAATAATTGGAGAAAATGGAGTTTTATGATTTCAATTCATAAATCACCTTCTTATAACCTTTAATAACTTGTTTAACTACTTAATCACATTCTAAACATGATTAGACTAAATTTGGACAGCACCTCCCCCTAGGGTTTGCCATTCCCAAAATTATAAAATCATGAAAACAAGCTAGAGAATCTAACCAAACACTAACAACACCACAACCATAAGAAAGTAAGTTTATGAAATTATACTCTTGCTTCCAAGCTTAGCACCTTAACTCCTTCTCTTCTTGATCTCAAAGTGTGTCTTCACCATCATGGATTCATGAGAAACAAGAGTTTAGAGAAGGATTCTAGGGAAATGCCACAAAAAAAAACTAAAGAAACAAACACTTACCTTAACTTCCTCCTCCTCCTTTGCTTTAGCTCTCAAAGAACTCTCAAGCTCTCTTTCTCTCTTTTCCTTATGGCTTGGACGAAATATGGCATGAAAGAGGAAGGAGAATGTTTTTATTAATTTGGTCTTCTTTCTTCCTAGCCTTTGATCTCATGAAGGGTTGAGATTTCAACACTTGTCAAAGACACCATCCCTCCTCCCATACCTCCAACCATACCTTCTCCACTTTATGCCATACTCCCTCATCATTTGAGTCTTCTTGCCTCTTAGCCCTTGATCTCATCAAAAGACCATAATGTGACACCTGTCACAAGCATACATTTACCAAGAATAATCCAATTATGCAATTTTCTTTATTTTCTTTGATTAATTGAAATTAACTTCAATTATTAGAAAATAATTAATCTTGGGCTAAATTGGAAAAATTATGATTTTGCTATCACCTTTGTAATTAAATTCCTTTCATGAATTAATTTTCCCATTTTATTGAATTTCTCAATTAATTATAATATATTTTTTGTGAATATAAAATTTGGGGTGTTACACCCTTCATGTATGTATCTGATGGGATAATTTTTTTTAAAGAGCCTATTTGTATGTATCTACTTCGTTCATTGTATATGAAATATGCCTGACTAATTTTATGGTATGAGATATGAAACATGTATGTATCTCACCCTTTCAATCTTTTTTCATCAGAAACATCTCAATTGTTCATTTATCACATGGGTACCCGGAACACTTTTAAAATGATCATTGAGTTCCACTAACTAATCCATAAACGACAATTTTCTTTTTTCAACCGGCCATCTATCCAAAAAGAAGGTTAAGTCGTTAAATGAAGTTGTAAATTAAACATTCCGTTCCAAAACTTTCACAAATTGTCCAATTTCTATAAAAAAAAAAGAATGTATCATGGCCAGCAATATCAAAACATTTTCTCTTATGTCAAATTTACTAAATTGGTAGGTATGCAATATTTTCCATAATCATGGCATGAACCTTTTTAAGTGAATAACGATTGTACTTTCTTGTTGTAATACCATTATCAGATATCCAAAATTATTATATATGTCATAATTAGAATATTATCTAGTTTAATTGGAGGTAGCCTCTAATTTAATCCATTTATAAAATTTAATCCTAACAAAATTAAAAATCAGATTATTTTCTAACTTAAACCGACCATGGCTTGGTTCGCACGATCTCACCCTTTAATTTATAAATAATATACCTGAATTATTTTTATTTTATTGATTTATATTGATATTCTGATTTCACCTTGTTGGAATTTATTAGTCCACCATTGGTGGATTATGGCCAAGCCCGATTCAAGAGGGACTATCATGAAGAGACACGAGTTATAAAGAAAAATATCCCTTGTAATTTAAAGGTTATATATATTGCCATATAACCATACATTTAAGGGTTGCATCTATTCATATGTGACCGTACGTACACTATATATATAGGGTGTTGGATTAAGAGAGTAAACTAATGAAGAAATAACATACCGAATATTACTATTCTCCCTCTAAAAGATTCTCTCATAAGAATGTTCTCTTTTCTTCCTCTCTTTAATGTATTTGCTGTGTAACATGATTGGGATCCACATCGGTGCTCTGATTTTGTGTGAGTACTTCAGCGAGTCAGTCGGATTTCAGGTACGTCCAAAATTCTTACACACCTAAAAACAAAATTCATACTAGTGATCGAAACGTGCGGAGAAGTGTGCTCCAAAAGAACTTATGCACCACAAAATTCATATTTTGATTTCCACATTTTTTTATTGTGGACCCCATATTATCCTTAGTTAACAAAAATTTGTTGAGGCAACCCATAAATCTAAGCATATACAACAATCTATCCTACGAAAAGGAATAAAGGGAATATGTGATGGAGTGAAATTTGAGAATTGGTGTTTGGACTAGCTTTTGCAAAAATAATTTTTTTACTAAAATTTTATGATATATAAAGCAAGCACGTAAAAAGAGTTTTATATTGACTTATAAAAGCACTCCTAAAATTATGGTTTGGAGTTTTTTTGCCTTAGGACAAGATTGATTAGATAAAAGTGGCTTGGTTTGGTCACAAAATGTGATGCAAGTTTGAAAGTCATATTAACTAATAAAAGTCTATTATTGTTTTGGCCTTCCGTTTGTAAGCTAGCCGAAAGGCAACATACCATAAACTAAACGGTTATCTATTTAAAATTATAATTTAAATAGAATTACTTGATTGATTATTATTACTAGAGAGCCTATTTACATACTTTGTTCATTGTACATGAGAGAATACATTACTCTTTCTTCTTTGGATAATTTACATGCACCTCAAGTCAATTATACATGTATCTCACTCTTTCAATTATTCATTTTTGCCCGAGTCTCTTCTAAAATAATCATTGAATCTTACTATTAATCCATGGACAACAATTTGTTTTTAATTCACCATCAATCTAAGAACATTAAGTCGTTCAATGAATGTAGCAACAAAATTTTTAACTTGTAAATTAAATATTGCCTCATTAACTTCCAAGACTTTCACAAATTGTCCAATTTCTATAAAAAAGAATGTATCAGTGTATCACCAGGATTCTTTTTTGGCCACTGAATGTATCATCAGGATTAAATTTTGTAGATTCGTTGGTTAGCAACATCAAAACATTTCCTTTAACATTCTTAAAACACATACTAAGTTGGTAGATACACAAGATCCTCTGTAATCATAACCACAAACCTTTTTTAAGCGAAAAACGATCACACTTTTTTTGTTTAATATCATTATTAGATATCCAATATGAGTATTATATTATGTCATGCTAGTTCAGAATCCGCGCGACGCTCGAGTACAAACAGCATATCAATAACGGAAAGATACTCAAGTACTACAGAGAAACAAAGTTCTATTTGAGGTCATAGAAAAAATTATTAAACACCTCTTAGAGGTAAACAACATGAAGTTAAGACACATGCAGATTTGCATTGTTGCCACATGAAGTTTTATCTTAGATGCATACTAAGCAGGAATATTATAAAAAACCTCTTTATACGAGTTGTAAATAGCTCAATTGATCATACTTAACGTGAGGAAACATAGTGTCAGCAAGAAACGTGTGGGACGTTGTGAAACGAACTCAAAAGGTTGTTAATACACACTTTACGAGTTGTAAATACACGGCTTATGCGTTGTAAAACGGATATGAGGTGAACTCGGTTTTGTTTCATTGTGGCATACCGAAAGCAAACTCAGTCATAATAGGCCATTTTTTTACATCATTTTGCTTTTGTTTCGCTATGGCAAAGAAAAAACAACTGGTCACACCGTCAAGTTGTAAACCGAATGCAACAGGTTGTTAATAAACGCTTTTAGCATATATTTTCCATACGTAACGATACAAAACTTCGTTCCAATCAGAAACGTGTGGCCGATTGTCAAACACATTCAACATGGTGTTAATAAACGCTTTACGACTTGTTAAACACACCACTTCCTTTGTTTCCTTATTAATAACCATTACTGTTATATTAACAACTATTACTGTGCAAATTAACAACAATTTATTTTTTTTCCATATCAGCCTTTTCATAGCACCCCACCACTTTAAACACACCACTTCCTCTATTTCCTTTCCCAAAAACAGAGCACCATGGCACCCAACGTCATTTTCTGTATTAACAACTATTACTGTGCTAATTAATAACAATTTATTTTTTTCCATATCAGCGTTTTCATAGCACCCAACCACTTCAAACACACCACTTCCTCTGTTTTCTTCCCAAAAAGAGAGCACCATGGCACCCAACATCATTTTCTGTATTAATACTACTACTGTTATATTAACAACTACTACTGTGCGAATTAACAATAATTTATTTTTCTTCCATATTAGCGTTTTCATGGCACCCAACCACTTCAAATACACCACTTCCTCTGTTTTCTTTCCTAAAAAATAGAGCACCATGGCACCCAACGTCATTTTCCGTATTAACAACTACTACTGTTATATTAACAACAACTACTGTGCGAATTAACAACAATTTATTTTTCTTCCATATCAGCGTTTTCATGGCACCCAACCATTTCAAACACACCACTTCCTCTGTTTCCTTTCCCAAAAAACAAAGCACCATGGCACCCAACATCATTTTCCATATTAACAACTACTACTGTTATATTAACAACTACTACTGTGCGAATTAACAACAATTTATTTTTCTTCCATATCAGCGTTTTCATAGCACCCAACCACTTCCTCTGTTTCCTTTCCCAAAAACAGAGCATCATGGCACCCAACATCATTTTTCGTATTAACAACTACTACTGTACGAATTAACAACAATTTATTTTTCTTCCATATTAGTGTTTTCATGGCACCCAACCACTTCAAACACACCACTTCCTCTGTTTCCTTTCCCAAAAACAGAGCACCATGGCACCCAACGTCATTTTCCATATTAACAACTACTACTGTTATATTAACAACTATTACTGTGTGAATTAACAACAATTTATTTTTCTTCCATATTAGCATTTTCATGGCACCCAACCACTTCAAACACACCACTTCCTCTGTTTCCTTTCCCAAAAATAGAGCACTATGACATCCAACGTCATTTTTCGTATTAACAACTACTATTGTTATATTAACAACTACTATTGTACGAATTAACAACAATTTAATTTTTTTTCATATTAGCGTTTTCACAGCACAATGAGGTTGGAAAAGGGGGATGAGTTGGACTATTCATCATCATCACCACCTTCATCCCTTCCTTCTTTAAAAATGGCGGAAGCTTGAGATCAAAAAATTCCCACCACCTTCCTTCCATCTTCTTCTTCCTTCTATCTTACATCTCATCCCACAAATCCTTCACCACCTCAAAGCTTTGGCCTTCACCATCACCACCATTTCTGTAGAGAGAGAATGCAGGGAGCTGAATAAAAAAGATCACGTCCGAGAGCGAAAACGCAGAACAAATGAGAGAGAGAAATAATAGAAGAGGGGCATGTGGGTCATTTGACTTTAGAAAATAATATCAGAAAAGTCCCTAAGGACTTTTTAGATATTTCAGATTTTTCAGGGATTTTTCTGACAACATTTTGCTTCCTTGGGACCTGAGAGTTATTTTCCCATAATGAAATGAGAAATAGAAGTCACAAGAAGCAAGACGAGACTTCCCTGGGCAACCGCAGATTCACACGTGCAACAATTATTGGTTTTTTTTAAAGATTAAGAAAAATAATTAAATTATTTTAATATATTTATATTTATCATTTTTTAAACTAATTTAAGTGATTTAAAAATTAAAACCTTAGCTAGTCAGAGCCATCAAAATAGGCTGAGCCTATCGAGCTAGCCCATTTAACCCATCTAAAAGGAGGGGTGGGTTTGTATTTTAGGTGGTGTAAAAGGAACTCAAGCTTAAACAGGTTAGCCCCTTAGAACTCAAAAATAAAAAGGTCAACCCATTAGAGTCGAGGGCCTGCCCTTTTAAGTCCGTCTATTTTTTTTAATAAAAAAAAATTCTCAATCTTCTTGTGTAACATTTTTTGCTTTGAAAAAAACACTTAGGGCTTTTTTGGTATAATAAAATTGATTTTGATGGATATGGAAATAGATATAAAAATGGAAATGAGGTTTAAAAGTATGTTTAGTATATTATAGAAATGAGTCCTAATTTTTATTTGAAAAGATCAAAATGCCTTTATAATTAAAAAATAAAAAATCCCTCCTCTTCATCCTCCCCTTCAAACAGATCGCCTTCGTCTTCTTCCTTCTCCATCGTCCTCATCTCTTCTTCCACTCCGTAAGGTCACCGGAATCGGAATTGAAGGAGGTGCCAAACTCGAACTCCAGCGAAAAGCCACCACTGTTGCAAACAAATCTCTCCTTCTTCATCATCCTTACCTCTTCTTGAACAGGTCTAGAACTTTCGGCGATAGAGGTCCTCAGATTTGTTACTGGTGATGGTCTAATTTCCCACAGTGGTCTTCAATCCAGGTAGTCTAGCTGGTAGAGGACATAGTCGTTGTCGTTCACCTAGATCGGTGGAGGCTGCTTGCTGCTGTCGTCGCTAGCCGTAGGATGAGGCGACGTAAGCTAGTGAGTCGCTAGTGGTAGTTTGGTCGAGCATAGTAGGTGGAAAGTAAAGAAGGTAATGTGGGAAATGGGACATAGAATTGCAAATCTGAGTTTTTTTTTGTGGAATTGGCCTCAATTAGGTTTCATGTGGAAATGGAATTTTGTCAAATTCCATCATACCAAACATCTTTAAGGTATGGAATTAGCCTCCATTTCTATTTCTATAGGGTCAATTCCACCATACCAAACGGGCCCTTAAGTGTTCTAGTTCACATATGTAATACCCCGAAATTTGGGATTTGAGGTTTGGGAATAACCCTAAATTAAGTGGACTGCTAAGCCCTAAGTTAGCAGGTGCCCAAAGTTATCCTCTAATGATTCTTATATCTTTGGGGTATTAATAAAGTAAAATGGTGAATTTTGGAGAATATAATTATGTTTTTGGTGAAATCGCCTATAAGGTAGTGAGCTTGTCATGCGATTTTGAATGATCAAATGATGAGAAAAAATTATGAAATTTTACATGATGAAAGTAGAAATCCTAAGCTTTAATTTGATAGGTCATATGACTCAATTAGAGCTATATACAAAAAGTTGTGAATTTTTGATTTTAGCACAGAAAAACTATGAAATTTCTAGAACAACATGTAAAGATTAAAATTTTGGAAATTTTGTGATTCTAGATAGCAAAATTCTATATTTTTTCTTGAAACTAGACTCAATAAGGGTTCTATAGGCTTTAGAATCAATCCAATTCAATTTTTCTAGAATTAGTTATGATTTTTCAAAGTTTAGGCAGAAAATCTGCCAGAATTTCCAATTAATCCGAAAATTTTGGAAATTGAATAAATAATTCCATATCATATAATATATGATATAAAACATTTCCTCCACCTTCCAGCAGCCATTTCTGTCATGTTGCAGCAGAACAAAGAGAGAGAAAATGTTGAGAGCATTTAGAGAGAGAAGGAGAAGAGAACTCGCAAGGTAAGCCGATTTCTCCGACGATCTAACTCCTAACGCGTATAACTCTATTCCTAAGCTTCTCTTTCATGTTCTTTAAGGTTGTTGAGGCTCAATTTTCCTTGTTAAGAAGGGTTATGGTTCATCCATATCAAGGGAGAGCCAGTGGAAGCTTGAGGTAACTTTCAAACTCTTGTATATTGACTATTTTAGACAATTTAATCGGTGAAATTTTACCAGATTGTCTTTGGTTCTAAAAATGGAAAATAGGTGTGTGGGGTTGCTATGCTGCCCAAATTGGTACTAAATGGTAGTTATAACCTAATGGAATAGTCAATAAAGTGGTTAGGAGTAGAAAGGAATGCGTTTACGGAGCTGAAATCGCAAAACCCCGATTTTCCCCTGAAAACCCATATATTTCGTTCAGGGCTGTAAATGGGTCTTAGAGTTAGATTTTCAATGATTTGATGGTTCCATTGAGTTTAGGAGCGAATATTTGGTGGGATTACAATTGGTTACTTTTTCGTAAAAGGCCGAAAAAACATAATTACGAAAACGCCCATGAAACCCTTAAAGTGGGGCTGTCAAGGGTAAATTTGTAATTTTACATTTAATTTAATAATTTCGAATCCGGAAATGGATTTCTTGGGCGAAAATATGTCAGGATAGTCCAAGTTAGAATTTCGAGAAAAGTACAGCCGGACCGGGTACTGCGGGGTCGGGTCGGGTCCCGGGGGCATTTTAGTAATTTTTCAATATAAATTCATATAACCCCCATAAACACTATGGAAGTGTCTAAGTGGTACATTTGGAATTGTAGGACCAAGTTGAGAGCTTGAGTTGCTAGCACGTAAATTGAGGAGAAAGGTTGGAGGTAGGGAACTTACCTCTTCTGCATGTATATGATATTTGTGTTAGTGTGTTGATGCATGTTATTGCTTTTGCTTGATTATGTGAAATATGTATGAATGATTTGAAGCTATGTTTCAATTTATGCTATGGCTATAAGTATATTGTTCGAAGCATTGAGATTACAGATTTGTCATTGTATAAGCATGAGTTATGTGATGCAAGCATGTCATGTATTAAACATTTTTCGTACATACATATTGGTATTATTTTCCTACTGAGATTCTCTCGAATCTCATCCTCCCATACCAACAATTTAGACAAGAGAAGACAGAAGATATGTTGAGAACAATGCAGAAAACCATATAAGGGGATTGCAGTGGTGAAACGAAGACGAGAAGATGTCTCTATTTCACTGAGATGAGTTTAGATACCCCAGTAGCCCTGTGTGGCTACATTGATGGTAATGATCATTTACGAACCCCTATGGGAAATTTATATAATCATGCACTTATTATCAGTATATTCATGTTATTCCTGTGTTACCCATTGAACCGTATATCGTTTTCCACGGATACTCTGAATAAGATTAAAATAAGGTAAAGGTGTGACAACATACACCTGTGTCCTAATCAAATTTTAATGGTTCAAGTTGAGATTGATTTGTTTAGCTCTATCCGCTTCCCATACATATAATGATGTTATATATATATATATATATATATATTTTACTCTAATTCATTCATCCACTGCATATAGAATAATCAACTTTCGAAAGCAAAAGGGTATAATATTTTTCTTAAAATAATATAATTTTAGTTTAACTTTTCTTTCTTTGAAAAGCTTTCTCAAATTAAATTAAATAGTATTATAGCAAAGAAAGTTTAATGTAGTTTATTTTTATTTATTTTAAAACAGTTTAAAAATTGATTTTTTACTAAAATTACATGAAAGCATGTTGGGTAGCCCCGGGCTCTCATGTCTAAGGGCCAGACTTCAATAATATGATGGTTTTATGACATGCAGGCTTTTCAAGCCCGGCCCTTGTCAGCCTTGGCCAGTCAAGGGCTAGTCCTTTAGGGCTGGGCCAACCTATTTTAACAGATCTACACCTAGTCCTTAATATAAAACATATCTGGAGGTTGATCTTGGCCTAAATATACGACATGGTTTTCATATTTGTCAATATTTTTCTAATTTACCCCTATTGATGCTCCATCAACAATAATTAAGGAAGAGATGGAATAAGAGAATTAAGGAAGATGATTAAGAAGTTTTATAAAATATTTGTCATATTAACTAATTTAACTAACTAACTTCGTTAATCTAATCAAATTAGGTAAATATGTCTTGTATTAATGATTGGAGAGGTATATAATTTAATCATATACAACATATGATATGATTAAGTAACTTATTTAACCTCCTTAATCTTTCTAAAAAAATCAATTAATTTTCATGTTTAAGAGCAGAAGTAGTATTTATATCATTGAATTAGGTCACATGTCAACATTTTCTTTTAGAGAATAATATTTTTTTTTATCAAATCTAGAGAAGAATATTTGAGAACCTATTAAAAAAACTCATGATAATAAAATTTTTGGAGGCATTGATTAGAACGAAAATGATTGGGATATATACTTCTTAAGTCCTTATTTAATGTCACGGGTTACTATATAGAATTGGAAAATCAGGTCAAACCTGTTTAGGCCCGAAATTTGTTAAGGGTCGGGCCTATGATTTAGAGGCTCTAAATAGAAGTGGGCCTAAAAGGACCGGCCCTGTAGGATCGCAAGTCTTGTAGAGCTAGCCCTTTTAAGCTCGTTTAATTTTTTAAAATAAATTAATATATGTAATATCATTATATCAAATTATTAATATGAAAAACACCTAAGTACCTAATAGAGTATTAGTAACATGCAAACACTTATTAAATGGTTTGATTTATTTTATTTTCTATAATGGTTTATTCATTTAAACTTTAAAAAAAAGGCTAATTTAGACATTAGATAATTATTTTAACTAAAATTTTTTTGAGTTTTAAAAATAATGTATCTCAATTTAAATAAAAATAATAAATAAATTGTAAAACTTGAAAGAATTTTTTTTTTAAATTAAAATGAGTTGAGGCCAGTTTAGGCCTGAACCCGTGAAGGACGAGTCCTGTAGGGTCGTGACCTTAAAAAATTGATGGTGCCCGTTTAGACCCGAATCTGTGAAGGGCTGGCCCGTATTCCCGCCTCTATCATTATATAAAAATTTGGGTGGCCTGTTTTCACTTATAAAATATATTTAAAAAATGTTTAAATTTTAATCAACATTTTTATTTTCAAAAGAATACATTTTTAGGAATTGTTTTACCAAGAAAATTTCTTAAGAACAAACTTTATATACTTGTCAATAAACATACTTTTAATAGTAACAATATGAAAATGATAACTACCATACATTACTTATAAACTATGAATAATGTTGGAAAAAAACTATGAATAATGTTTTTTTAGCTAAACATGAATAATATATTTTGTGAAGTGGCAGAGGGGAGGAAAATTAAAACTGGACCTAAAATAAATAATATTGAGAGTGATGAAATGTTATAAATGATATCAAAAATCAAATTCAAGTCGAGCAAAATGGTATTAGAGTGCCGATTTGCTAGCAAGCCCGCTGATCAATCTAATAAATAGAGCAAAAGAGTAGATTGTAAAGTCCAGCTAGGGAGGAAAATAAAATAGCATCAGAGTCAAATTTGGGTAATGACCACCATGGATTGGGTTATATATTTTTCTTATTAGTTTTTTTTTCTTCCATACATCGTTTCCTTCTCTTTTCTTCGTAAATCCACTCCCATATTAAAAAAATTCACTTGGTTCTTTCGCCAAAAAAAAAATTCACTTAGTTCATTTCCTGCTGCATATATCTAAAATTTAATTATTTTTTTTGCAAGGAATACTCAAAATTTAAAGGGAAAGTTGCATTTAGTAACCAAATAAGGAAAAATATGATAAAATAGTTCTCTAAAATATCAAAATTATATTTAAGTCCATGAAACTTTTTTACAATAAATTTCAATTGTCAAATGCCCATGTATTTGTCAGTTGTCACTGGACGCCTATATACTTATTAATAGACATTTATGAACTTGTCAGTATAAACGCTTATAGACTTATCAGTGGACATCTATGGACTTATCGATGGAATTAGAATTTATTATAAAAAATGTCTCACATGATTTAAATACAATTTTAAGATTTAAAAATGCCATTTTATCATATTTTCTACTTGATCCTGAATACAAATTTTCCTTTAATTTAATGGATATATCATTAGATATTCATATTTTTGAATTTTTGTTATATTTTTTTTGGATTAAGTAATGTGGAATACAATTATTTTACATCTTTAAAAAACCTTTCTATTTTTGGTTTCATAATTGGAATATTGGGTACTCCAAACTACATTAATCATATATATAACATATTGTTTATACTTTGTTTTATATCATCTTTCTTTGGATTTTGTGAGGTTGTTCAATTTTATAATTTGTATTAATTTTTGTTGATTGAAAATTCAGATATTTGAAGTAAAATATGAAGCCTAAAAAAATTTCGGTTTTTTCTCACAAAACCAAAACCGAACCCAATAATTTCAATTATTTTGATTCGATTATTTCGTTTATTCGATTTGAGTTCGGTTTCAGAATTTTTTTTATTAATTCAATTTTTTCTGTTTTTAGGGAAAACCGAAAACCGAACTCTCACCTGTAGTGGATGTGAGATTGAGATGCACATATTCGTAAATTCCTCACACCGGCCACGGCGGAGTGACATTTTCTCTTACAAAGTCCAAACAACCCGCAATTCTGCATTCCTTAAATTTTCTTCTCCCAACCTATTCTCTTTGTTTTATTGTTTTTTATCGCTGAATAATCAATTTTACCTTTTGATTTCGATTGCGTTTGATTTGATTGAGAAGAATTGAGACAAGAGAAAGGATCTTGAGAGGTTTTCTGGGTTTTTGGATTTGAACCACACCAGCTGCCTCCATCCAAAATCATCCAAATTCTAGGTTTTGAGTTTATGGCGAATCTATACGTCAAGGCTATGCCACCGCCCGATCTGAACAAAAACACCGAGTGGTTTACGTATCCGGGAGTGTGGACCACCTACATCCTCATCCTCTTTTTCTCTTGGTTTCTGATCCTCTCGGTCTTTGGCTGCTCTCCTGGCTTGGCCTGGACAATTGTCAACCTTGCCCACTTTGCTGTAGGTTTATTTTTAAATTTTAAATTCCTTTTCTTCTTGTTTGTATCATGCTTCTGCTGGTATTGGTGATTAGTACGGTTTTGGTTCCTGCTTGTTTGAGTTGAGTTTGAGCCTCTGTGATGCGTTATCCTGGTGATTAGGGATGGTTTCGGGCCAGGTTTGATTATTTTCTTGAATAATAATGAGCACCGAATTGGAATATTGTTTCCAGACTTTTTGGCCAGATGTCTCTCGAGTACTTACTTGTACACATTCATATCTATCTGCATGCTTTTGTTCTGTAATGTATTTTTTGACACTTCTATGTGGCTTTTTGCTGTCCTACAAAATGATACCAATCCTGACCTTGTTTATGTTTCTTACTGATTAGGCTATTTCAAAAATCTTTGTTGCTTTTTTTTTCCCCAAACCACAACCCTTGCTTGTAACTTGGGAGTTCCAGAAGGCCTTTTGGATTGTGCTGGCCCGCAAGTGCTAGTTTGTTGAATTGATTATGCTTTGGGTATTAAACTAGAACAAAATATGTCCCACACATATTTTGATTTACTCGTAATTTCAGATAAACTTGTTTTCTTTTAGTTCTTTTCTCTTCTTCATAATCAACTGTGTTATTTTATTTAAACAAAAAGAATAGAGGATATATATGAACAATATTGCATTATGCGTGAAGGACTGTGTTGTGGTATTTACTTGAAATTTACAAAAAGTTGTTTCCGGGGAGAAAAAGTAAATCTCATTACAGGGCTAACTTATGAATAATTGGAAATCATTCTAAAGTCAATCTATAAGGGCATAAAAAGAGCATAGAAATTGAGGAATACATGATTCTGGTACCTCTTGATCTCCCTTTTTTATTTTCTTTTTTTGGTTAACAAAGAAATATTATAGTATCAATATTTATTTGCTAGTGTCAAACATTTGAAAGCACGGTAAAGTATAAAATCGCATTTCAAGTTTCATGTTGTCTGAAGTTGTGACCAGGACTTCTAAAGTGCAATACCTTTGCATTTAATTGTCTTTTGAAACATTTATTGCTTGTCAAACATTGTAAGACTTGGGAGATTTTTTTTTTTTTGCCTCCTCCCCTTTTTGTGGGTTATGTGTCTTGGCTAAATTAGTAAGGTAACCCGTGTTTAATCATTCATGACTTGATATGACAACAGTAAGGCCAACAATGTTTTCTGATATCTTGTGATTTGGTCAACTTATGAGTTAGTTTTCTATCTGTCAGTTACTGTTAATGAATGTTATATTAGAGTTCCTCTTATCTCATCATGGCTCGATTTCTCATTTCTTGACCATCAGGTAACTTATCACTTTTTCCATTGGAAGAAAGGAACTCCTTTTGCTGAGGACCAGGGGATCTACAATCGATTGACTTGGTGGGAGCAGATAGAAAATGGAAAGCAGCTCACCCGTAACAGAAAGTTCCTAACAATTGTCCCTCTGGTGCTGTAAGTCTACTTCTCTCTTTCTCTGTTCATTTACTTCATCATTTGTGCTGTGTGTTATGGTGCAGGGAGTTGCATGCATCTAAAAGATCTCTGTTGTTTCATATAGAGTCATTTTTTCTAAAGCTAATATGTGGTTGATTCATATTATTCCATGATGGAATTTGAACTTTTATCACTCTGCTTCATCTACTTCTGAAAAACTGTGTACATATGAATTGCTTTTAAATCAACACAATCCTCCACTGTTATCTTGGTATTTGAGCATAGTCTAGTTGCATTAGCTATTAAACCTAGACTGTTTTTAGGAAATAGTAAAGTTTCTTATTATATCAACCTAAAAGGGATAAAAGTAAAATCTTCACCATGCATTTTTAACTGAAAGAAATTTTAAAGAAAAGAAAGTAAAACTTGTTGGAGGATAGGGTTATCTTTCAACCTGGAAAGACAAGAATTTCTTAAACCAGGACAAAGAAACAAGAGGCTTGGAAAATTCATGACTGGAAGAAGGCTGTCTATTCCTTTTTCGTATCAGATGTGACTCCCTAAAGAAGTTATATGCACAATTCTATGCTACAGCGTATGCAAAGGCAAAGACATGAAACCAAGCAATTTCTGTGCAAGAAATGTGAATTGTTAGGCCTAATTACTTTCCTTCAACTTATTAGATATGTTATAACATATCATGTCAATGCTTCTTGCTCTGACATGGAATTTGTTGGAGGTTTTTTTTGGAGGGGTTCAATAATTAAGAGGATTGTACTATAATTCTGCCAGTGCTGAGATCAAGTTTAGTTATCCACTGATAGCATACCATCTACCCATTAATTACTTAACACAAGTTGTGGGTTTTAAAGTTGGCAAGTTTACTGTAGATTCTATTTCTGAATCACATGTTGCTCACTCAAAAACATGACTTGGATGTGCAGTATGATTTATCCATCTATTCTCGAAATTGTAATTGTAAGATGAATTGTGTAGGTACTTAATCTGCTGACAAATTTGTCATCTTGATGGAAGAGAATTTCTTCTAAAGCACCTAACCTAAGGATAATATCCAAGTTATGGGGATCAGGGTTGATCCATATTGAAGTTTGTTCATGAAAATCAAACAGTACTCCCTCCAATCCTTAATATAATATAGGACATATCTGGGGAGTTGATTTTTGTCCTAAAATATAAGACCTATTTCTCATATTTGTCAATTTTTTCTTGATTTACCGTTATTGACGCTCTCTCAATAATAATTAAAGAGGAGAGGGAATTAAGGAAGATGAGTAGGGTGTTTTAAAAAATACATGTTTTATTAACTAACTTAACTAATTTTTTTAATCTAATCAAATTAGGTAAATATGTCTTACTCCCTCCGGTTCTAAATATAAGACAGAGTTGATTTTTTTTTTTGGAGAGATTAAAGGAGTTAAATAAGTTATTTAGTCATATTATATGTTGTATATTCTTAGATTATATATTAGTTTATTAGTCAAACTAATTAATTTGGAGAAAAAAATAAAAATAAAAATACTCTAAAGTAATTTAATTAGCTTCCTTAATCTCTCCAAAAAAGTCAACTTTGTCTTATATTAAGGACCGGAGGGAGTACTGATAAATAGCTCTTTTATTCCTTTTCCCTACACGTGTCCAATCCAGTGTTAATTTTGTTGTTTTCTCTTGTTTAGGTACTTGATAGCTTCTCACACAACTGACTATCAACAGCCAATGCTCTTCTTAAACAGTGTTGCAGTGATTGTGCTAGTTGTTGCCAAGTTCCCCCATATGCACAAGGTCCGAATTTTCGGAATTAATGCCGATTCATGAGATGTTGCTGAATTGTTGTTTCTTTGTTCTGGAAAAATAGTTGTTCCATTGTATAGACTATAGAAGCCAGAAGCTGTCTGGCAACTGGTTTTTCCCCCACTTGAAGCTGCTTTGGATTTAAAAGGATCAAAAGATAAAGTTTAGTGTTGTACAGCAGAGAAATATTTGTGATATCCTATTAATATGCAATGAAACAGTTTGTTTGTTTTTTTTTTTTTTTGAGCCGATGAAACAGTTACTGTTTACAAGGAATTGTGTGAAATTTGTATTGTGGAATCTTATTTATTTATATATGCTATTTTGAATTGTATCTCTGCGCTTCGGAGCATACCTTCTAAATTATTTGTATTTGCTACATTGAATTTTTGTAAGCAAAATTATATTTTTCTCAGGAAATGAGTCTTTTTCTTTTTTTTCCAAGATCTCAGGAAATGAGTCAAGTCCTAGTATTTTTGCTTGTCTGAATCGAAGCATATATTAATGTTTGGTTCACGGAAAAGCAATTTATACATATTTCAGCTTTGAAATAGAGTAACATCTGAAAATAATGACTTTAATGTCAATGGCTTTCCCCCTACACACATGCGAGTTTCTTACAAGCATAGAAAATTGCTGGTAAAAATAACAACAACCATCATCGTGGAAAATTTCGCATAATTTGTAATAGGTTCTTTTTTTCTTTTTGCCATCGAATTTATAATAGGTTTGAAACATTAAGTGTCTGCTTGGTTCACCAAGGTAATGGAATGGAATGTAAAGATAATTATATGAATTTTTTTGGTTCGTCATTAAGGAAAGATGATACATATGTATAAAAACACTTGATTGGATTACGACGAACACGAGAATATATAAAAATAATATAGCAAGAGACAAAATCACCTCTATCTACAAACACACACACACACAATGTACACATTGAGTTCATGATAATTTTTTTAATTTGTGCAGTGTACATGATGGTTTTATAATAATTTTTTAATATTTAATTTTAAATATTGTGCAGGGTGCATGTTGGGTTCATAGTAATTTTTTAATATTTAACTGTGGGAATATTATTTAATGGGATATTTTAATATTTTTAGTGATGGAATATAATTTTTTAATTTTTTTAGTGGCAGAATATTTTTTTTAAATTATATATATAATTAATTATTTATTTTAAATATTTAATGGTGGTAATTATTTAATATTTAACATCATTTATGAGTTAGCAGTTTTGTCAAATTAAAAAATTATAATGACAATTATGTCTTTTATACTTGATTGCATGATGTATGCATCCCCATTCAAAAGTCCTAACAGTATAATTCTGATTACGTGTGTGTTCTTATACCCTCAAAACCATGGTTTCAGAAGCACTTTTCTGTAAATCGAGACAAAACTTCTCTTACATACTTACCTCGTAAACTGTAAAAGCTATTCTCCAAAAGCTAATCAGAACACACACGTAACATCAAATGATATAATTAGGGTTATAAAATATAATCCTCTTTATATTAAATAAACTCAATCAAACGTTATAATCAATCTCTTGTATCAGAATTATATGTAATCATCTCTCATAGAATTAAGGGAGAATCCCTCTAAAATATCTTTAAAATAGGAAAATTCCTAATCAGTGCTTTGAAATAAAAAATTCCGGATCAGTACCCTGTCAGTATGGGGAAAGGGGTGTCTCCATTGACCTCTCTCTCCACTTACTCTCCATTTAATGTCTCAACCATAAGATCAACCTTTAATGGTTGAGATTTAATGGTTGAGATTTAATGATAGATGTAAAAATATTATTATAACTTTAAATTTAATAAAAATCTATCATTAAATCTCAACCATTAAAGGTTGATCTAATGGTTGAGACATTAAATGGAGAGTAAGTGGAGAGAGAGGTCAATGGAGACACCCCTCTCCCGTCAGTATGGATGAACAGTGCGGGCGGCGCCAAAAGACAATTTTGCCCTTCAGCTCTCATTCTCGCCACTTCAGAAATAACAACACGCGGTTCTTAATTAACAACTCTGTATTCTTGATTAACAACTCCAGTTTCATTTTTTTACTTTCACAATAACAACACCAGTTTTGTTATTAACAACTCCGGATTCTTGATTAATAACTCCATTTTATTCTTCCACATATTCACATCTCAAAAATATAGTGTTGTTGATGTAAAATATGGTATTGTTAATAAAGAAAGAGGTGTTATTATTGGCCATGAAACTTAAATTATAAAGGTGTGAAACAAAAAATGGGAGTTGTTAATGTAGAATATGGTGTTGTTAATAAAAAGACCGGTGTTATTATTGTGAAAGTAAAAAGATGAAACTGGAGTTGTTAATCAAGAATACGGAGTTGTTAATCAAGAATTCAGAGTTATTAATTAAGAGCGCGTGTTGTTAATAAAAAAAAAGGTGTTATTATTAGCCTTAAAACTTAAATTACGAAGTTGTGAAACAAGAAATAAGAGTTGTTAATCAAGAATCCGAAGTTGTTAATTAAGAACCGCGTATTGTTATTTTTGAAGTGGCGAGAATGAGGGCTGAAGGGCAAAATCGTCTTTTAGCACCGATCACACTGTTCATCCATACTGACAGGGTACTAATCCGGAATTTTTTATTTCAAAACACTTATTAGAAATTTTCCTATTTCAAAGGTATTTTAGAGGGATTCTCCCTAGAATTAAACAGCAGTGGCTATAAAATATTAATGAGAAAGGAGGATATATATATATATATATATATGAAAGGGCAAGAATTATTTTTAAAAAAAACAATTACATCCCACTACCACCAGTTCACGAAAAATTACAGAAAATCGTAGTAAATCGTTCAAATTTTATTTGTTCCTTTTTTTTTTCCAACCAAATTTTATTTGTTCAGAAAGACTTAAGTGTATAAGAATTTTTATTTTAATTCTTCTATTTTATTTATGGTCTTTTGATGTGATTCAATGTGGAACCCAAGAAAAGGGAGATGTTTTCAATGAATGGCCTCCATGTGAGGATTGACAATTGGGTTCAGGTGGAAGAAATGATTTCCACTTGGCCAAGCGAATGTTTTAGGGGCCCCACTAATCCATCAAAAGAAATCACAGGGGGGCCTCTTGAGAATTTTCCTGGGACTTTCCTCATATTAAATTAAATGGTATGTTTTTTTTTTGGCCAACAAAGGTATGTTTTTTTTGGCCAACAAAGATAGGAATTATATTACAATAAATAAAGATACATAGTCTCAAAAATAGAGCAGAAACAACTAAACGAGCAGGATCCACATAAAAATCTAAAAAGGAAGCAAACATACTCGAAGTCACTAACAACAAGATCCAACTAGAGCATAATACCAAATAAAGAGAAAGACATGCTAGCAAGGCCAGCAACTGTGATGAAGGTCGATATACCCAATCTTGGGGATGAGACACTTCCGATGAAGTTTTGGCGATCCATCCGACTACCAAAGTTGCTTCCAAAGGAACACATATGCAAAGATGGTTCTTGATAAATTTCCTTGAAGCCAGAATAATCTCAAGGATATCAACGCTCAGAACCATAACAAAGAAAGCACGGTCAACATAAAAATAAATAAGAGAATCAAAACTCTAGCCTAAAAGTAAACAGTAAGGCCAATGTGATACACATTGAATTGGCTCATTGCTAGCCCAAAATTGAACAGTGTTGAGATAAACACTGAACAGGCGCGCCTCAAGCCATTGATGAACAACATGTACAATCCTCCAGAACCGGAATACATTGATGATTCTAAGATGAAAAGCAACTTACCATACCTTAGAGCTTCGAACAACATACCAATTAACATTTCTCCCACATAGAGATATCTCAATCAAAACATAACAACCCTTAGAAAATGATTCAGGGATCCTCTTTATATCACTATGATCGTCCAGCCCCGCTCTTCCACTCCTAAAGATCTTCTACTCCAGTTTTATTAGAGACATTATGTTGAGAGAACTTTCTCTTGGAGTATACGCTAAATTGAGTATAAGTACAAATAGCCACCCAATAATGCCAGATTAACCTGACAACATCTGGGTTTATCGCTTCTAAGCAAGCATCATCTCTCAATATAATGACTCCATCATCAATAAAATTGATCCTACTATTCTCATACTCAATCGCAAAAGCTTATCAGCAGAGAGACATTGAAAGTTGAATACAACACTAACTTCAGACTCCCCGGCTTTCATCAATACTGCCAAAAATCATTGCTCCTCTGCCTTTACGTTACCCAGGTACACAAGTAGACCGCAAATCTTACCCGTTCGTTCCTCTGGCGGAGCCCTCCCAATGACTATGAGATCAACCAATCCCCTCCTCAATCCATCTACCACCACTGAGGTCCCTGGAGGCACCCATAGGAGGTCACTAGTAAAGGCCATTGGACGATTTCGGGAAGACCAAGCCTCCGCCCATTGAGCCTCATGTTCTCCCTGCACATCGTCGCTGAAGATCGATTTCACTGCCCTAGCATTAGAAGGCCACGATACAAGGAAAGCACCAAGAAGCTCCATGGCAAACTCCACCAAGAAGGGAGAAACCTCCGCCCAAGAATTTGGGCAACCCATCTTACTGCCGTAAGATGAAACCCTAGCAGAGGGAGAAAATCCCAAATCGGGAAAAAGAGCTTGTGAAAATTTTTTAATTACAATTAAATGGTATGTACTACTTGATAAAATCAATAAAATGTTTATGTTTCAAAATTTTATGTGTCAAAATGGCATGATATATTTTTATATACAGAAATAACCTATACCCTGTGGAAGTTAAAAAAGAACCAGTAGGATTTTATAGAAAGAAAGTATCGATAGTTAAATTAAGGTACTGTTTACTAATAAAATTTTTAAATTGAATGTTTGACTGATTTTTCCTTATACATACTTTGTCCATTCCTATTTATTTGTTTCAATTGTCTATAAACATATATCCTATTTCAAATTTTAAATGAAGGACAAAATTAAAAAAGATAATAGAGTAAAGGGACAAAAATACCCATTACATTTTTTAAAAGGAGCTGCTGGCATCATAAACACATTTTAGGTGTAAAAATACCTACAAAGTTTCTAAAACTACCATTACCGTTTATTTTGGTAACATTAACCTTTTAGAAGGAATATTTTGACTGAAAATGCTTATGTGGATGCAAATGTGTGGTAGAATAATATCTGCGGTGGACAAAAAATATCACAATTATGAAAATTCTTCCTCTCCTCCCTAACCGATGCCCCTTTCCCACCACCAAAGCGTCACCATCATCATTGCCGCTTCCCATTGTGTCCTCCTCCTTCCATTAGAAAGATAGATCAAACCTAGAAAATTATACACGGTCTGGATCTTAATCAGCATCTTTATCCAGAAGTCACAAATCACAAGTAGTCAAAGATTTGAAATGATGAGAAGCAGAAGAAGATAAGAAACCATGAAATCAAAACAAAGAACAAAATCAGAAACCTTGTAAAAGTTTTGACTCAGGAAATCATCATCATCAACCAAAATGGGGGAAGCAGTGGAAATCATCATCAACATCACTGATCATACTCAGACCAATTTTATCAGTGAAGAACGAGGTTCAACTTGAAGAACCATGGAAGTAAATCCAGAAACAATGAAATTAAAAAATAAAAAGAAAATCATGTCTTGAACCACCCCAATCTTTCGAAGACCCACATGAAAGAGGAAGAACTCTAGATCTGATCCATTAATCGCAACCTAGATTTGTTTAATTAAGGAAAATAAATCAAACTTGGTTTGATACCGTGAAAGAGGAAGAAGAGTGATGAGGTCCGTGGAATGATTTGCAGAAATTGAAAACCAATATCCAAGAAACAGCGAGCTTCAAGCTATTCGATTGAAGGGACTTGGTTCAGCAATTGTAATGGGGAAATGGTGAAGATGCATAGTACAAAAAACTGGATCGAATGAGTCGGTTCAACCGAAAAACTGGTAAACTGGTCAGTTGTTCGATTTGGTTTAGCTATTGGACTGTGAGGGGTGTTAAACCGGTACAAAATAGGAAAAACTGGTGGTTTGAATGGTTGGATTGTGTTAAATTTTTTTTATTCTGAAATGATATTTTTATTAGTTTATCTAAAATATTAATTTTTACATTTGAATTAAATTATATTATTTTTTGTTCCTTGGTTTCAGCCATATTTTGATTCTAGTTATGATTATATTTGAAGAAATAATTAGGTATTTTCATATGTTGATTATCTTAATGTTAATGAAGACTTATGAACTATGTTTAATATTATTATTTTGTTATTGTCAATTAAATTATAATATTTTAATATAACCGGTCTGATCATATTATGAACGATGACATATGTTGATTATTTTTATTGCTCGGTCCGACTTTTTGTTCCTTATGAAGATGAAGGTTTGGTAGGTCGTTGGGGGAAGAAACGGAGAAGATGAAAGCGTTCCTCAGTGGATTGAAGGTGAAGGTTAGTGGTGGATGGTGGGTAGTGCCCGACATCATCACTGTCATTAGGCGGGGGTGTGGATCTCGTTTATAGTGGTGTGAAAGTTGGTTGAAGATGAAGGTTGGTGACCAATGCTGCCGTCGATGTACTAGGTTGTGCTCGACGTCGCCGATGGTAGCATGAAAGGAAGGAGAGAGCGGCGTGAAACATGAAAGTGAAGAGGCTAGGGTAAAATGGGAAACATCTGCCACGTCCTATGGTCAAAATAATAGGATGGGTATAGTTGGACCAAAAACTGGGGCCCACCACTTAAATTTAACATCCATATCACAAAGTTAACGGTAGTAGCATTTTAAAGTTCTTTTAAAATGATGCATTTTTAGACCTAAAATTTACTTAAAATTTAATTATGGTGCCAGTAGCTCTTTTTGCAAAGATAATAGGTAGTTTTGCTCCTTTACCCAAGATAATAATGCTTACATAATATGTAACTTTTATTTCCTCTTTGCTTGATGTGTTTTTTCTTATAAAAATAAGTAAACAGAGATGGAAAATATACCTTCAATCAAAGGTAGGTGCATGACATAGAGAATAATCATCACTTATTGAATCGACTCTTTCTTATATAATATTAACCATACCACGAGTAGTCTTCCCATTCCATTAAACTTCAAAATTTTCGGTGCATTATAGCGTTTGGTCGGGGCCGATATATAATTCAGTTTTCAAGTCTGCATACACATTTTGGTTAACTTTCATAAATTCTATTTGGCTTATATATTCAAATAACTTTAAAGCTGATAATAAATTTCATTGGAAATGATCATCCAAAAATAATTAAAATGAATGGCATGCATGATCGATATTTAAACGACGAGCTTTAAAGTACCATGATTTTGACCAATATATATATATATATAGTACAT
Source organism: Inga leiocalycina (assembly GCA_963242795.1). Classification (NCBI taxonomy): domain Eukaryota; kingdom Viridiplantae; phylum Streptophyta; class Magnoliopsida; order Fabales; family Fabaceae; genus Inga; species Inga leiocalycina. Next base: position 75,786,148 of record OY725324.1, read on the forward strand.
GAGAATTTGAACATCAAATTAAAGCTGACAAAAACCCCACTAACAAATGTCTCCAGTACAGACAGAGATCGAGACATGGAGCTGGAAAGTGCACAAGCACTGAACCAAAAAATTTTAGTAATTATTACTATCGTTGCTTATAACTTGAATAAATATCTTCTCCTGATATACTATAACAAGTCATTTAAATCAAAACTTCGAAAGCATTATTATATATAAAAACTAAGGTGATCTTGTACCCAAAAAAGAAAAAAGAAAGGTGAACTACATATGAAGAGGACAAATATGCCTCACACAAATAAAGCAGGCTTTGTATTCACTTCTTTCTCCTATTTTAACTACAAACAAGTCGAGCTATAATTAAAATCCTCACCCTATAGCTCAAATCATAAGCTAGCAAATTAAGAGGGTATACAAACCATAGCAACTGATAAAATATCATTTTGTCAGCTCAGATTTTCATACAAATGACAATCGAACAACACTTAATTACAGCTTTTTCAGATGTTTGTCATCAGTTTCTTCAATAAAAACATGTATGCTTATAACAACTCAACAACACCAAATGTGATTGAGGTTTTCATTAAAAAAAGACAAAAAATTCATCCACACGTCCTATATTTTTGTTGAAGAATCTGAAAAGCAAACATCTTCGTACGTCTAACATATTCTGACTTCAATTTTTTCACAACAATCCATGGAAAATAGAGACAAAAAAAAGGAAAAAAGAAAAGAAAAAAACTGTATAGCTAGGTTTCTTCATTTTCTTACCATGATCCTTCACCAATCATTCCAGTCCAAAACCCACTTGAATTCCCTTGTTCTTTATTATTTTGTTCCACTACTTCATCACCACCACCTGGAATCTGCTTGACTCCTCCAAAAGGAAGCAAAAGCCTCCCTCCATTATTATGATCATTCTCTTGCACACCGAACGATCTGTTTCCAAGCCCATCCACAGAAAATCCCATATTATTATGGCTAGGTTTAGTTTCCTCTTGCATGGTAATTAACCCAGATGAGTAATTATTAAGGTTACCACCATACGAGGTATTTGGCATCATCATGAATGAAGGAACATAAGGAATATTATTATTACTATTCAAAACCCTAGGAGCTGAAAGAGAAGAAGTTGGAAAAGCCAGATTAAGATCTTGGCCTCCATGGATCTTAGGGTTTTGCTGGTTGGAAATTGGGAAGCTTCTAGAAAGATTCAAATTTGGATCTTTAAACCCTGAGAGACTTGGTAATAATGGTGGGTTTAGATCAGGAAGCTTTGAAGATGATGAGGTTGATGATGATGAAGAAGAAGAAGAGGCAGCTGAGGAGGAAGTGATGATCTTGTTCTTGTTCTTTCTAGAACCTCCTCCAACTGGGATGTTTCTGAGGGACCCACCTTCTGTCCAGTACCTTCTACAAGTCTTGCAGAAGTATCTGGGCTGTGTGAGGCTATAGTTGTTGTAGTAGCAGAACTTGGTGTTGGTTGAATTGCACCTTGGACAGTTCAATTGTTCTTGTGGCCTTGCCTTCTTCTCCACCATTACTGGTGGCTTTGTCAATGAGTTTTGATTATTAGGTATTCCTTCCATGACTTCTGATCAGTCTCACACCTCCAACAAATAAAATATAGTCCTGACTCCTGAAAACATAAAAACCCCAAAGGAAGAGAAATTAAAATGTGCAGGTTACTATACATGCAAACAGAGGGCGAGCATTAGCATAACAGAAAGATTATTGCTGTGACTTAGAAATCACGGATTCAAATTTTGAAAACACCTTCCCAGGACCCCACTTGGCGGCACTGGGCCGCCCTTTTTTCACTACACATGCATAACATGCATAAAGATCACATTTTTCATGTATATATAAAAACGGGGGTTCAAATATGAACATATGAAATCATTTCTTCAGCCATTTGCGCCTATTCATACCCGTGACTACTCCAATACTGCTAGTACAAGTATATACAAATTTTATAAATTATTGGCAGAGCCAAAAAAAAATGTTGTGAGAGAATTATTGTTCACATGATCATGAGCATGTTATTTTATTTACAGCTGTTGGAGAAAATTAACGAAGATCGAATCAGGTATACTTCTTTAATTTTCTTGTGGAAAAGGGAGAAATTTATAATATTATAAAGGATTAAAACTTGAAAGGAATCAAAAGAAATAGCCAACCACACCTTTTTCTTCCTGGTGATTGTATCAGAAATAATCAAATGAGCTGAAGAGCCGAAAAGTTAAAAGAAATTAAAGTACCATAGCAGTGCTTTTAATTTGTTTCAAGACCTACACAGGTAAAAGACTCAAAACTTTCTTTGGTAGAAAAAGATGCACATATATAAATATATAAAGTTGGAGAGTACTGAACACGTCGATCAAGTCTTTCTTCTTGAAACAACTACAAAGAGCAAGAGCATATATGGCTTGTCTCTGTGTGTGTTTAGGCAAAGAGAAGATGAAATTGAAGGTTCAAATAAAGCTTAGAACAAGTGAAAAATAGTGTCTGCTTTTGAATTAAACAAACCCTAAACCCCAGAATAAAATAGTCCAGAGACTTGGTGCAGCAAATTAAAGTAAAGACATATATAAGGGAAATTAATCCACCCATATGGCCACTCAACCACATATCTCTATATATGAATTCAGAGGAAAAAGAAAAGAAGGAAAGGAAAAAGCAAGATGACTAAGTACTTCCAGAGATATAGATAGAAACAAAGAGATCGATGATTTACCTTGTTTTGTCTGAAGTTGCTCCTTTGTAAGAAAGAATGTTTTAGCTCGTTTGTGGGTTGGCTTTATGTGTTTGGCTTACTTTATGAATGGTGCGGATGGAAGAGAGAGAAGGGGGGGGTTGATTTGTGTTTGTTTTGACTCTACTAGCTAGCAAATTCCTCTTTGTTAATCATGTTATTTAGGCTTTAGGATTTACTTTATTTAATGTATGTGGGGTTTATCTTTATTGCTTTCGATTTTTAAATTTTAAATGTAATTCTAATTTGTGTCTTTTGCTTTTCTTTTTGGTTTGCTTTTGTTTCAACTTTTTTGTGGTGGAATAATGAGAATGTACACTGTTGTGGGTTCCTTTCTTTTTTGAAGATATAGACCCTTGCTGTGTTCAAGTGTCAAACTTCCTTTTTCTCAAATCAGGGACCATTCATTCTCAAGCACTAATTTTTTCCCCCTCTTTTATATTGTTGGACCTTTTTTTTTTTTTAAAGATTTATCATAATAGATTTGATTGGATTGCTTCGTACCTTCTTTTAATTATAAGAGATCCCTTTATTTTTTTTTTAGCTGTTTTCCCCGTGTTTTCAGCAGCAATGATTTTATATATAAATTAAATTAATCATAGGGTTCGCTAATCAAGGATGTCGATATATTCGCAAGGATTATTAATAATAATTATCTTCTTCGATCACTATTCCTTTGACATCGATCATCAGCCTGTAAATATTTAAAACGAGTGAGGAACATATTCATGAATGATACTTCAGAATTATGATGTTAGCTAAGCAAATGCTTCGTCAAAGTTGAGTGAAAAAAGGAAAAAGAGAGATGTTCTTGATATTTGAAGCCTCCCTTTCTAAAAAGTTGTTCAAGTAAAGCGAATTTCAGATGTTATATATTATTTACCAACTTAGCACTATATGTTCAAATTTTATTAAATAAACATCTCTAATTTTTTCCTTGAGGAATATTGGTTTTTATAGCGTAACTTATGAAGTTTATTTTCTGTTCATATACATTTAACAAATTTTAATTTTAATTCATATTTTTAACTGCAAGTTAATGTCGTTAAAGTTTAAACTTAGATCAAATTTTGATGAAACTATAGTGAATAAAAACCATAATTTAAAATTACAGAGGCCAAAATCAATATTTGATCAAACTGTAGTAAAGACTAGAAATGATATTAACAGTTTATTCTTCATATCCCAAAGACTAGAAATGATATTAATAGTTTATTCTTCATATCCCAATCAAAGTATTGGAATCCTATCTAATTATATATGTCATTAAAGTGTAAAGTATATGCTCATATTTCTAGTCTTTAGTTATTTTTAAGTCTTAAGACTAAAAAGTGAAGAAATTGTTATATTGCAATGTTGATATTACTGAATTATAATGATATTTTGGTTCAAAAAAAGCTAGGAGAAAAGGACTAATACTTTGGACCACAGGGAGCATAATTCATCGGAGGGAGAGAAATGGAGGATCAGGATTGAAAAGCCGTTAATTAAACTAAGAGTAAATTAAATAAATACGTTTTTGAAAACAAGTCATAAATATTTTATTAAATTTTGTGGAACATTTTACAGTTATATTAAAGAGTAAAGACTGATAAAGTGATAAGAAGGGTTTTATAAATAGGAGCGGGGATAAGAAGTAAACGGTTGAGAGCTTGATTGTTATTAAACTATACTCACCTTAATATAGAATATATTTAGGGAGTTGGTCTTATTTAAAATATAAGATATATTTTTCATATATTTATCAATCTTTTTCTAATATGCCCTTATTGATGCTCCATTAACAATAATCAATAAGGAGAGAGAATGACGAATCAAAGAAGATAACTACTGGTATTTTAAAAAATATATTTCATACTAACTAACTTCATTAATATATCAAATTAAGTGAATTTGTCTGATATTAAGAAATAAAGGGGAGTATATGAAATGAAGAAGTAGAAATGAATGTCTTCCAATTCCTTCTTTCTTTGTTTTTTTTTGGTTAACGAGCGGCCAAGGTACGTAACTTGGAAATTACACATTACAAGACAACAAAAACATCAAACAGTGGGACTAATATCCTCCCTAATAATGGAAAGACATCCAGTCAGAGGAACCGGTAGAACTACCATACTCTGAAGTATCTGCTGCGCATCTCGAGCCAGAAAATCAGCACACCTAATTGCTTCTCTCGGCGCATATCTCAATTCCACGTCCCATTCGGAATAAATCAAATCTCTCACTGCATTAATCGCAGTCCTGTACGGATGACTAAGTCCACAATCTCGTAGTATCAGTTGATACACTTCCAGTGAATTTGTGTAAGCGATGATCTTCTGCAATCCATATTGCTTACACATTTGCAGACCCGTCTGTAAAGCAAGAAGTTCCACGGTTGTTGACGGAACAAACCCCAGCTTCCGTTGGAATCCCAGCACCCAGTTACCCCTGGTGTCTCGAATCACTCTTCCACACGCCGCCTCCTGCTGGCTGTTGACTGACCCATCTGTATCCAACCGCACACATCCTTCCGGCGGTGGCTTCCATCTGGTATTCTCTTCATCCAGAAAGGAAAAGCTCACATGCTTCACCTCCATAAGTTGATACATAATGTCATGAATGATTTCGTTTGCTTGAAGCCGAACTCCTTCCATGACCCCCTGACATCTATTCTTCCATAATAGCCAGCAGATAATACTGAAATTCCGCACACCTCCATCTGGTTTTCGAATTCCTTCTAGTGCCTACTATAGAGCATTTTCTAAAAACTTGAAAGTGTTCTGTATCTTTTCTATAAGGAATTTGCTAGTTTCAAACAGCATTAGATGTTTCTTTTCACACTTGCCTATATTTAATAAAATAATGAGAAAGTAGAAATCAATATAATATTGGAGTCTGATATAGTTAATAAAATTAGTATTGAAAAATATTTAAATTTTATGACAAATTTAATATTTATAATTGTTTTATTATGTGTGAATTAGTCAGAAATAACTTATATTAGAGACTATATGGGTAATTTTATTTTCTAAAATATTGAGACTGATATTTTAAATAGGTAAATTAATTATAGAGGATTAAGTTGCATTGAGTCAAAATTCAATAATTAAATTACAACTAAGTTAAAATTACAAGGATAACAAAAATTAATTTCCCCTAAATTCTATGAAATGTAGTAGCAGAGGTGAGTGTAACTGAGAATTGAGGGTAATAAGTGGCAGAAGGAGTAGCACAATTATTAAGACGGAGTAATTAGAAAAGGAGAGAAAAAGGGAGGATGCTTTTGTGGGGAATGATTGTGTTGAATTGGTAATCCAGTGGAATGGAAAAGATGAACAGTGAAAAGTCAAAATAAACAAAAAGAGAAAGGCCAAAGAAGGGAACAAGTTTTCTAAAGAAATGAGCAAAAGCCGACACCACGCGACAAAGATGAAACCCACTTCACATTTTCTCTCATCCCCAAAAATTAAAACAACTCACCTTTCCCATCCCTACCTTCTTTTTTGCTTTGAGAACAAAGTTCTGATCTTGAATTACCAACGGTTTTAAATCTTGTGAAGGGGCTGGTCTCTAATAACATAAGAACCCAAGTTTCGAATCTCGGCAGCAAGGATTTGGTGGCTTTGTCTCCAGCACGAGGAGACTTGTGCTTATGAAAAAAGTTCCCATCTTGAATTTATTTATTTTTTTGTATAGAAAAGTTTAGGTGTGTTGGATTCCGATTGATAACTAGGATTAGGGTATTCCTCCAAACTTAAAGAAGTAATTAAAAATCGCCCGCTAATAAAATTCTTACATTTGTGAGATTTAAATATAAAACCTTTTAGTTATAATTTAATTCTTTTACCAACTGAATTTATTTCAAATGAAGCTAAAAAGGGGTAATGGAAACTCAAAAGTTTGCGGTGCTCTATTAAAAGCATAGGAATTTTTTTAAAAAGCCCGATAGGAATTCAATTAAATGGACCTACGGGAAACCAATGCCGGGTATGTTTTTGGACCAAGAAACAGGCCCAATATCATGAATAAGAAGTCCCCCATAAATAATCAATAGGCATAGAATTATGTATCATCCGATTGATAAGTTATTTTTTATTAAAAAATTTGGTTCTATTTATAAATCTAGTTTTAGAGTAGTAAATGTATTTTATACTTTTTTTACCCCTATTAATCTTAATAAACAAAAGAAATTTATTCATATTGACTTTTGAAACCAATCATAGATAAGGGTAAAATTGAAAATTTAATTTATAGTTAATGAGTTAACTAACTCTCTTTAGTATGTGAGAATTAGTTAAAAAGGACTTATAAATAAGATTGGAGTGATAATTAACAAATACCAACGGGTTTGCATCTAACAAAAGAGATTTGTCTCTCACAATATAGCAAATCAATATTTAAATTCTTGTTAGAAGATGTGCCCAAATTTAATTCCCCGACAGTGCTTTAAACAATATTGTCTCCAATAAAAGTATACATGTGTCTAGAAAAAAAAATTAACATCTGACTTTCCAAGTTCCACTATTATCTTTTGGTAGAAATACATATATAACTATCATTTTAAGAATAAGAATTTCATATTAGCACCCTATAAGGGCTTAACCTCTATCAAGTATGAGAGACTATCATGGAATTAATTTTTTGTTTTGTTTTAAATGATCTAATTGTCCTCAAGGAAATTGGTTGTCACCGTGTTAATTGTTGCAGTCCTTTGATAAGTTAAACTGTTACTTAAAAGTTGCTGCTATTCAAATTAAGAACACTTAGGTGATTTCACTAGAGAACTTTATAGTGATTAATTGGTTCATTTTAGGATGTTAATTTGGGATTTAAATACATTTGGAGGTTTGAATAGAGACACTTGAACTTAAACCATAATCTCTGCTGTGTCCATAGTCCTGACTAAGATATAAAACATGCATTTAAAATGCTTATAATAAGCATATAATTAAGCTTTGAATGCTGGGTATTGCCCCAACAATTTGTTGATGAAGCCAATATATTGACGACCCTACTCCTTTAATGCTGGCTTTGCCCTTTTGGTCACACTTAGCCATCTCCATCAACACCCACCCACTTCACGTTGGTGAACTTCCACCATTTTTATTGATTAATCTCAACCCTGCCTGCTTCCGTATTCGAATCATGTTATTACTTCCTTTACACTTTCTCATGTGCTTCCAACTCCCCACACTACTCAAACCAATATTTACTAATTTTCTTACCCCAACACTCAATACCTTACAAGGAGATTCTCACCAGTACCAAAGCTTATTATGTACTAAATCCGGATCAAAATATAAAACTCAGTTGACTTTTTTTTAAAGGTTAAGGAAACTAAATATATTATTTCATCATATTATATGTTGTGTATAATTAGATTATATATCAGTTTATAAGTTAAACTAATTAATGCTTGTTTGGAATAGCGATTGGAGCCTTTAAAAACAGATTTTCACACTACATACAAAAAAGGGCAGCTGTGGCTCTTATTTTTATACTAATTATAGCGCTTAGGAAGTGTCACATATCTCATCGCCACTAAAAGAGGCTATGATACTTGGAAGCACCACAGCATATATATATATATATATAAAAACACTTCTTGTGACGCTTCCCACAAGAAGTTTATATATATTTTTTTAAATTTTTGCTTCCTGTGGCACTTTTTCAAGGAATTTCCATAGGAAGTATTATTTTTTAAAAAAATAATTTTTTTTATATTTTTATTTTAAAATCCTATAATAATAGTTGATAATACACTTTAAACACATTTTCATATCCACAAAAAAATGAAAAAAAGAAAGAAAATTACAATCAAATAACTCTAAAATGATATAAATTAACAAACAACTAATTAACAAAATCGCTACTAAGTAAAATACAAGAATTAAAAATATATAATCATTTTACTTATGCAAATCATCAATGTTAACAATTACTACAACAACTAAAAATTACAACTACTATATATCTTCACATACAACCTATATATAATAACATTTAATTTTATCTCATTTATTTTTCAGCATATAAAAATGAGAATAATTTTTTCAGATTTCATAATAAATTAAATATAAAAGACATTGATTAAATTAAACTATTAACCACTAATAAAATTATATTTGTCAGCTTAAAAATTTAAAAAACTTATCATGTATAAGAATCTTGAATAGAGTGAGCTAAACTTCAAACACAACACCTGAAAAAAAATTAACAAAGGAAAAAGAGAAAGATAAAATTGCATACATGTTTAAAAAAAAAAAAAGATGGTTAAGAAGACAATATGATGTACGTAGATTTAAAATATAAAAAGAAAGAAAGAAAGAAAAAGTGAGTGGGTAAGTACTTACCTGACGAAATGAAACTATAAAGAGAATGAAATATGACCAAAAGGGGGGAGGATGAGTGGGCTTGGTTTGGTGCAAAAAATGAGGAGGAAGTGCCGAAAATGAAAAGAGGAGGTGGTGGAAATGTGAGAAGTGATGAAATAAAGGAATAAGAAGAAAGTGCCGATCGAAGTGGGGACGGTGATGAATGACAAAAAGAGGAGAAGGAGAAAATGTGAGGACTAAGAGGATAAGGAGTGATGACACATGTTGGATGAGGAGTGAGGACTAAGAGGATAAAGGTAATGAAAGCAGACCGCGGGAGATAAAAGGATTTGAAAAAATTAAGAAAAATATTATTTTGTGTAGCGCTTACTAAACCAAGTGCCAGATAAAGCGCGTAGCAGCTATGGCCCTTCGTTGAGCAAGCGCCATAGCTGCTACTTCAATTTTTTAAAAAAATAAAAAATCACCTTAGGTGGCGTTTGGTCAAGCAAGCACCACATGCCAATTTTAAAAATAAATAAATAAATTTTAGAAGAAGCTGTTGCATATCTTTAAAAGTACACCACTATTCCCTATTTTTGTAGTAATATCAATTGTGATTTAGGATATATGAGGTAAGTATATAAAAGAAATTTTATCTCGATTTACGTGAATAAACACTTTTAAGGACTCTAAGCATGATCCCAAACAAACCTTATTAGTTTGGGAAGAAAAACAATAGATATAAATATTTTAAAATAATTTATTTAGTTTTAATATCTATAAAAAATTAATTAAATCTTATATTCAGAATAAAAAAGAATACGTACTGAGTACTGTATGTTGCCGGCTGCGAAAAGAAAGCATATATCCTAATACAAACACAACTGTTCAAGACATAAAATTTACAGTCCCAACGTTAACACAGGTTAAGGTTATTACTTATTACCCCCTATCAATCATCAGACCTCTCCAACATGCTCGCTCATTTCTTTCTTAAATGCACGTGCGATTCACACACACACACACACACAAATACATGTATTGTATATGTCAGTTGTGCACTTGTGCATGTTGAGAGCGGTAGAGTACTTGTTACCGAAACTCCACTTGTTCTCTGAGCACATAATATGTCTTTAGCTACCTCCGATCCCCAGTCATGTGCCGTCGGGGCCCATTTCATGGCTAAAGATTTTAATTACGAGTAGTATATAGAAGTAGGAGATTCACATAGGATTTAACAACGAGTTTAGTTTCACTTTGGAAATCACACACACACATAAATTAATCATCATATACTACCTCTAGTCTTTAATACTAAAACTATGTTTAGATGAAGAGAAAAACCATAGGAAAATAAGGGGAGAGGATACTAATAAAAAAAACTTTTAAAAATGGTAAAAAAAAATTACTATTTTTTTAGAGTTTTTCTTCATAGTTTTTTTTCTCCCATAATTTTCTCCCCATCCAAACATAAGGTAAAAGTATATTAAGGAGTGGAAATAATGTGTGCACATGACATATGAAATGACTAATATCCTTTACAAACAAAACGCGAACTCTCTCTGAGACCAGAACAATGGCCACCTCCATCATTGAACCCATGATTCAATTCCATTTTCATGCCCTTTAATTCGATTGTATCAAACGGACCATAGTTTGCCAGCCATAAACGTTTCGAAAGGATGGTACGTACACGTATTGTCCTGAATCTTAAATTAAAAGGCGAACAGAATCCCACAAGATTAAAATAAAAAATATTACTTTCCTAACAAATGGATTCCCACATATACAACACCGCCATCTATCACTTGTATTTCTGGTCTCTGCTCACTCACACTCATACATGGTGCTGGTTATTAAAGTAAGACCTATTTATTTAATTTATGAAGATAGAGGAAGTTAAATAAATTATTTAATTATAACATATGTGACATACTTTCACTAAAATACTTGTGTGTAGCATTATATTATATATCAATTTATAAATCATATAAATTAATTTAAAGTTATGACAAATATAAGAGATAAAATGAAAAAATGTCTTACGTTTAGGACATGCCTGCATGCATACATCAAGAATTAAAACTTTATAATTAATATATTCAAAATGACATTTTATATTAAAATCATACTCAATATACTATTGATTATAGTCCATAGAATAAAGAGCACCGGGTACGTGGTGGATACAAATATACGGTGGAAAATTTTCGTCATGTGAGCAGTACGAATAATGGTTGTAAGCTAGCAAGTAGAGCTATTAAGCTATATATTAAAGCGATATATGCTTTGTTGCCTCTGCAATTCTTGCCAATCTACCATTCCAACTCCCTATCTAACTTGTTTAGACCTACTTCCTTAATTATTTTGCTACTTTCTTTCTTTTTTTTTAATTAGCTAACATTACGAGTTACATTGGATCTATCAATATTACATCTAGGCATCTATCCCTGCATTATGAAGTACTCTTATTAATTAATTCCGACTATTAAATTATAGGCAACGTACCACCATCCGACGGATCTTTCAAAACTAAAGATATGAATCTCATAAAAAAAAGGTTTATTTATAGTTGTGGGCTTGTGGCCTTGTATAAAATTAAATTTGATTAACACTAATCAATATACAATTGCATAATGAGGGGATTTTAGATTAGAATTATCTTATTTGGACCGACAGTTCGATTATATTAAGACAAATCAGATTTAATATATTATAATAATGTTTTAAATTATTTAGTAATAAATAAATCAATTTAAATATTTGTTGTGTTATATATATATATATATATTTATTTATTTATTTGTTGCTAGAAGTGGTCATGTTAATTGTAGAAAGTAATTAATTAACGAGATTGAAGATTCAGACTTTATACATAGGAAAAAATCATATTGAAAGAGCTACTTCCTCCGGTTCTAAACATATTGGAGTTAGTTGAAAGGTTTATTTTAATATTAAATATAAGATCTTAATCCATTTTATATATTTTTTTCCTCAAGCTATCTCTATTAATTACACATATATCAAATGGGGTTTTAGTAAATGAGAGGAACAACTAAAGTTTGATATAATTTAGGAAATCCAACATATATATGACATTGAGGAAAAATTTAGGCTAAAATCTAATGCTCCTATCAGCTTTAGATCAGTTATATATAACCCTCTAACATTTTAAAATTTAAATTTATTCTTATTAACGTTTTAATTTTTAACATCAACCCTGCTACCATTAATTTGCCATTAAGTTACCAACGGAACTTGTCACATCCAATTAATGAGGGTGACATGGTATCCTACATCACATCCAACATCATCTCTAGAAGTTAATAATTTTATAAGGTTTAAAATGTACTATTTTATGAGTAAAAAACAAAAACAAACGCTGATCCCTTTGCTCCTTGCCGCAAGCAGTAGTCATCGCTTTAACACCAACTTATTCAATTTCTCCAAATGACAAAGGACTAAATCCAGTAGTCAAATGTCTCCAAAAGACAGATCTCCAAGGGCTTGTTCCTTTTTTTTTTTTTAATGAAGAACAAGATGATATTTTCTTTAAAAAAAAGTACATCTACCTGTCTCTATAGGGTGCAGAGGGGGGGGGGGGGAAGCGGGTAGCTGCTTAATGAAGTTAACAATAAGGGATGGGGTGAAATGAGTTACATACACATTAGTATTGAAAAAGGCCTTCAAAAATATGAAAGTATCCTGCTTTATGATGTTAGAGCACTCAAGCCTCCGATTCTTCGATGAAAGAATTGCTTTTTGGGCAAAAGATTGTAAGGTGGTTTCCTGTTGCTGATGAAAATAATTCTGATGGACAAGGCTGCTGCAAGAAACAGAGAAGGCTGAAGAGAATCTTTTATTGGCTGATGATTTGTGGAATGAGGGTTTTAGAATCGAAAGTTGTGTTAGCTCTCAGCTAGGAGGTGCAAGGGGATGAGGGTTAGGCTTTTCTTAATCATAGAATGACATTTTAACTTTTATGAAAAATGTATATAATAATTACCATAAAATTATTACTCCCTCCGGTCCTTAATATATATAAGATATATTAACATGATTTGATTATATTAAGGAAGTTAGTTGAATTAGTTAATATGATATGTATTTTTTAAAATGCCCTAGTTATCTTCCTCAATTTCCTCATTCCCTCTCCTTCTTGATTATTATTGAGGAAACACAAATAGGGGGTCAATAAGGGAAAAATGCAAACATGAAAATTTTTTCTTATATTTATGATCAAGATCAACTCCTTAAATATATCTTATATTAAAAACCGAATGAGTAATTTATAGAGACGCCATGTTAGATTTCATGTAGGATGCCGCATCATTCTCATTACTCTAATGTGGCAGTTTCTGTCATTGATTTATTATCGGAAAATTAACGGCATGGGCTTAATATCAAAAATTAAAACGTCATGGCGGTTGATTTCAAACTTTAAAACATCAAGGGCAATCATATGTAATTGACCTAATAAAGTAGTTCAGCTGGGTTTGTAGATTTTAGCCAAAAATTTGTACGTTTATGATCGGAGGTACATACTGACAATCAAAATGAGTAATAGAAGGAGAATCCGGGGATCAAGGGGTGTTGCATGTGAGGAGAGGTCCAAGGTACGAGCAAGCTCCAATTATGTTGGACCTACGAAATTCGTACTTGTCCCCAGCTCATTAACTGAAAAGGTCATTACGATGTGACCACATCTGACATAAGGGTCCCATTACACAAAATGAGAGCCGCTCATTTTTTTTTATAGTACATGAAAACTACAAACACCTCATAGCCGCTCAATTTTATTGTCACATCTTCCTTCGTGGCTCTATATAAACCCCTTCCTTCTCTCAAGTCCTACCTCTTTTCTATTACCATTAGGGAAAAATAGAATAAAAGACATAAAGGAAACTATATTTATTGAGAATAACCAAGGTATTAAAACTCGGACCGGTCATTGAACCGGTCGGGGTACTGGGTTAAGGGTCAGTGGGTCAAACCGGGACCAAACCGGAGCTAAACCGGGACCAAACCGGTGAAAAATTGAAAATTTTAGACTTATAGTATAAAATTCTAAAGGAAATTTTTTTTTTATTATTAAAAACACCAACCCGGACCGGACCGGACCGGGAACCGGACCGGTTTACCGGCCGGTTCGCCGGTTACCGGGCGGAACCGGCCTGTCCGGTCCGGGTTTCACAACCTGGAGAATAACTAAAAAAATTGTATTTATTTAGAAAGACTAAACATCATAATATAAATTTAAAATTATTAAATTGTCACTAATCAAATCAACCATCATTCACATGTAATAGATCATTTATTTTTATAATTATTTTTATTTTTCACCAAGTTTCATATTCATGTAAAATCAATATACTGTATTTTTTAATTAACTATGGTTGAAACTCATATTTTTTTAATTTTAATTTTTCAACAAGTTCTATATTCATATAATCAATAGATAATTTAATTAACGAATATATTATCAAGTTGTCAGATTTATATTCTCAAGTATTAATATTGATATCAATTAAGTTCTTTTTATAAAAGTAACAACTAAACTCATTTCATGTTTTGTCATGATATAATAGATTATTTTGATTTTTAAATTTTATTAACATTAAATGATTTTTTTTAATCCACTTAAATTTCTTCTAAACTAAAAATAAATCATATAATATTTTTTCGTTTAACATATATAATAAATTATAAAATGCCTGAGTTTTATTAAAATTATGTAATTATATTTTTAATTAAAATTTTTGTTGATTTTAACAAATTATAATTTTGGCAATTGAAGAATGCATAATTTTTTCCATAGATATCTATGCAAGTTGTGAAAAAGGAAAATTGAGAAAAATTTTATTTAATTTAATGAATTTATAATTTTTTATTAGTTTGTAATAAAAAAAAGTATTTTGTATTAGTTTTAAAAATAAAAATGTGGGAGGGAATGCAAAAAATTTCCTTAGAGGTATTTTAGTATTTTTAATTTTATTTTTTTGTATCTAATACTTCCAAATAATTACAATTTTTATGGTTATTCTCAATAAATATTTTTCCTCCACGTCTTTCATTCTAATTTTCTCTTATTATTGTTATTCCTTCTCTTGGGATCATCCATATTCAGGCTGCTATCAATAAAATTTTACTTTAAATCAGTTTCAATACTTACAAAGAGATGCTAAAAAATCTCTTGTGATAAGTCTCTTTGATTGATGAGGGGAATTGCTCATTCAGGAAACAGCAACTCAGCTACAGATTTAACAAGCGTACGTGTCCCACCACTGCATATAACGTTCGAGCCATTAAATATATAAATGTGATTATTGGTCCCTTCCCTATGCACATTGAATATTTTCTGCTATACATTTTGTCTTCTTGTGGCCTACTCAGAACATGCTTGAATGTGGACTAAAATGTTGATGGGATCCACTTTTTCACGTCTAATAATATTTTGAAATTTTTATGCATGCAAATCAAAGCAAATGCAGTTCACATCGGATCTAAACATGGGGAATTATGAATAACATGACATAATGTTATGACTTTTTCTAGTAATTAATAGGTTATTGAGATATACAAAAATATCATTAAGGCAAAACAAGTGTATACATAATATTAATAATCAAAACACTATACCAGGTGTCATAATATGAATACAAGTGTACTGTGTGACGTTAATTGCTGAATGAAGTAAAACAAGTTTTAGTTGTTAAAATGGCACGTACGACACTTCAAATACTGATAGATTGATGAGACAAAAGAATGATCTGGGAGACATCCACGTAGGTCAAAGTAAAATCAATCGTATTCTGTGGGAAATGTAAATGGATAAAGATATAGTTAACGAAAAGAAGAGTGATTTAGGCTGAAGGTAATGAATCATTCATCGATAACAATATGAATATATATATATATATATATATATATATATATATATATATCCGAGTACTCTTCAATCTGAAACGACAACGAGCTAGATATGATAATAGCCTAAATACAATCTAATATCATAATTTTAATCTGACTTAAATATCTAGATATATCATCATGTGGGTCCTAGGATATTGAACTTGGGCCCAGAACTTAAAGACACTAACAATTAGTAAGTGGGAACTCAAAGAGGAGATGATATGATTATCAAGCCGGGTGGGTATAAGCATGACAACCCAAATGAAGAAGCAAACTTTGATTTGCTTCATAAAGTTGAACCCTAAAAGCTGATCGATTTGTATCTTAGTCGTCTCTATCAAGTGGGTGAGTTCCCTTACCCCTCTATCTTTTGATGAATTTCTCTTCGTCACAAGGTGGACTAAACAAAGTGCTCGAGAGATAGCCACGTGGAATATGAAACAACCCAACATGCTGGAAAAAATAAAAATAATAGTAGTATAATAAATCATCACACTCAAATCCATTGCAGGCATTCGTGTTCACATATAGTGCTCGTTTGGAATAGCTTATTTTTATGTAAGAAGTGCTTATAAATCGTGATTCACGGTATACGAGGTAAGTATGTGAGATGAGTTTTATCTCGGCTTGCGTAATAAGGACTTATTTACCCCCAAAACGTATTTCCAAACACAGCCTATATACTTTCCTTCTTTGCTTTGCGCAAAGTGAAGAAATATATGTGCGTATTTATCTTTACTTCCGTGTAAAATATTCAGTAATTACCGTCCAAAAACATAATTAACCTCTTTACCCTGAGCATCGCAGTGAAAATTACTTGTACAAGCTTCAATGTTTTCCAAGCAATATCCGAAGAACCTTTTTCTTTGTAATTTTTTTCCCAGCGACCAACCGTGCATATCATCACAAAGAAATGTGTAGAATTTAATTTTTTTTACTATATACACATATACATGCATATACGCAATAAACTAAGTATTAAAAGAGAAACAAATACAAAGATTAATTCTATAAAACCTAACACACTTCCTATGGTCTAGAATATAAACCACTTCAACTAATTTACCGAAACTAAGAAAAGTTAATTAGTGCATCATTAAAGTTGTTTAAAATTTGTTTCAATTTTCATCTTTACCCTAATAAATACCATAACTTTTAGAAAAATACACGCTAAATCCCATCATTGAAATTTGAGAAGGAGGACATATTTAAAATAAAACAATTAATGCTATACAAACTCTTGTAAGGTGATTTATATTAAGAACCACAAAATTCTTCTAAAAAATAACATATATTATCAACTGGATGGAGTATATGCATGCATTTTGTAGAAATTGAACTCTTGAACTAGAGCTAACACGACTACTTAAGGAAGATGGGAAAGGAATGTTTCCATTGATCCCCCTCCCCATTTTCTCTATTTCCTTTGAATGTCTTAACCATTAGATCAAGTTTTAATTGTTGTAATTTAATACCGTACAAAAATACTATTATAACATTAAATAGTATTAAATTCCAACCATTGAAATTTAATCTAGTGGTGAAAATATTCAATAGACAAGAAATGGAGAGAGAGATATATAGCAATGGAGACATTCATTTCCTACGAAGACTTGGACACGCACCAATATTAATTAATTAATGGCCCTCTTTGTTTTTGGAGGGGCCTTTCTCTCTTTGGCGAATCTTAAGATGGGAGGGTGATTAATTCAAGTGTGAAATATTGATCAATTGGCACCAGAAAACAATAATGCCCATGCCTGCGTTCTCTTCCAAATCAAAGTTGTGATCATTAAAGGCCACATCTCTTCTAATTAAAAGATAATGCTATATAAAAATATTAATATAATATTAAATCGCAAACATTGAAACTTGATCTATTGATGGAGATATTCAATGGAGAGAGGAATCAATGGAAACATTCTTTTTCCCATATATATATATATATTAAGCTTTTCATTTTTCTTTTATGCTTTAATTTGTCAACTCAAGCAAGTAAGAGGGGTTGACATTTAATGACAAGATTGCTTAAAAGCTTACGTTAAAGTCTAGATTAATTGGCGTGTGCTCTTGTGTCGTTTAAATAAGCCACAGAAAAATGTAGGTTTAACTCACTTTCTCCACAAGACAATCTTGGCCTTGACGCTTATAAATCCTGAGAATGATGCAATAAACCGTCAAATATAATACAAAGATTTCACTTAATTTTAGTCAGTCTGGAAGAGTTGAAAATAATAGTATTGCATGTTGAAGTAAAGACGCTTGGTTATAGTTTCGTGATTTCAACTCTTTAATCAGAATTGTTTAGTCTTTTTCTTTTGTTTGTGATTGTGACAAGTGTGATTGTTTAGTCATTTTCTTTTTTTGTGATTGTGAGAAGTGTGTTAGGTTCTGAGAGTTATCTTTTGGTTTTGGATATTAGTGTGTGCAATATTTTTTTCTGATATTAATAAAATTGACTTTTTTAGACAAAAAAAAAACATCTTTAATCAGAATTTAATGTCAGACGACTTCAACGTTTGACTATATATATCGTTCATTCAGACATACAATTCCTCGCATGATAATATACATTTCCTTTTTAGAAAATAATTAGAGACGATAGTTGAATTCATACTTAAACATTTGAGTCCGTACATACGTGGTGTCAGGATATCCGGATCTTTTATTAATTTCCCAAAGTAATAACAGATGTTTAACTTTTAATTTAATTAAAAATATCTAATAAAATTTAGTCCCTTCAAGATTTAAATTAAATAGAAATTGAGACGGCTTGATTAATCCTTTTGTGAGATGTTGGATGAGATCAATATTTTGGCATCATTCTTCGATTTTTATGGAATATTTCATTGTACTCTCGTAATCATACGTAAGCTATTTATAGAAAATATGTGCTGCACTTCTAAAGTTCATTATATTTTCAAAGAAAAATTGTACTTTCTACGATTTATTCCTAATTCTAATATATATCTTCATAGATAAATTAATATACAATCTGACATCACGATTCCCATATGTCTCACTGCAAAAAATTTCTCCATTAATTTGGCCGTATCCTTCAGCAATCAACACGAACCGTATTATCAAGTTCTGGACATTGTATTTAGCCACCTTAATCTCTGGTCTTAATTGTAACTTCCCTAAGAATTTTTTAATTTGGCTAATAATGGATATGTATGTTTTAGCTATTGGTTAATTGTTGTTCATCAAAACAATAGATCAGTATCAAAGTTACAGTCTGAGGCAAAGATTAATGTGCATGACTAATTGAATATACCTCTTTTTTGGGAAAAAAGTATCAACTTGATTAGTCGTAAAATCGCTACGATATGGTAGTAAATTAAAATCTGAAATAAAAAAATATATTTATATAAAATCAATTGCAATTGTAACAGTGATGGAAGATTATTCTCGTATAATTGATATCAACATCGATCGACAATAAAACATAAAATACAGCGAACCAGTTAGTTTCGGTGCCTATCCTTTAGAAATTTGGATGGTTCAAATTTGATTTTTTTTTAAAATGGGTGATTTTTAAATAAAAAAATTATTTTTTGAAAAAACATTAGCTAGGAGATTATCCTTATTTTAAACTCTGCACTTATTAAAATAATTTTTTTAAAAAAATAAAAAATAAACAAAATTAAATCTGAACTATCCAAATCCCATTAAACAGTTTAGATTTTGGTGCCTATACCGAAACTCATTCCGTTGGCGATCACATTTTTAATATATATGGTAATTAATTTCTGAGAACTCTCCGTACCTCCACGAGTTCCAAATTACATATAAACATTATTGCTATTGATTAATTTAGATAGTAAAAGCAAATACAAATAAAAATACTGCAGTTTGAGTGTCAAATATTAAAAAAATTACTTGGTATGCATTTTCCATTAGACTTTGAGAGGAAATATATATAAAAGTTGGATTAACACCATTTTTTGACACACACATATGCCATTATGTTGGGACCTGGAAGCTTCGGGTCCTGAGACTGGAAAGAGAATAAATAAGCGATAAGGAGTGGAAGATATATCTTAACTCACAACCTTAAGGTTTTCATTTATGGATCCTTCCACTTTATTATTTATTATTACCTCCAGTTAAAAAATATAAAAACTAGTTGGGGATCAGATTTAGTCATAAATCTAAGACCCCATCCATTTTGTCTCCTAAATTTATAATTTTTTCCGAAAATATCCTTATTGAATTGCACACAATAAAAAGTTTCTATCAAAAGGTAGACATGATGAAAGATACTACCTCCAGTCCTAAATATAGGATAAAGTTTGTAGTGCAAATTGCACTACAAACTTTGTCCTATATTTAGGACTGGAGGGAGTAGTATTTAAGGAAAATTAACCTATATTTATTACAATTTACAAATAACCAACATAACTAACTGACTTCCTTAATCTATGTGACTTAGTCAATTAGCTCTTATATTAAGATTAGATGTAGTATCTACTCCTTCTGATCCTTAATATAAAATATATTTGGGGAGTTGACCTTAGTCCTAAATATAAGACGTAATTTGCATATATATTTATCAATCTTATTCTAATTTACCCCTATTGATGATTTCTCAACCATAATATCAAGGAGGGAATTGAATTAAGGAAAATGACTAGGGTGTTTTAGAAAATACATGTCAATTTAATAAGCTTAACTGACTTTCGTAATCTAATTAGATTATGTAAATATGTCTTATATTATTAGGGGGTAATTATAAGTTCAAAACTTGTAATGACCACTACTACAAACTAGACATTTAACGACCCTAAAGGACGTCCCTTTTTAAATTAGGGACGCCCAAAGTTCAATATTTAGCGGGAAACATTGGCGCTGGTTGAATTTTTTTTTAAAAAAAAAATTGAACCACTTTAGACGTCCCCAGTCACACTGGGGACGTCTAAAGTGGTTCAATTTTTTTTTTAAAAAATTCAACCAGCGCCAATGTTTCCAAAAAAAAATTTGAACCACTTTAGACGTCCCCAGTCAGACTGGGGACGTCTAAAGTGGCACTTTAGAAGTCCCCAGTCTGACTGGGGACGTTTAAAGTGATTCAAATTTTTTTTTTTGGAATTCAACTAGCGCCAATGTTTCCAAAAAAAAAAATTTGAACCACTTTAGACGTCCCCAGTCAAACTGGGGACGTCTAAACCTCACTTTAGACGTCCCCAGTTTGATTGGGGACGTCTAAAGTGAGCTTTAGACATCCCCATTTTGACTGGGGACGCGGAAAAGCCTGTCAGATACCCATCCCATCAGCAGCAGGCCAGCAGCTTTATTTTCCTTCCCCAAGCTTCATTCCGTCTTCCCTTGTGAGCTTTGTTCCAAGCTGTCTTCCTCTTTCCCCTTTCCCTTGCTTCCTTTCCCGTCTTCCTTCCTCTTTCTCAGTTCGTTGGTGCAACTCCCTTTCCCGTGCTTCCTTCCCTATCTGCCTTCCTCTTTCTCATAATCATATTTCTATTTTTCCATCTCTCTTCTTTGACGAGAGCACCATCGTTTGTGTCTCCCTTTCACAACTTTCATCTTCCTAGCTGGTGGCACTGTGAGTCATCTCCATTTCCGTCGTCCACAGGTTTGTCTCTCACTCCCACAACTTTGGATACAAATGATTGAACAAATGCTTGTAACTATTAATTTAAATCAGATTATGAAACTGGAAAAACAGAGTAACTTGTATATGCATACTTTTAATTTGCTTCTAATTTGCTTGATTTGGAAATGGACTGTCATTATTGCATACTTGTTCTTTTCGTCAGCAGACTTCAACACGGTGATGTATATATATAGATATGAGTTAAAAAAATGACAATGATACTTAGGAATGAATTTGGTTTGGCTTAGGTTAGTCTAGTTTAACCAGCGCCAATATGTTTATTAGATTGTTGTGTTGCGTTGTTATATAAAATGACAATGATACTTAGAGTTGTGTTGTTGTACATACTATTAGATTGTTGGATAACATGTTTATTAGATAGTGCTGAACTGCTGTTGTTTCCATTCTGGTTTATGCAATATTTCTTCTATCCAATTTCTGCAGTTTAAATTTGCCGGACAGTGATGTATATATAAAAGGCCATAAAAAAAACTTTAGATGTCCCCAGTGCAAACTGGGGACTTCTAAAGTATTTTTGAACCACTTTAGACGTCCCCAGTTTGCACTGGGGACTTCTAAAGTCCTGACTTTAGACGTCCCCAGTGCAAAGTGGGGACGTCTAAAGTCTGACCAAAAGACGTCCCCTATTTTAGGGACGTTATTGACAGTTTTTTCTACGACGCTCAGATAGACGTCCCTATGTTTTCAGACGTTAAAAGGCCCAAAAAAGGAACGTTAAAAGCGTTTTTTGTAGTAGTGGACTAATGACCTGGGTATATAGCGAAGCTTTTTAACCAAATACCGTTTGTCCTAGATGGAATATATTTACCATCAAACAACAAGTACTCTTTGTTTTATGTTGATGATTGCCTGAAATACACCAATAATGCCAAGCTACTTACCTTCTATAGATGTTTGCACCCAAAGGTTTCACAGATATGTCGAAGAAGCCTGCTTGTTCGTGTGTTGTTTTGGGGGGGGGGGGACAAAACAAGAAATTAAGGTTCCTTCTTAATTTGATTTGATTCTGTCAAAGTCAATTGTGGTGCGTATATATATACATTTTTAACTTGGGTAAGTCAGGGTCGTACATTCGTTATTCTGTAAACGTTTCAAAATTATAGTAATGGAAAATTGGAAAGTATTTTGAAGTCAAGAAATTCAATTCAATATTATTTATTTATCCATATTACGTAAAGATGTTAGCTTCTACATAATATATATATGAATTGTTTCATGCATGCTGGGATTATTTTTTTTTTTGCCAACAAGAAATATTTCATGCATAATTAATAATCCTCAAATAACATCATAGCAAATACATAAGCAAAAACAAAGAACCAGCTCCCGGCTTGTTATCCTGGCTCCTCATCTATGCCATGCAAGTTTTCTAAGATTAATTGCTGCAAACGCTTTGGGGGTCTATTCAACCAGTCCGGTGGGCACGACCCTCTTAAAGAGGCCTTAACTAACCAATCAGCAACTAAGTTTGCTTCTCTTGGAACATATCTAAAAGAATAGTTCCTTCCATAATTCCTCATTATGAGGATATTCTCCAAAAAAAAATCACATCTCCGGTTTAAGGAGGATCCCCCCTCCTATAAACTTTTAACAAGAACCTTACGATCAGACTCAAAAATAACATCCTCCAGCTCATTATTAATTGCATATTTCACCGCCTCTAATATGGCTAGACATTCTCCCATAAATGCCGATTCAGCATTGACACAGACCGCCTTGCCATCAATCGGCCACCCATTTGAGTCATGAATGACCAATGTTGCTGCTGCCCTTTCTTCCATCATATTGAAAGCACAGTTTGTATTAACTCTCAGCTCATTGTTTCAGGTCCTCCTCCATTTTGTTGGGGTTGATGGTGAGGCTTGTGCATTGAGACATGGCTGGGGTGTTGTCTCCATCCAACCTCTTGCTTCCTAGAATTCTTTGAGTACAGATCCTGCTTACAAAAATACAAAGATAGGGTCAGGTTGCATTTGTTCGTACACATATTTGTTTCTGGTTTTCCAAATTTGCCATAGAATCATAGCCATCATAGCTTTTTGCCAATCATGCATCTGCAAGTCTAGTAGACATTGCTCTATCCACTGCCTCAAATCAAAGTTTTGAATATGATCAAAGTTGAAAGAAAATAGACTACCAAACCAGACCCTCTTCACCCATGGGCAAAGGCAAAAAAGGTGTTTATTTGATTCACATGCACCTCTACAAATAAGGCATATACCAATAATGCTCGCTTTCCTTTTATGCAAGTTTTCCAACGTGGGGAGTGCATTAGATCTAATCTCCATATGAATAATCTAACTTTGTGAGGCGTTTTCAATCTCCATACTTCCTTCCACACTTGTTGATTCATACTAGAGGAGGATCCTTGGGTATTTATCTACTCTCCTTGTACCATTGCCCTTGCCAATTTATACCCCTCTTTCACTGTATATTCCCCCTATTTCCACGAGCCCATACCCATTTATCATCTCTATTATTAAGGGCTATTGTGGTTTTTATTATGGCACTTTTTTTTTCAAATTCTTGCAGCCAGCCCTCAATTAAAGTAATATCCCAGCCATATGGTCTTTTGAGATTATCCACAGTCAACTTAGAAAAAGACTCATGAGGACATGGAGATAAGAGTCTCTTACCCGGGATTTCCATAAGCCAGGGGTCAGACCAAATTTTCGTGCCTCTACCATTTCCAATGCTTGAAATTATATTGCTCTCCAAAATCTTCCTTCCCTCAAGGATACTAGTCCATATCCATGATACACAGCCTCACTTTTTTGCCTCCATGAAGCCACACTTAGGGAAATATCTTGCTTTCAAAATCCTTACCCATAATCGATCAGGTTCCTGTAAAATTTGCCAACCAAGCTTTGCAATTAAGGCAAGATTAAAAGCTTCAAAATCCTTAAAGCCCATCCCCCATCTAACTTGTGCTTTTTTGGCTTATCTTTAGCTACCCAATGTACCTTTCTTCTTTCTTCACGAGCTTTCCACCAAAAGTTATACACAATCTGATCAATTCTTTTAAGCACTCCCTTATGAAATAAAAAGCATGACATAGGATACACAGGAATATAGTTAGCCACTGAATTGATAAGTACCTCCCTTCTTGCTTCTGATAATAGATTCTGTTGCCACCCTTGCACTTTTTTCTTCAGGCGATCTAAAACAAAATTAAGAACCTGCTGTTTTGACCTTCCCTAAGTTATGGGTAAACCCAAATAATTGCCTGGAATGTCAACCGCATGCACCTGGAATACCTACCCAGTTTCATCTTTCAACAAGTATGGAGTATTCTTAGAAAAAAAATAGATAAGATTTATTGACATTAATTTGCTGCCCTGATGCTTCACAATAATTTTCCAGAATTCTTTTCAAATGTCTACAGCCATTTACATCCACATGGAGGAATAACACATAATCATTAGCATAAAAACTGTGGGTTATGGTAGGACATCATGGAGCTATCCTAATACCTTTAATTTTGTTATTTCTTTCAGCCCGTTCAATTAATCTTGAGAGCACATTACTGACTATAATAAACAGATATGGGGATAACAAGTCCCCCTGACGCAGGCCTCTATGTGGAGTGATTGTGCAAATACGTTTCCTAGACAATAGTAAAGAGAAGGTGACTGAACAAATACACCAAAAGACTCTATCCACCCAATCCTTACTAAATCCCATTTCATGAGGACAGCACATAAAAATTCCCATTCAATACGATCATAAGCTTTGCTCATATATAATTTTAAAGCAACCTCACAGGAACCTGATTGTTTTAATTTCATATAGTGGAAAACCTCATGTACAATGACACTATTATCCTGAATAAGTCTCCCTGGCACAAATGCACATTGGTTTTCTGATATAATCTTACTTAGTAGATGTTTCAGCCCATTAGAAAGTACTTTTAAGAAGATTTTGTAGAGAAATTGCACAAACTAATAGGCCTGTAATCACTAACCACCTCTGGGCAGTCAACCTTGGGAATTAATTCTAAATCCGTATTATTTACCTCATTAAGTGAAAAACCAACTGTAAAATAAGCACGCACCAGCGAGCATACCTATGGCCCTACTGTATCCCAAGATTTATGATTCAAACTGCCAATGTATCCATCGGGTCCTGGAGCTTTTGGGCCTCCCAATTCAGATGCAGTCCATTTCACTTCCTCATCTATGATTTCACGCATCAGAATTGCATTATCCTCAACTGTAATCACCTCCTCCACACAGTTCAAAATATCATCAAAGCCTCGAGTAGGCGAGTTAACAAACAACCCATTATAATAGTCTGAGAAACATATGCCAATTTGATCATGTTGTTCCAACCACTGCGCTTGTTCATTTTTCACACGTGTGATACGATTTCTGCACCATCGTCTGACTGTATTCATATGAAAGAATTTTGAATTTTGGTTCCCACACTTTAGCCATTGGATCCTAAACTTTTAAGCCCAAAAAATCTCCTCTTGTTCCCATAATTCCCCTATTTTCTTTTTTAACTGAGCAACTTCTGCAGCTGTTTCTTCACTCCATTCCCTATTGAGACAGTTCTTCAGTTATTCCTTTAATTTAGTAATCCACACCCTACAATTCCCAAACTTTTTTCTGCCCCATTCATCCAGAATCGGCATCAGATTGTCCAGATTTCGAACCAGCCTAGCTAATGCATTACCACTGACCTTTGTATCCCAATTATCTCTAATTACATTCATCAAACCTAGGTGAGTAAGCCATTTGCCATCAAAACGGAACTGCCGTGGTATCTTACTATCACAATGGATAAATTCAAACCATAGTGGACAGTGATCAAATCCAATAGCCTCCAGAACGTTGCATTGGCCATTCAGGAAATTCATTCTCCATCGACCATTTACCACCACTCTATCTAAATTTTCCCTAATAAAACCCTCCCCTTCTCTATTATTTGCCCATGTAAAATGCCCCCATTTTGTCTCCACCTCCAGTAGATTACATTTAGTCATAAAATCTCTAAATTTTTGTAAGTCCCTAAGCAACTTTGCAACTCCTCCTTCCTTGTCTGAGCTGTACAATACATCATTATAATCCCTCATCACTCACCAAGGAATATTTTGAGCAGGGCTTAAGTTCTCAAGGTTGTCCCACCATTTCATCTTTTCACTATACATATGTGGTCCATACACCAGAGTCAAAGTTCAACACCTTATTCCATTAATGCTCAGGTAATCTATATGGATAATAAATCTACTTAAGACCCCTATCTGCAAATTTACCCGTTCACGCCACCACAATGCCATACCACCTGATCTTCCCACCGATTCAACACACTCCCCATGCTCAAATCTTAGTTTTCGCCTTATCTTTTCAACCTTTTCCTTCTTCATTTTTGTTTCAAACAAAAAAACCCGATCAGGTTTAAGTTTCCTATACTGGAACCTAAGATGACGAATTGTCAAGGTGGTTCCCAATCCTTGACAATTCCACCTAAAGCAACTCATGGCGCCTTGGTGGCTGTAGCTACCCTGCCACCACGCCTTTCATCAGTATTTCCAGCTATATACTTTGAGAAGAAAGCCTTCCTAGTTCTTGTACTTTTAAGTTTATATTTACTCACCTTTTGAAAGCCTCGCCCCTTAGTGACCGAGATCTATTCTTCCACATCGACCTGGATCTCTTCCATGGAGCCCTCTTTTGTGACCCTTGATATTGCTTCACCGAACCTATCACCCTCACGCTGAGACATCGGCTTATCTCAATCTTCATATCCACTCTCTGCATAACGATGAGAATCCGAAGCATTAGGATTTTCATTGTCTGATACAAACCGCCTCTTTGGTGCTGGGTACTTCCAACACTGGTCAGCATTTCTTTTCAGTTTCACTCATGCCACCTGCTAGACTAATGCTTGAATTGTGTCAACATGCACCATCGTCATTGAGTCATGGTGACATTGGGTCTGTATATAGCTTTCAGGTCCAACAACCAAATCTGATTTAATGTGCAAAGGCTCCTTTTCAGCTTGGCCCCCGGTGTTCAAGAAGGACTTTAAACATAACTCATTAGCAGGGCCTTTCAAGGACGCAGTACTATTAGAAGACCCAATATGAGAGCCCAATTGTGGTTGACTCTCATTATCTCCTCCTCCCACTATCTGACTTGCAAAACAAGTTTGTGGGCCCTAGAGATCTTTCACTCCTTGCTCTCCGCCGTTTGTAATTAATGCCATTGTCAGACTTTGGTCTTCCCCTATCGGCAAGACCAGATTTCCTTTGATATTTCCGCTTAGAGCCTCATGATTTCCTGCTCCGCACAAGTCCCCATATCCGGCCACATCCCTTTTCCGATATCCTCGGCCCCTTCGCTGTCCTATCGGCCGGCTAAAGCTCCCCTTTTCTAGTAGCACGGGATTCATCCTTACCAGCGGGGCACACATAGTTGTATCATATGCTCTTTTGGACTCGCCAGTTGGATCATCTTCATCGTTCTCATCACAAGACCTGTGACCCAATTTGCCACATATAAAGCAAAACTTTGCTAGCTTTTAATATTTCACCTTGGCCTCCTCCATCCCATCCGGATGAAGGACTTTAAAAATAGGGACTAAAGCTTTCTCTATATCAATGTCGACTCGTGAACAACAGAAACTCCGATCTTTAAATCTAGGATCCTCCAGATTTTCAACTTCAATGACTTATCCTAATTTGCTCACCAAGGCTATGACATTCACCGATAACCTGCCTTCAAAGGGTATATCATGAAACTGAACCCAAAAAGCACATGAGCTAATCTGAACTTCACTATCACAGGAAAAAGGTTTCCTTTTTGTAAGCTTAACATGTGTTGTCTCACTACCCAGGGGCTTCCTTCCAAAACACGACTCGCTTCTTCCGCCTCATCAAAGGTAAAAGAGCATATGTTAAATCCCAGGATATTGATTTCCACCCCCTTCTTCAGCTTCCATGCAGCCAAAACTTGTTCCCTTACTGCACCAACTGCCACTTTCGCATTCGAGATCACCCTCCCAATCAATCTCCGTTCACCATCATAACTGGATGTTCCCCCTTTTCATTGCATCTGGACCTCCAGTTCCCCCATTACTTCAGCTTTATCAGATATCACTAAATCCGTCAAGGCCAACCCAGATAAAATGTAAAGCGAGTAGATTTTAGTACAAAGACTAAGTTACCAAGGATGGCGAAGAAATATTCTAGAGTCTTAGCGGTAGAGCCCCCATATCATGTTTTATTCTTTAATGTATGTTTATTCGTTATATTTTTATCATGTTTTATTCTATCTCTTTTAAAAAAATATTATATATAAATATATTACTGACTTAATTATAGAATATCAAGTGATAATATACGTTGTAATATAGAAGCTGCCAAAAAGTTGGTGGTGATACCTTTAGAATCAAAGTAAGTGGCTCTTTACGATGACACGTTTTTCTTCTATAGAATGACATATCAATTTGATTTTAATCAAATAAAACAATTATAATTACATTTTTTTCTCTTCCGTTTCTCCCAAGTTAGATTTAAGTCACGGTGAATATATTTAATTAATAGACCCAGAATAGAGGAATATAGGCCGGGACCGAGCCATGGCGGTTGCTGACATTGAAGTATACAATTCGACAATATCATAGTGGAAACTGGAAAGCATCAATAATAAACACTATATTTGTATAAATTTAATAGAGAGAATATATACTGTATTTTGGAAGAGCAGGGAAAGCTTTTCCGGTTTAAATTTGATTTTTTTAATTGGTGATTTTTAAATGAAAAAAATCATTTTTTTAAAAATATTAGTTAAAAGATTATTTTTATTTTAAATTATATATCTATTAAAATAATTTTTTTTATAAAAATAAAAAATTAAATCTGAACTATCCAGATCTCATCGGAACGATTCAAATAAGAAGAGGGGGGAACTGGATTCCATCAAAAAATGTTGAAAATTTTTTAACCAAGAGGAGCCGTAACTAAGAATTATTTTCAGATTCAAACTGACGTGGGTATACGACTGGTTGGGACGACAAAAATTATACATCTTCTTGTTCTTAATGTCTTTAACACGTAGTATAAGATATATTTAGAAAGTTGATGTTGGTCCTAAAAATAAGACATAGTTTTTATATTTATCAATATTTTTTTAATTTATTCTTATTTATGCTCTCTCAACAATAATCAAAGAGGAGAGAGAATGAGGAAAGATAACTGAGGTATTTTAGAAAATACATGTTATATTTATTAATTTAAATAATTTCCCTAATCGAATTAAATTAAGTAAATATATCTTATATTAAGGATCAGAGGAAGTATTAAAGATTTTCTTAAGAAACGAAAAAAAAGTTTATTTATATATATATAGAGAGAGAGAGAGAGAGAGAGAGAGAGAGTCAACAATGTAATACAAAGTTGCATACATACATAGAGAAGGGCTTGGACAGGGAGGGAACAAGTACGAATGCAGAAGAAAGACAGATGGAAGAACGTTTGTTGAGTTTCGTGCACGAGTCTCGTGCTTTATTATTTTATCACTATCATAAACAATTGAAATAAAACTATATATATATATATTTGGCGCCATACAGAAGGGATGATAAATTTTTGAAAATAATAATAATAATAATTAAAACTTAAATTAAAAATATCAAATAAAAAGGAAAATAAACTGAAAAACAATTTTATAAAAAGTTGTATATGTTATTTATGAATTGTAAATTATATAGTTTCTTATAGATTTTAGATATCACAAGACTAGACTAGATTATATAGATATTAGATATTATCATGTAAAGTGGGTCTATGGTATGAAATCTTAAAAATAAGCACGTTATTAATAATTATAAATAGTATATATTAATATAGATTTTATTTTTGTTGGTATTCATGATTTTTATGTTTCATTTTTTATGTTTATTAGTAAACTTAGTATTTTAAGAATATATATTTTAAGACATAAAATAACTTAATGATATTCATCACTATCATGTTAAAATTAAAATTTATGATTTTATGTAAGAAATTAGCGTTAACTTAAGTATAGTTAATTAATGAAAAAGCCAAATATTCATGAAAATTTTAAGAGAACGAGTATATAATATTTCAAAAAAACTGTAATAAAAAAATGAATGAATGAAATCGTAAAAAAGTTGCAAGTGATGATTAGCTAGGGTGATGATGTATTAATTCTTGGATATTTGCATACACGTAAAAAATAAGGGCAGCCAAATTGGGTTTCAGACGAATGGTTTTGTAATCGTATGAAAACTTAATTTCATGTAGATGGAAAATTATGGGTCGAATCGGTAACCTCACTGCTTCGTGTCTATCTAATTAAAAAAAAAAAAAAGAGTGGGTTTTAACGAGAGAACCAGTAGTTTCATGTCCTGGTTTGAATAAAAAAAATTGAAAAGAAAAAAGCAAAGGAAAGTGGATGCTTTCATCATTTAAAAGGAGAACATGGGCGTTGGGATCTTTAGGTGGTCTTGTTCCATCTCAGGCACAGAGCTCTCTCTCTCCCTCTCCCACTTTCTCTCTCTTGAAACTTGAACACAAGCAAGCTTGAAGATGGGAAGAGCTCCTTGCTGTGCAAAAGTTGGGCTTCACAGAGGTCCATGGACTCCTAAAGAAGACGCATTACTTACCAAGTATATACAAGCTCATGGCGAGGGCCAGTGGAGATCCTTACCTAAACGAGCTGGTATATATCCCAACTTCTCTCTTCTTCTTCTTCGTCTTCTCTCAGCATTAACCTTATCTTTCTGTCACCTACCAATCTCCGATCCATCTCACACACTTCATGTCACTCTAACGCACTCTTCATTATTTGAACAATCTCTCTCTCTCTCTCTCTCTCTCTAAGAGGGTGAGCTGGGAGCAACGATAAAAGTTGCTGCCATGTAACTAAGAGATTATAAGTTTAAATCTTATAAACAATCTCTTCGTCATTTGTGGTGTAAGGCTGTGTATATCTGAACTTCTCTAGACTTTATCTGATAAGAGTCTTGTGCACTAAACTACCCTTCTGTCTCTGTGTGTGCTAATTTTCAAGTTGTACTAATTATTAATATATATTTGCAGGGCTCTTGAGGTGTGGAAAAAGTTGCAGGCTGAGGTGGATGAACTATCTGAGACCAGACATAAAGAGAGGAAACATAACACCCGAAGAGGACGATCTCATAATCCGAATGCACTCTCTTCTCGGCAATCGATGGTCGCTCATTGCAGGAAGATTACCTGGAAGAACAGATAATGAAATCAAGAACCACTGGAACACACATCTCAGCAAGAGGCTAAGGAACCAAGGAACCAATCCAATCACTCACAAGAAGCTCTCTTCTTCGTCTTCATCCCTACCAAGTTCTCAGACGAAGAAGGCGAACAAGAAGAAGAAGAAAGGCAAGGCGCGTGAGAATAATAATAGAGTAGCAGCAGAGAAAGATGAAGAGAAGAAGACAATAGTGTATCTTCCAAAGCCAATCAGAGTCACGGCTTTTATTTCTTCTCCAATTCCCAGAAGTGATAGTGACCAGAACTTGAACTCGTTCGAGTCCAACTCAGCCAGTGGATCTACAAGCCAAGAGAAGGAGGAAGGGAAGGTTCCTTGGGGAGAGAATTATAATATTAATAATGATAATAATAACTATACTTATGGTGACGAAAATGATCATGAGTTTGTGGGGTTACTTGAGGAGGACAATGACTTGGTCAACGGGTCCGACATGGAGGGGCAATCGGAGTTTCCGACGTCGGCCGAGCAACATGGGACGCTGGAGAAGCTGTACGAGGAATACTTCCAGCTCTTGAATAACCAACAAAACCAAGACGAGTTGGAGTCTTTTGCTGAATCCTTGCTGGTTTGATCCTTTAAAAGTTAAATATTTCAGAATAAAATTTGATCAAGCTAGCTAAGCCTTCGTGTTCATATACAGTTATTTTATAATTTCGTCCTCTCTCTCTCTCACCTTCTCTTTTCTTTGTTTTTTTTTTTTTTGGGACTTTTTGGAAAAGTAAATAAGAATAATAATGTCATGTGATATAGAAAATGATGAAAAGGAAAGGCTTTACTAATTTTCTCACGTGCTTACCTTCTAGTCCATGGATCTTCTCTGGGCGTTACAGCCTCATAGATTTATGATTTGATGAAAAACACAGTTGATGAGTTGAGTAATTGTTTTTGTTTTAAATTAATCTAACGATGAAGGGTAATGTCGTCTTAAAAGTTGAGCTCTCATAAGTAAATTATTTTTTTCGGTTTTCAAAATATAATGTGTATAGGTAAATTCGTTTTTTAGTAAAAAATAAGGCACCAAACTTTAGAAATTGGTGCTCAAAAAGGATTTTTGGGCAAGTGTTGCACTCACAAATCACATGCATGTGTATGCGGTTAAATTTTATATACGAGACTTGCTATATATACTTCTTCCATTTCAAGATATCTGTATCGGGCAAAAACAACAAACAATTTCAAGATATCTGTTATTATAGATGATACATTTATATAAACTTAAAAAAAAATTATTGAATAGTCCAGATGTTGTTATAAAATTTAGTACTTTCTCCGGTTCTAATTATAAGATAAAGTTGACTTTTTTGAAGAAATTAAAGAAGCTAATTAAATTACTTTAGAGAATTTTTATTTTTATTTTTTCCTTCAAATTAATTAGTTTAACTAATAAATTAATATATAATTTAAGGATAGATAATATATGATATGATTAAGTAACTTATTTAGCTTCCTTAATTTCTCCAAAAAAAATCAACTTTATCTTATATTTAGAATCGAATGGAGTAATAGTTAAAGAGAAAATATAACTCTTTGTCTCTAAATTTTCTCTCAATTGTCAATCTAGTGCGTAAAATTTGATTCGCTATAACTCAGTCAATTTAAGAAATTATATGGATTGAATTACATCCAGTTAAAAAAATCTATATAAACCTAGTTATTGAGTCAAAATCTTAAAGCCAAATGATTGATAATTGAAAAAGAGTTCGAGAACCAAGAGTTATGGTTTTTCCTTGACTAAAAATGTTGTGCAAGTATTTAGATCCACTCCACCTACCATTATTTTTATAAGTGAAAGATATATAAAATTTTAAGAAAATAACTAGCAAATTGTTGAAATTCCTGAACTAACACCATTGTATTTTAAAACAAAACCAAAACATCATGACAACATCTATTTTGAAACAAATGAAGTATTTGACATATGGAATAATTGAGAGAGATGTGGGAATCACTTTTGATGATGCCCGTACGCCTCATAGAAATGAAGCTCACTCATTTATCTTTTTGTGCCTGTGAGATAAAGTATACTTCTAGAAATTCAAATCAAGTTTGACTATTCTTCAATTTCTGAAAAAGTTAAATTAAGCTGTACATTAAAATGAAATAGATTAATGATGCGAGAATAATGTTAAAATATAATTAAGTATAACTTCCAACAACATTAATAAATTTTTAAGTTTTTGTCAACAAAAAAAAAATTAATGGTTCTCCCCCACTCACCGTTTTTGGGATCCAGTAAGGTAATGAACCCCGAATCTGAGTCGTCTAGATTCAATCAATTTTTTAATTTTATTTTTTTAAAAAAATTATTTTAATAGGTACATAATTCAAAATAAAGATAATCTTTTAACTATTATATGTTAAAAAATTATTTTAATTTAAAATTATCACTTAAAAATTTTAAATCTCAACCATTAAAAATGTATTTAAATAGTGTAGTTCTCACTTCTCACCAGAGTGCTCATCACCCGAACGAGCATGGAAACCGCCAAACCGGGTTCCCATTTTTGCCATCTTTCTCCTTTCAACTTTGTGTACTTTTGTGTGGTAACTGGTAATCGGGTGCTCATCTATACCACTTACATTCATGAAGATAGAAACATTTAAATTAAAAAGTTATTCAATCCAGGATTGTTGTATCAAGTATTTATTAAGAAAAACATATATTACTTTTTAAATTACATTTGGAGGGTTTGAATTCCTGGCCTCTACAAAATATAGATTACTTAGAAATTAAATTACAACTTCATACATAGCTAGCAATCCATTATTATTATTATTATTATTATTATTATTATTATTATTATTATTTATTTTTATAAATTTGACCAAGAAATATAAAAATCCAGCCTAAGTTTTGTCTTTTGATCACTCTCTAATTCAACTGAGACATACAGAATCCGATGTTGATTGCAATACTTTTGCCCAAAAAAAAGGACGAAATTATATTCCAAACTATTAATTTAATTTTGTCAACAAACAAATTTTTCTTTGGAAAAAACGGAGCCATATGCTCCCAGAGGTCCCCCCCCCCCCCCCAAAAACTGGCGTAACCATCAATGCAACAAGCGTTGAATTATGAAGTATATAAGATGTATTTTTTCCTAAATTCCACTTATCTCTCAGCATTGAGAATAGTTAATTAATACAATCTTTTTTTTTTTGACCTCAAGTTAATTAATACAATCAAATACAAATAAGTTGACCAAAAACATGTAATTTAAAAATTGGTGTATACCTGTGCTTTTTTCTTCGAAACCTATATATATAAAAAGAAAATTGCTATCACCTTTTACTCATGAATCATGATATGTGATCGCTTGATTAATACGCTCTATTTACGTATTTTTGTCAAATTTTCTAAGTTAAGAAAATTATTGTTTTCTTTTATTGATTTAAAAATTGCACTTGTTTTGTCCGGGATCGCATATTTTAATTTCAAACAAAGTAATCGTATTTAATTACAAACTTTTCTTTTTTTTGATAGTACATGAAATACTACAATAACCTTAGGAATTATCCTCCTGAGTCAACAAACAGTCTAAAACTATTACTATCAGTAAATAACAAGCTCATTCGTTAACTTGTGCACAAAATCTATATAGCTGGCGTCATCAAAATCTGAGTAGGCAAAATTTTTAGTTCCGAGCTATATTAAGTACAAGTATAATTACATATTTAGTTATGTCTTTTGAACAATCGTTCATTCATATTAAAAAGTTGTGTTTATTACATATTGTAGAAAGATACAAAATTTAGCAATTGCCCGCATGACCTTTTGATATGCTGCCAAAGTTAAATTGATGGTCACATTTAATATTAGCATTCGTGATTTACATTTTTGGAATTTTGGTTCTAACTAGAAGTTAATTAGGAAACTTAATGTTCAAAGCCAAATTCAAAAATTAATTGTTTAGAAAGACCTCAAGTTACTAAAATTATTCTAAGCAGTCACAAGGTTTTCAAACATGCGAATTTAAGCAAACTCCTGATAGTGACGTAAACCCGTATTGTGAACTCAAATCATAAACTCGTAAAAGCTTACTTTTACCATTAAATAGGCATTAATGGTATATAATTGAATAATTAAATTATAAAAAAGCGACAACAATTTGATTAAATATATTTTAAATCTAAATAATTAAAATTAAATCCTTCAACATTTATAATTTACCATATTTAATAAAAAAATTTCTATAAAATTTATAAATAAAACTGCTAAGAATTGAATGATCAAATTGAAGAAGTTAACACTAGTTTAAAGGTGAGTCAACATGATTTTATAAGTTAAAAACGTAAAAATAGTAAACTCAGTATATAAACTCGTGAGTTTAACCGAATTTACAACATTTACGAGTTTGCCGATAACTCAACTTGATTTTGTAAGCTAGAAATATAAGAATGGTAAACTCGAAGAATCAACTCGTAAGTTTGACAACAACGATCGGTCATTTTTTTTAAAAAAAAAATGATTGGACAAAAATGTCCCTCAATCATTTAGAAAACAAAATTCCCTCCTCCCTGTTTCTGTTGCACCACCACTGCCAGCGACTTTTCCAACATTAATTTAATGCCGATGTCCTCGACGGTGCTGTGTTTTTATGGTGATGACATTAATGGTGGTCAAGAGATGAAATTCGGTACTCTCTTATACTGATTTTTAAATTGGGTAGGCGCTTTTTTTATAAGATCGATTTTAGAGTTGTCTGAATATTAAATGTATTTTTAACCTCTAATTAATTCTATTTAATTTTCTTTCATCATTTTTCATATCACTTGAGTATTTCTCTCTTGTACTTGTCCTTATAAATAAATACATACTTAAAAAAAAAGTCAATTCTTACGTATTTATTACTTAGGAATTGTAAGTTTCTTTTAATATTTACAGATCAAAAAAAGGGAATTTTGAAATTTTCTTGGTGAATCTATAACAAATTAAAAACCATTTTACGATGAAACTAAAACATTTAGCACCCAATAAACACATTTACTGATCTACAAGTCATTATTCAAGAATTTGATACTGAAAGAAAGTAAATTCATATGTTCATATAAGAGAATGTAGCACTCAGAAAACACAAATTTACACATCCAAGTTCAAGAACTTAATAATCGAAAAAAAAATTTACAATAATTAAGTTATTGTTCGACAATTTAGCTGACCTCCCTTATTTGCACATTTCGCTCTCGAAAGAGTTAGGTAGGCTCACGATTAACTCATGCTCCAAAATTGGTGGCTGAATTCTTCTCCTCGATGCGAATATGCTAATTCATTGAGTACGCCTATTACTTATGGGTTCCATAATTTTAATGCATTTTTATTATAAGAAAACCTGTGATAAGGACATAAACTTGGAAGTGAACTTATAAGAGTTTATTTTTATTAACAAATATATATTAAACACATATAATTAATAAATTTAAATATGAAAAATGAAAATAATTTAGTTTAATAAATATATTTTAAATCCAAATAATCAAAATTAAGTCCTTCAACATTTGTAATTTATCTTATTTAATAAAGATATTTCTATGAAGCTCCTATATAAAGTCATTAAACATGATTAAATACAAAAGGTTAGCACAAGTTAAAAAACAATAATCTTGGTACATGAACTTGCAAGTTTAGTCAAGTTTATAACTACCTTATTTGAGTTTAAGAGTAAACTCACATGATTTTGTAGGTTAAAAATACAAATATATTTAAATTAGAGAGTCAACTCACGAATTTAATAATAATATGAGAGTATATATATGTACACATAAAAATAAAACGCGCCTATAATATGTGTGTGTAAAATGGGCTGGTTTAGGTGTATTCCATTAAAATAAAATTTAGCATAGCTTCAACCTCCCATAATTCTGGGATAATAAATGTTTTTATCCTCAAGCTTTCCTCAGTTATTTATTGGTCTCAAAAGCTTAATATCTTGATCAACCAGGCCCTTGTAATTCTTCAAGTATACACAAAACCATTCCTTATGGTTTCAAAAGGATGTTGAATGAGTTACAAGAAGGGGTATGAATGAAAAATGCTTGTGAGTAATTAGGTAACTTAAACTGAGTGTTTGATGTATAATGTTGCATTTTGTTTGTATGTAAATTTTAAACTTAAACTGAGTGTTTGAAAATTTTAATCCAAGATCATTGAGAACTAATTA
Source organism: Inga leiocalycina (assembly GCA_963242795.1). Classification (NCBI taxonomy): domain Eukaryota; kingdom Viridiplantae; phylum Streptophyta; class Magnoliopsida; order Fabales; family Fabaceae; genus Inga; species Inga leiocalycina. The sequence continues at coordinate 75,824,184 of OY725324.1, forward strand.
TTTTTTCATTATTACTATTATTTATTTAATTTTTAGAAAAGGAAATAATTCTTCTTTTATATATTTTTCATGAGAAACATCACATATTCACATCAGATTAGCCGAACAATATTTTTCGAAATCCGCTTTGAAAAAATGTGACCTATGAATGAATTAAAAAAATATCGAAGGTGATGGTCAATGAACAAGGGAGTATCGTCACTAGATATTGATATCTTTTATAGTGATATCTTTTAAAAATTGATTACCCAAGAACTTTTGTGTGATTTTTGCCGTTGCTATGCAATACAAGATAATAATAATTAAAATTGATGATAACTTGTTTACTTGTTGACTAATATTTAATAATTTGGCTGTCCAAAAATTAAAGAAAATAATTAATGATTGTGTACCTTTTAGATATTCTCCCTCCATCCCTATAAGTCCAACTTTCCAATTTTTAAGCTATGTTACATTTCTAATTATTAGTCTCCGTATCAAATTTGAAGTGTAATCAAAGCATTTTTCCTAAAATAACTTCCATAAAGAAATAAAGGATGAAAATTATATAGCACCAAAAAAAAAAGGATGAAAATTATAAGTGTTATTCAATAAAAATGCACATTTTAATCATTAATGGGCCAAATTTTTTTTTAGGGGGGTGATTTTCCGTGTCAATTATATTTTTACTGTTTCTTAGCGTGTGCTTAGAAAAATTTGATATTTCTTAGAAAAATTGGTGAAAAGCTCATGTTTGACCAATAAAATTTTAAGACAGAGATTTTCAACCTATTTGTTCTTTTAGTATAATTAAGAAATGACGGGGAGGATATATTTTTCTTCAAACAACCTCGATAGATAATGTTTCACAATCCACAGAGCGTGAGATCCTAGGCAATATAAACAAGTAAACAACAAAAGGGCATATCTATGTCAAGGAATTGTTCAATTAAAAAAAATGGTATTATACTATATGTATGTATGTATGTATGTATGTATGTATGGTCCTATTCAATAAAATAATGGACTTCGGATTTTAATTTCTACTTACTCTCCCACTACGCATTTGTTTTAATTTGTTTCACCGTTTATGGTACTGTTTGGCATATGATTCACAAATTAAATCACAAATTTCAAGCCGGCATCAAAGTTTAACTACTAGTCAATACATGAAGAACCAAATTAACAATGATCAAATCTGATGATTAGATTCAACTATCTTAATTTCTTCATAAATTAATTAAATTCCACCATATCTTCCGCTCGTATCTCTATCATTCACAGTTTAATAGGTATATATATGCGTTTGTGTAGTCTCATTTTGATATTTGGTTCCATCGACCTTAGAGTCAACTATTTCTTCCAATAATGGAGTTTGACCTTTCGATAAATCTTAAAGGTTTGTTAAACACGTTCCACCAAATTCCATTTCTATTATACTATAGCATGCTGGACAACTAGAGCAACTACCTTGTGTTTATCATACTCATAAGCATGGAAGCTAACATAATTACTGCTTAAAGTTTTAATTCAATGAATCCAGGTACTGTAGCAATCCATTTGTCATGCCCTTACCTTGTTTTAACTTTTTCTCAAAGTATTTGCGAAAAACGATATGCGATTTGGTGGACAATAAGGAATAACATGAATATACTGATCATAATTACATAAATTCCCCATAGAGGTTTGTACATGATCATTACCATCAATGTAGCCACACAGGGCTACCTGGGTATCTAAACCCGTCCCGGTGAAACAAAGACATCTTCTCGTTTTCGTTCCACCACTGCAATCCCCTCGTATGGTTCTTTGCATTGTTCTCAGCATATCTTCTATCTTCTCCTGTCTAAATTGTTGGTAGGGGCACTACTACAGAATTGAGATATAACCACCCCCAAAGACGTCCCAAATTGAGAATTGGGTGGTTAAAAAGGGAGGCGGTGGCATTTTCGTAATTATTTATGTGTAGGGGAACCTTTAGGCGTCCCAAATTTGAATTTGGGACGCCTAAAGTGCTTCCTGGCGCGAAATATAAATTTTATAAATTTTTTTTAGCGCCAGGAGCCCACTTTAGGCGTCCCAAATGAATTTGGGACGCCTAAAGTCCCACTTTAGGCGTCCCAAATGCCATTTGGGACGCCTAAAGGCGTCCCTGCATGTCAGACACTTGTCTGACATGCGGTCTTCTCATCACCATCACACCCTCACCTCACATACTTTACTCTTCTTCCTCCTCTCCCACCCACACCGTCGGCCCTCCTCCTCAGGAATTTTTTTCTTCAACTCCTCCCTCCTCCCTTGTTCAAGCTCCCTCCCCCACCATCGGCCCTAGCTTTGTTGAACTCTTCCCTCCTCCCTTCTTCTTCTTCCTCTTGAACGGCTGCAACCTCACCTCCTCCACGGCTGCAACCTCACCTCCTCCACAGTGGGTTTTGCTCTCTCCTCCATTGTTGTGCGTGGGTGGAGCTCCAACATCTTCTCAACCTCTCAAACATAGTAGCTAGGGGGCACCCTCAGGTTGGTTTATTTTCTTCAATTTTTTTTTGTAACAGAACATGGTTTATTTTGTTTTTGAAAAATATTTCCGAATGGTTGACATAGTGCTTATTATATATATATTGCTTATATTGAGATATCAAAGATTAGCCTGATGTGTTTGGTGTGGTTATATTGTTTAAATTGCATTGATTTGGGAATGGTTTATTTTCTTGTTTAAATATAAATTTACTTGTGTATAATAGAAACAAGTCTTCTTAGTTCTCACCCGTTCCATTGTGTTAAATATGAGTAAAGTTTAAAAGTTACTCCCTGTTTCAATTTGCCTCTCGTTAATTATTGAGTAAACTTTGTTCTTATAAGATAAAATGTTATATTAAATAGGGATGTAGTTAGAAAGGTTTTAAATTTAAAGGTAGAGTTAATGAGATTTAAAGATTTCTTTCACTATTGTGATCATGTTAAAAGTGACTTATAAGAACGATTAGAAGTAGAGTATTAAATTTTAAGACAAAGTTTTTGAACTTTTATTTATTTATTTGTTCAAGTGTAACATAATGAAAGTGGCTCATAAAAGTTTCTTTCAATCATTGATTAGTGTATGCCACATGAAACCAATACAATTCATAGTTGTATTAAAATCCTGCACCATTAATTAGTATATATAATAAAATAAAATATGATTTATTTAAATTAAAGAAATTCTTGTATTAATTACACACAATTGTTTTGTTAATTCCAAATTCTTGAATTATGAAGAATAATTCAAGCCAAAACTTAAAAAGAAAACGATAACCCCAATATTCATTAAATGATTTTTATCTAAATATTTTCAATAAAACAATTTTATTTTTGGAAGAACTCAACTTAAAATTGTTTTGTTAATATGAAACTCGTTTTGTTTTTAATTCTTCCAAACCTCAAAAAAATTCTTTAATTTAATCTTATTGTATTTATTTTATTATACATTAATTTTATATACATATACTTATTAAAAAAATAAGTTACATAGCACTGAAACCCTTTTAATAGGAGAGATGAGGCTAGGAGGGGGCAATAAAGTTATTAAGCCCATATTTTAAAATCCTAAATTGGGTTGATAACTTAATTAGGCAATCCCATCATATGTCCTTGAGAATTGTACTAAACGTGTGAATGTTATTGGTAATGCCTTAGGTGGTAACAAAATGGATCATAGTTGGATGAATGCTTTGAGAACTAGTGAGGAATATGAGAAAGGGGTGGACGAATTTATTGAATTCGCTAAAAAGAATGCTCCTGCAAGAAATGGGAAGTATTTTTGTCCTTGTGTCAATTGTTTGAATGAGAGTAGACGGGATGTTGATGTCATAAAGGATCACCTACTTTGTGATGGAATAAATCTGCGATACACAAGGTGGATATGGCATGGTGAGGAAATAACTGATTGTCCGTCACACAAGAAGGGAGCTGTGGATGTCATAGATGAAGATAGAATGGAGAGAATGATTAACGATGTTGAGGCAGAATCCTTTGCGCAGTCGCAGGAGTATGATAGCCTGCGGAGTGATGCAGAGACACCATTGTACAGTGGTAGTAAGTACACGCGGCTGACAGGAACATTACATTTGGTTAACTTAAAGGCAACTTGTGGGTGGACCGATAGTAGTTTCACATTGCTGCTTGAACTATTGTGTGATATGTTTCCGGAAGATAATGTACTTCCAAATCGTATGTATGAGGCCAAGAAAATCCTGTCTACAATGGGTATGGAGTATAAGAAGATACATGCTTGCCCTAATGACTGCGTACTGTACAGAAATGAGTACGGAGGTCTTAGTGAGTGTCCTAAGTGTAAAACTGTACGATACAAAGTGAAAAAAGATGGTGGTTGTGGTGATGTGACAAGTAAAAGGCAACCTTTAAAGGTTATGTGGTATCTTCCAATAATACCACGTTTTAAACGTTTGTTTGCGAGTGCAACAAAAGCGAAGAAGTTGAGATGGCACTCTGATGAGAGAATATCTGATGGGAAATATCTTCGGCACCCAGCTGACTCTCCACAATGGAAAAAAATAGATGAAATCTTCCCTCAATTTGGCAGCGAGCTGAGAAACCTACGGCTTGGGCTTTGTACAGACGGCATCAATCCGTATAGAACTCTTACTAGCACACATAGTGCGTGGCCGGTTCTCCTTGTAATATACAACTTGTCTCCCTGGCTATGTATGAAACGTAAGTATATGATGCTATCTATGATGATTTCTGGACCAAAACAGCCAGGGAACGATATTGATGTCTATTTGGCGCCTTTGATTGAGGACTTGAAGAAGTTGTGCGAGGAAGGCGTAGATGTGTTTGATGCTTATAAGAAGGAGTCTTTTAAGCTACGTGCAATGATTTTCACAACGATAAACGACTTCCCTGCGTACGGAAACTTGTCAGGGTACAGCGTGAAGGGTCACAAAGCATGCCCAATATGTGAAGCAGACACACACTTCCAACAACTAAAGCATGGAAGAAAAACTGTCTACCTTGGCCACAGGAGGTTTCTTCATCGGTACCACCCGTATCGTAGGCTAAGAAAGCGGTTTAACGGCTTACCGGAGCATGGAATGGCTCCAAAGTCACTAACCGGAGAGGAAGTCTACAGTCGAGTGGAACGTATCCATGTCACTTTTGGTAAGAATCAGAGGGTTGCGGGTGAGAAGAACATATGGAAGAAGAGATCCATTTTCTTTGATCTTCCATATTGGCGTTCGATAGACGTGAGACACAGTATTGATGTGATGCATGTGGAGAAGAATGTTTGTGATAGCCTTATCAGTACGCTTTTGCACATACCAGGGAAGACTAAGGATGGGATTAATGCGAGATTAGACCTTGTAGATATGGGAATAAGAGAACGATTACATCCACAACTAAGAGATGATGGTAGGAGGGCATACATGGAGCCAGCAGCGCATACACTATCAAAAGCAGAGAAAAGAAGTTTGTGTGGGTGTTTGCATGAAATGAAGGTGCCGCAAGGGTATTCCTCGAATGTGAGAAGATGTGTCTCAATGGACGATTTGAAGTTAGTGGGAATGAAGTCCCATGATTATCATGTGTTGATGCAACAACTATTACCAGTAGCTATTAGAGGCATAATGAAAGATGAAGTACGAAACACAGTGACAAGATTGTGCGTTTTCTTCAATGCTATCTGTAACAAAGTCATTGACACTGAAAAGTTGGATGAACTAGAAAATGAGGGTTACATTATTTTGTCACAACTAGAGATGCACTTTCCGCCTTCATTTTTTGATATAATGGTGCATTTGGTAGTTCATTTGGTGAGGGAGGTAAGGCTATGCGGTCCGGTTTACCTGAGGTGGATGTACCCTTTCGAGCGATACATGAAGATCTTAAAAGGGTATTCTAAAAATCCTTATCGACCAGAAGCCTCAATAGTTGAAAGATATGTAGTTGAGGAGGCTATGGAGTTTTGCAAAGATTATATGTCAGGGAAGAAGGAACAATCTCGGCATGAAGAAGGGAGAAGCAAGGGAACACGAGGACTGAAAGTGAAGAATGTTCCTCGTGAAGAGGTGTTGCAAGCCCACTTGTATATCCTGAATAATATGGAAGAAGTTCAACCTTACATAAATGAACACAGAAACACTTTGAAGAACAAGAATCCAAGGAAGAATGACATGCAGATTGCTATTGAGCAAAACAAGACATTCATGCAGTGGTTCGAGGAAAAGGTTTTGCACGAGATCGGTGTGTCTGAGACAATCGAGTGGCTAGCTTGGGGGCCTTCGTTTCAGGTCATTACTTGGACCGGTTATGATATAAATGGCTATTCCTTCTATACCAAAGAGCAAGATGACAAAAGTACCATGCAAAATAGTGGGGTCATGGTAGAAGCTGAATCTATGCACTTTTCCAGTTCGAGAGACAAAAACCCCATATTAGCGTCTATGGCCTATTATGGAGTTATAGAAGAAATATGGGAGATGACGTACAACAAGTTCAAAGTTGCTTTATTTAAATGTAAGTGGGTTAGCAACAATGCCGTGGTAATAGATAAACAATTTGGTTTTGTCTCAGTCGATCTTGGAAGAGTTGGCTATAGAGACGAGCCCTTCATTTTAGCAAGCCACGCGAAACAAGTGTTTTTTGTCACCGATCCTGCCAGAAAAAATATGTCCATTGTCCTTAAAAGTAAAAAACAGAAGTATGGTGATCCGACCTTCAACCTTGATGACACACCACCTTTCACAACAACTACACCTCGAACAAATGAAGTTGAATTGGTAGATGATGACGAATATGCTGTAAGAAATGACCATGGTGAAGGACTATGGGAAACAATCTAGAGTAAGACCTTAATTTATAAACGAGAACTATGTTTTTTCTGTTTTACTTCCCGCTTACTATATACATGTGTTTTCATTGCAATTTACTTACGTTTCTGATGATGCTTTTTGTGTTAACAGGAATATGGACAACGTTAGTGATGACGAGAGGCGTGGAGATGACGAAAGCTCTAGCAATGACGAAATTCCTAGAGTTGAACCCCCTGCAAGAAGGAGGGTTAGAGGCTGTACAAAGATGGGAGCATTGGTTGCACGTCATGAACATCAACAGGAGAGGCTGCATATAGACTTCGATGACAATCTGAATCCAATTGGTCCTGAGGAAGACCACTTCATTAGCTACATAGGGCTTTTGGCTCGAAGCAAAGTGCGCATTACCTACGATAATTGGAGATTGGTTCCCCCAAAAACGAAAGACATGATTTGGCAGCAACTTTTGGTATGTAAGTTTTGATGCATTGTAGCTTTGTTCTTATTGTTTCAAATATAATAATCTTATGTTTTACCTTGCAGCAAACATACGATGTCCCCGACACCACAGAGATGCATAGGCACTGGATAGATGAGGTTCGTGTACGATGGAAAGGTTTCAAGAACAAGCTAACAAAGCATTACATTCGAGGGGCCCTTAGGGGTAACGATCCATGTGCACAGTATACATATTTATCTCCAGAGGACTGGAGGTTGTTTGCGGCATCACGAGCAGATCCTGAGTTTTTGGTAAGATTTCTGTCATGATATAGAACTACTTATATATTTGATTTCATATACTTTATATCGTTGATTCATTTTTTGTTGTTTTTCATTCATAGAAATTAAGTGCAGCAAATGCCCAGAGGCAAGCAGAAAATAAATATCAACATTTCATGTCTCGCGGTGGATATCGGAAGCTTGAGCGGCAAATGATGGCAGAAGAGTTACAGAAAATGAAGGAAGCAGCGGAATCTGATCCTAGCGTTGTTATCCAGCCACCGGCACCTCCTCCACGTCACAAAAAATGGAAAGCAGGGAGGATTAAGGCTGGGAAGTACATAAATCCGACTGTTGCTGAGGTTGCAGCGAGGATTGTAAGTAGTTATACCATAAGTACCTAATTTTTTACATGTCGCGAGTGGTTTCGATACATTTACAATAAACTGCATGCTACAGGATGACCTGGACGAGCAGAGTAGCCAAGGTTCATTCAATCCAAGTAGACGGATGGACATCTTGTCAATGGCTATTGGGAAAGCAGATGACCTTGGTCGTGTTCGAGGAGAGACACGGGGAGTTAGTGCCGCGAGGTATTTTGGACGACAGCCACGTTATTCGTCACAAGCTGGACCTAGTAAGGACGTTGTGGCCAAGATTCGAGAGGACGTCGAACGAGAGATCGAGGCCAACCTTCGCGACAAGCTCCGACAAGAGCTGTTGCCAGAGCTTCAACTTGAAATGGCAAAGATGTTTGAAGCACAAAGGGCAAGGGACGAGGCTCGAACTCAGGAATCCCCTGCCTTCAATAGCACCAGAGGAAGTTACAACCCTCTGGAGCAACCACTTGGCCACCCTTCTCCCACTCCAGTGTCGGGACCACTTGGCGACCCTTCTCCCAATCCAGTGTCGGGAGACCCTTGCACCCTCTATTTGGATGATCCACTGCTGCGTGTTGTTGCTGATGCTCTCGTTCACACATATGCTACCACCCACCATAATCAGCAAATTCCGGAGGATTATCGTAGGGTGAATGTGACGAGTGTTAGAAAGGGGGAAGAAGGTACAGCCATCCCTGTTCCCGATCCAGAGGTTGGCACGTTAGGTCAAGCGATAGGATCTTTCATCCTTTGGCCTCGCAATCTTATTGGTTCAGACGCAACACCTCCAATGGTAGGAATTACCTTACTGTTACTGAAAATCTGTTGGCATCCTAATAACAATTTGTTTTTTGATGTTCTAAAAGGATGACGAAGCTGCGAGCAAATGGCCCTTCTTAGCACGGCTGCAACAGATCTACAAGGGCATTAAACAGATTGACTTGAAGATGCCTCCAGGGATTGTGGGCCAAGTGGAGTATCCCTACACGATTGACAATAAAGATCTCAAGCAGTTTATCAGGTTGGAGGAGATAGATGCAGGCTGGGTCAAATTTGCAGTCCGGTAAGTTTTTTTTTCAATTTTCCCATAGAATTCATTTAGTGGTTTTTTGTTTTCATACATTCAATCATTGATTCCTTATTTTAATTCTATTATAGCACCTTGCACGATCTCTGCGCAAACATGGAAAGAGGTAATTGGTATGGATTCTTATGTCCTGTGAATACGACAGGGGATACTTGTACTGTGGCGCATAGGACTCACTATGTCGGCTACCAAATGGCACAACACAAACTTCGTTGTTATCTAGCACCCATTGTCCAACGGTTCGTATTTACATTTTGTCAATTTTAGAAGTTTACTAAATAATTGTCTTCTCACTCATCTAACTTCATTTTAATGTGTACATGTTGTTAAAGAAACCACTGGACTTTGTGTGTTATATGTCCCCGCCGCAACATAGTCTATTGGTTTGATCCCTTGAGTAACAAGCCAGACAGAGATACAAAATCCGTCTTCGACACGTAAGTTATCCTGTTTGTATTTCATTGACAACAAAATAAAGGAATGGTTCTAATTTCTGTTCATTTTGCTTTTCATGATAGTGCTTGTCAAACATATAGAATCCTAGGTGGGTCACGCGAGGGTGCAGTTGTTAAAAAGCCAAAGTGGTTTTATCCCATAGTAAGTACATTCGATCCTACATAATTGTTTCATTGACGGTCCTTTTAGACATACCTTTATTGATTTTAACAACCAATTGCATCCCTTTGATTAAAAGTGCCCTCGGCAACCTGGCAACACTGAATGCGGATATTATGTTATACTTTATATGTATAACATAACTCAAAGTGGAATTACTAGCGATTTTGAAAAGGTAATCGCTTCTTCATTCTCAAATGATAATATTTTTGGTGTTCTAATCGAAATGCTAATTAATTCATTTGCTTGAGATTCATTTCATCTAAGCTTATTACTTTCTAATTTTCAGATTTTTGATAATGAAGATGCCTACCTACGTGAAGACCTTGATTTGATCAGAGATCTTTTGGCTGGACATCTTCTTCAACATATAGAGCTGTAAACTTGTTATTTTATATCAGTTTGTACTTGTGTGATGACAGCGTTTTGACACTTTCTGGTTGTTTTTTGTTGATATATATAGTAGTAGGTTGCATGAAAGGTTATTGTATGTATATATAGTAAAGATTGTAGTGCTGGATGTCCTTACCAGTTTGTAACGGACAGTGTGGTTTATGAATCCATCTTTTATTCTGTCTCTGCAGTTTCAATTCGTTGGGTAATACAGAATGTAAATTATGGTATAAAAAAAAACTAAACTTTTAGACGTCCCAAATTAAAATTTGGGAAGCCTAAAGTAACCCAGCGTGGGACTTTAGGCCTCCCAAATTAAAATTTGGGAGGCCTAAAGTCCCCCAGGGTGGGACTTTAGGCGTCCCAAATTACAATTTGGGACGCCTAAAGTCCCACCCTGTGGGGACTTTAGGCGTCCCAATTCTTAATTTGGGACGCCTAAAGTCTGACTTTAGGCGTCCCTATCATTTGGGACGTCTTTTGTTTCAACTTACACGCCCCCAGCATCTACGTCCCCCCGTTTTGGGACGTTAAAAGTGCCAAATTTGGGAGGTTAAAGCCCCTTTTTGTAGTAGTGGGGAGGGTGAGATTTGAGAGAATCTCAGTAGAAAAACAATACCAATATGCATATATTATAAATGTTTAATGTATGACATGCTTGCATCACATAACTCATACTCACACAATAACAAATATGTAAACTCGATGCTTCGAATAATATACTTACGGCCATAGCATAAATTGAAACATAGCTTCAAATCATTCATACATGTTTCACATAATCAAGCAAAGCAATAACATACATCAACACACTAACGCAAATATCATATACATACAGGAGAGGTAAGTTTCCTACCTTAACCCTTTTCCGCCTCAAAATGTGTGTCTCGTGAAGCGTGCTAATAGCTCGAACTCCATATTTGATCATACAATTCCAAATTTACCATATAGATACTTCCATGATGTTTCTGGGGGTTATATGAGCCTATTATGAAAATTTACTAAAATGCCCCAGGACCCAGCCCGGCCCCGCCGTACCCGATCCAGCTATACTTTTTCCAAAATTTTGACATGGGCTATTCTAACATATTTTTACCCAAGGAATCCATTTCCGGACTCAGAATTATCAAATTCAATGTCAAATTACAAAATTACCCTATACAACCCCACTTTAAGGGTTTCAGGGGCGTTTTTGTTTTCCGAAAAAGTGACCAACTGTAACCCCACCTAATTTTCCCTCCTGAACTCAATGGAATCATCAAATCATTGAAAATCCAACTCTAAGGCCCATTTACAGCCCTGGCCGAAGTTACACAATTCTCAGGGGAAAATTGGGGTTTTTCGATTTCGGCTCCGCAGACGTATTCCTTTCTACTCCTAATGATTTTATTAACCATTACATTATGTTAGAACTACCATTTAGTATCAATTTTGGCAGCATAACACTTGTAACACAACATTTCCAAATTTTACAAACAAAGACAATCCGGAAAAATTTCACCGATTAAATTGTCCACAACAGCCAGAACAATCAAAGATTGAAGTTTCGGCAGTTACGTCAAACTCCCTCTAGCTTTTCCTCTTATGGCTGAACCCTAGCCCTTCTTAACAAGGAAAATTCAGCTTCAACAACCTTTCAAATATATGGAAGAATAGCTTAGGAGCAATATTATACGCATTAGGTACGAATTCACCGAAGACATGCGAGTTTTCTTCCTTTCTCTCTCTAATTGCTCTCAAACCTCTCTCTCTCCTATGGCGGCAGCAACATGACAGAAATGAGAAGAGGATGAATATGAGAAATATCTTATAAGTCCATGCTTATGTCACCTTTAATTATGACGATGTCATAATTCCCATTTTCGGATTTTTCAAAAATTCTGGCAGATTTTCTGCCCTAACTTTGAAAAATCATAACTAATTCTAGAAAAATCAAAATGAGGTGATTCCAAAGCCAAATGAAAGCTATTTTAAGTTCTCTTCACTGAAAAAATATGGACCATTAACAGAAATCACCACACAATTCCATAATTACACAAAATGCACTACTGCCCCGGAACAAAGTCCAGTTTCAACATCAAACTTTGGACAACCAGAACTCCCAGCTCACAAAACGAAATGACACAATTTATTTGTCCATTTTGAAGCTTGAAATGTGAAATTTAAGACTGAAAAGTTTCATAATTTTTAGACATCATTTACTCATTCAAAACGTCAACACAAACAGACTGCCCAGCAAGAAGTTTCAATGGACAGAATTTCCCAACTTTCCATTTATTGTTCCAAACCAATTCCAATGACCAAATAACACAACATGACATCAATTGCACCATATTATACCATCCAATTCCACCATTTAGAAATTACACAAAATCAGGGCAAAATTCACAATTCTCATCATCTTCTCCAGAAGTGTTCATTTATCACTAATCACATCGACTTTTGGAATCATTTACTCTTAACAGAAATTTGGAATCCGGCTAAACCGAGGCTTAGCAGTTCACTTATTTCAGGCTTATTCTCTAATCTCAAATCTCAAAATTTGGGGTATTACACCATCGATTGGCAAAATCGCCACTAGTATAGTTCTTTCGGTCTATATTATAAGTTACCTTTAGCTATCTCATCAAAAACCTAAAGAGAAGTGATTGACTCATTAGCCTTGTCTAAAAATAGCATATTTTAGAGTATAGATAAACAGTATATTAGACTTCGAGTCTTCAATCTCCTAATAAATTGTAATAGGGGTAGTATTTAGGAAACGTTTATTAATAACTTATCAAATAACCTATATTATAGATCAAGAATCCCTTCCAAAAAGGGTTATAGAGGGTATTTAACTAGACATGGCTTGTAATTTGATATGATATTAGAATTTTGGAAACCAAAAAGCATAACCTTAAAACTTAAGTCCACATAGTTTCACTAGATTTGTAATCTAGTCCTTGTGTTTTAATTGATATTTAGTTTCTATGGTTTCAAAATATCAATTACATGTTTTTAAAACATCAAATAAATCTAATATAGTTTTATTTGATGTCTATATCCGGCATTCAAAGTGCAAATGCCATCCATTTGAAATTTTGAAACCTTAGAGTTGGAATAAATACCAATTTTTTTAAAAAAAAAAAATCTAAATCACAAACTAGGTGAAATTTCAAGGATAAAAAGTAATCTTTAATTTTTCCAAAATTTTTTAGTAACAATCATCATGTTTCTAGAGAAATTCTCGTGTGAATCTAGTTTGTTACATCATTTGTAGTCTAACCAATTAAAATACGACAACTCAAATAGCATTAATCCTAATTGGCTGCTCATGTGATTCACATGTTTATTTTTCTTAAAATAATAAATCCCTTAATTAAGATTTGACAAGTGATGAAAAAGGAGATCTTATGAAATCTTTTAATTTATTAAAATGTCGGCTAATATTTATGAGGTATATCAAATCAGCTCATGAGTTGTGTTTTAATTGGTTAAACCACAAATGAAGTGGCAAATCAAGTTCACATAAGTATTTCTCATTAGTTCTATATGAAATCAACAATTTTCATTACAATTACAATGTAAAAAATGCTTGTCACCATTTAATAAGAATCAAAAAGCACAAAGTAAGAGAATCAATGCTATGATCTAGTCTTCTCGATAATGGCTGAATCATTACCCCCTTCACTCTCGTTGATTGAATCGATATTCACTCTTTTGTCGGTGTATTATTAGAATTAAAAAATGCTAGTATTAACAACTTTTTTTTAGTTTTGGGTTAATATATAAATTTATTTCAAAAGTTTTCGTTGAAGAGCCATATTGCTCCGGAAAGTTTTTCAAATTCAATGTTGCCTGGAAGTGTTAAAATATAGTAATATAGCCTATTTCCGTTAAAATGTTAATGATCAACATCAATTTTTTAATAGTAAATATTAGGTTTTTTAATTAAATAAGGTAACATTGCTCCTCAGAGAAAACTTCTTGAACAAATTTGCACCTAAACTATTTAGTTTTTCACAGCCTCTGATAATCTAAGTTCATTACCGATCGATGACATATAGCCAGACAATTACACTAAATGTGTTATTAAATATATTATTTTAATTGTGATGAGTAGTTTTCATTTTTCATTCAAAAATGTGATAAGTAGCTAGATCGATTATGGAACACACACACACACACACACATATATATATATATTGCCCAATAAGGGCATGGTTTGGAGGGGAATCAGCTTATAAATTTGAATCAAAGAATATATATATTTTGATGTTCAATTGATCTAGAATTATGAATTTCATGATTTTCACAACATATACGCTGCCATGTCAAATCAAAACAATGATACGTCTTGATGTCATAAATCATGATATTAACATAATAATATCAATTTAAATTTAATTAATTAAAAGGGAATCATGAGTTTTTCTCTATATATAAACTTTCCCGTCCTTATATTGTTTGATATTTCGGCGTAAGAATCTTGTCACATGCAAGAGGACAATTATAATATTTTAACACGTTGTTATATATCCAGAACCCACTTTTGGAAAATCAGAATTTGGCGTGTTGTTCCAATTTAATTGATATTAATAGATCATAACTACTGTGTTCTCCGGCCAAATAACGACAAGTAATAATCAAAAGTCACGAGATATATAGAACATGCCAGCGCGGATTGAAGACAAATAATAATTGTTGATGGGTGATATGCGCACACACACACATAATTTATAAAGTACTACATAATTGGAATAAAATTTATAGTTAATATTGTAAAACTTATTTATAATGTATATTTCTTATAAATTCATCTGGATCGATCGCAAAATTTCAATACTGACAATAATAAAGTATGTCTAATATTTTGCACGTGACACATTATTTTAAAATTAAGATTTGCCGTAAGTATATGCGGTTGAATTTTTTTTTTTTTTTTTACCATGAGCACATGCGGTTGAATAGAGCCACACAAATTTATTAAATCAAAAGTAGCATTCATATGAAAAAATAATTATCCCACAATTTATTCGATATTATCATTAGGTAACAATTAAAGTAATTCTCACCCGTGTTGATTTTTTTTTTTTTCCTACAATATTCGGCACATGTTCTGATGTTCATGCGTACACCTTGAAAAAGTTGTTCAAGATGTCATACTCACTGCCCAATGAAGATACGAAAATACCCATGGGAGGCAATTTTTTTTAAACTTTTTACCCTTTCATTTATATTATATATAAACGCAGTGATCAACAGACTTTAGGAAAATATTCAACTTGTCCTTTCATTTTCCTTCATAAGTCGCTTCTTAGACTAAACGTTGTTTAATTTTTAACGATGAACAAATGAGCTGGTTTCTTTGAAGGGTGGAATTTGATGTTATATTAATCGAGATAATTTCTTCAAAGTGTAGACTATGATTATCTGCATCTAAGTTTTAATTAGTGATAGTCGGAGGTATCCAGCTCCAATGGACACCCTTAATATCTCAGAGTACATTTTACGCATCAGCCTCTCGACTGTGCAACCGACAATAATGGCTAGCCGTCCTGATCATGTTGGGGTAAGAGTCAACACTTTGTCCACACTCTCATCCAGTGAGAACCCCTGATAATGATTCCAACAGTTTATAGTCTTCTTGTCAAATGGGCTCTGATACCACAGGATGAGAGTCGGAGGTATCTTGGTATTGTAAAATGTACCATGAGGTATTAAGGGTATCCACTAGAGCTAGATACCTCCAACTCTCACCCGTGGTATTAGAGCCCATTTGACAAGAAGGCTATAAACTGTCGGAATCATGATCAGGAGTTCTCACTACATGAGAGTGTGGATAAAGTGCTGACTCTTACACCAACACAACTAGGACGGCTAGCCACCGTTATTGATTGCACAGTGGAGAGGTTGATGCATAAAATGCACTCTGAGGTATTAAAGGTGTCCATCGGAGCTGAATACCACCGACTCTCACCCCCGTGAGTGGTATTTGTCATTTGTGTGCTACTAAAATATGCTTCTTTTATTCCTTTTTTTCCTCCCTTTTTCTTACCTTCCCCATGCATGGAAGAATAAATTTCATTCTCTATGAAAACACAAGAACAAAATTAAACTTACTCTTAATTTTATAAGTAATCCAAATAGAGGTTTTATGAATTTACGTAACTTCAAAATAAATCGTTTTATTCACAACTTAGAGCGTATTTGATTTCATGTTGAAAATTAAACACATACTCTTAAACTGGCTTACTTATTTTATATTGTAAAACCCGTCACTCATAAAGTATTCTATAGTCAAAGTATGCAGGAGTATATTTTATATTGATTGATCATCATGACATTCCAACATTCTTTTCAGTTTTCTAAAATTCATGTTCCTGCAAAATCAATAATCTTAATTTTATATAAAATTATTTGTTCTATAATAAAGTTGTTAGTATAATGAGTAAGAGTTTTTTTTTCCTCTAATTTTGAATAGACAAAGTAACATAAAATGACAAAAATGATGAAGGGATAGATTCACTTAAATTTATTTGTCATAGCTCTCAATTTTTTCTTTTGAAGATTTTACAAAAACTTTATAATAAAAAATCCTAGAGAATCAAAACTCCAACAAAGTTGATATACTCTTTCCATTGTATAAATACAATTTTCGTAAAAGAGAACTCATATCAATATCTTAATGGGTTAACAAGGATTAAAATATTATATAATACAAAGAGTATTTTATGATATAAATAGAAGTTAGTGTAATATTTTTGAAATTATAGACGGATCAGTGCTTGCAGCGCGTGGGCTTTTATTCTCCTAATACTTGAAATTTAGCTCTCATATCATATGCTACTAAATTTTGTTATTTTGATAAGTTTCTGTAGTTAAAAAATATGCAAGTGAGTCAATATTATTAAACTTCAATAAATTTTATTAACTTTGTGCACATGCTAAAACATTTACCATGCTGATGTTATTTTATCATTAAACAAAAAAAGGTTGAAATATACGGTCACTACACATACACTATCTCATTGTTAGCACTTGAATTTCCAACTACACTATCAATAATAAATACTACTATAACAATTTAGAATCAAGATATGGATCAACCTGCCTTAATATTTTGTTATAGAGAAGAAATAATAATTGTTTATCGTGTTAAACTGAAGAATGAGCTTTGAATTTAGGACAGTTAATTAATCCCTATGATATTATAAGCTTATAAGACCATGTAAAAGAACAGTCCAAAGCAAGGTTCATGAACCCGGACCGGGTACTGAACCGGTTGGAGTACTGTGTTAAGGGTCAGTGAGTTAGATCGGGGTCAAACCTGTAAGAAATTGAAGATTTTAGGCTTATTAATATGAAATACTAAAAAAATTAAAAAAAAATCAAATAGGAACCCAGACTAGTCTACCGGCTAGTTCGCCAGTTTTCCAGCCGGACCAGCCGGTCCAGTTTCGTGTTCGTGAAAACTGGTCCAAAGAGACAAGAACGTTAGACCAAGACTATACAAATAACTGGAAGAGAGCTTTAATTTATAGTTTATACTAGATCAAAACTATATGTATAGTTTGTACTTTAATTTATACTTAGACTTTATACTATACATATATAAGTATCTATTTGTGTGTGTGTATTAAAGCCACCATAAAAGAATTCTGTTACTACCTTCCCTATAAGTATAGAACCTGCAATGTGTATATTTGTTTCTTGAAAGAACTCCATCGGGAAAATTTTGCCAAATAATTTGAATATATATAATTTAGTGTTCACATTAGATAAGATATATATTTCTTTTGTTTGATTCTGTATTAATTCTAAGTGAAAGATATGTATGTTTATAAATTGATTAGTCTTCAAATACAATTAAAGCAAACTATGGGTATGAGTCAAACAGATTTTAGTTATTTTATTCAAAGTCGTTGAATATATAAGAAGATAATGAATATGGATCATTCGATTATTCTTCTCATATTAGTTTATTTTCTTTGTTTTTGCGATTGATTATTGAATCACTTGGAAAGTTGGACTTGGATGCCATATATGTACGACAACTATTGAGTTCAAACTTCAAAGCCACTGAGCAGCAATGTGCGATGATAATATAATCATCACTAAAACTGGACATTATTAATTTATATATAGATATATTTTCTGAAAATTTCTGCCAACGATATTTGTTTTTATATATGTATGTCTGTGTAATAAATAATAGCAAACTTTTTTGGATAAATAATACTTTATAAACATTTTAAGAAGTGTAATTGCTACTGTTGTTTTAACAATGAAACTCAGTTGAAATAATGCGTAAAAAAAAATGGAAGAACAAAAAATATGATTAATATAATGTTTGGTTTATCAAGTCTACCCTTCTTCTGGTTTAATCCCTCAAGTTTTAAACTATATGTTTTGATCCCTCAAATTTCATTTCATTTAAATCATCGGCCCCTACAACTCATTTTAACCTACAGACACTAAAATCAATAGTTTGAAATTTAAAGAACTAAAACCAAAATAAGGATAAACTTGAAAAATTAAAGATGGTATTAACTCAAAAAGACATTTTCGGAGTCTGCAAGGTTAGTCATATTTACAAGTTATAATTCCTTTAAATTTTATAATTAATATTAACAATATTGATATTTTTGCAATTACAATAAATAAAATGTCCTTGATTAAATTGAAAGGAATATAGTCCCTCTAGTTTTAAATATAAGTTATTTTTAACTAATTCACACATACCAATAAAAAACAGTTAAAATCATTAAATTTGTTGTATGACTTTCGATATTATTCTTATTAATTATATTAAACTCCAATACTATTAATTTCTACTCTCTCCCTCTCTAACTTTACTAAATATAGGCATATATGAAAAAAAAACATTTAATATTCATTGAAACTAACAAATATCTTATAAAAAGAATTAATAACGTAGCACTTTCAATAAGACCCTAGAGGGGTACACATAATTGAAATTAATTAGGGCACTTGAAATCAAAGCTTTCTTTATTGTTTGTCTCAGACAGAAAGGGGAAAACAGATTATGGATGTCAATGCAATTAATTAGCTGCAATTGGCCGGTGGGCGGAGAATCGTGGAACTGTGATACATCATACATGGTAAATTTGTCAACGTCCAAAAATTGATCATTACGTGATTTTCAAACAAACTTGTTGGTTATATTTGATTTGAGGTCAAATGAATGAACAAGAAAGAAACACAAGAGTGATCAAACATTGACGCAAGTGCATGGCTCATCCAATCTCTTGGTAATCAAGTCTATATTGCCTATCGTCATCCCATTTACATTCATGTCCGTATGGGCTTGTCGTTGAAAAAACCAGTTTGCAATTATTTATACTTTTCCTTAATTTGTAATTTGACATTTGTGTGCTTTTCTCATATAATTAAAACTTCTAACTTCACTTTATTAGATCTGTTGACCTGGCCCATTTATAGAGCCAAAAGTGTTAACAGAACAAAGTTACAGGGACAAAAGATGTAAAATGAGTTAAATTAAATTATTTAATTAAGAGAGAATAACACACAACTCATCAATAGTGATCTAACTCAGGATGATCCTCTCAATAGCTATGTCAGACAAATTCACAATCTTCTTATGCATGAACTATATTTCATTTGATCTCGTTTAAGGGAAAGTTAACCGTTGT
The DNA here is from genome assembly GCA_963242795.1 of Inga leiocalycina. Classification (NCBI taxonomy): domain Eukaryota; kingdom Viridiplantae; phylum Streptophyta; class Magnoliopsida; order Fabales; family Fabaceae; genus Inga; species Inga leiocalycina. The sequence goes on from OY725324.1 coordinate 75,843,826, forward strand.
GCTGATTTTGAGACCCACCGAAGTCATTAAATGGATGTTGAAATTGTCATCATGAATATTTCTCCTACAAAGCGTATGGATCATCTATTCTCTTTGAAAATTTCAACTTTAATCTTCCTTTAACTAGCTAGTCTCATGTACATTTTCACCTGGCTTTTTATTCCCAAAAAAAAAAAAGACAGAGAAGGCTTCGAATTGTTTAAGAATATTAAATATAACAAGGTATTTCATATATATAGACACACACACACACACACATATACACACATATTCCTGTCATAATAAATATATGTAATAAATTGTGGTAGTGAATATTTGACTCAGCTTTCAAAATCTTTTAAAACATGCAAATAAGATACGGTAACTCCCCCAATTCAATTTTGGTTTTTAGTCTTTTCCGGTGTTACCTGCTCTTTCCATTGCTGAACTCATCTGTATTTCATTTAATATTATTTTGACTTACTAGTCTTTGCCTATATATGTTGAATTTGGTTTGAATACTGAAATTCAAATATGATCTCGTTGAAAATATTTCCTTCAGGCCGGCCATGGCTAGATAGCATGCCTGACATGATTGTAAATATGAAAATGAGTTGGCGAAAATATATATATATGTATATATAGAGGAGATATGTGAAAATAGAATGATTACGCCTCCTGTAGGAAACGAAGGCAAGCTGTGCTGATATAATCTGAAGGAGGAAGGTTGAGATCCAGATAGGGATTCTCTGTAAATGGTTCTTGTATAAAAGAGGACAGGATTCCTTCCATAACCCGGATTATTATTGGTCAAAGTTCATTCTGTTTTTACCTATTGAATCTAAGTAAATATTGTTTATTTTAATTTTGTAAGTATGTCCGTGTCTCTTAATTTATTTATTTAATTCCACACAAGAAACTCACATGCTGCCCAGGTCTGCACCACTTATGGTATCAGAGCCATGTTTCTAATAATAAAATGGAAGCTTAGATCCCTAATAATATATCTTACTGTTTTTTGGTTATCCTACCTTCTGTAATATTTTACTGATTTTGTATATTGTGATAAATTTATATTGAGATATTTATATTGAGATAAATTCATAAAGAAGAATACATTAGGAATAAATAGTAAGGAAACTTGTATGTTTACACCTTTTATGACTGGAGGAAATGGAAATAATACATGGAATTTAATAAATTGGAATAATATGTATACAATGAAACAAATAGGAACATATATAAACCCTAATATACATGATTTGATGGGAATATATAATTTAGAAGAAATTTTAGAAATGGTCCCGAAGGATGTAAAAGAAAAGGTAATTTTAGAAAAACCTAGAAATAGAAGAGATAGGTTAGAATTTTTAAGTTAATCTTTAGAAGAAAAATTATATAATATAACAAAAAAGATAGATCATAATAATGAAGAATTAAAAGAGATAAAAAATAATGTAAAAAGTATAATAAATTTGCTAGGAGTAAATGAAGCTAATATGATAATAAAAAAGATGGAACCAGATTTAGAATTAGAACCTATAATACATAAACATAGAAAATTAAACATGATGAAAGCCTTGGAAGAAATGGAAAAAATAGAAATTGCAAAAGAAAAAATATAGAAACAAAATATGGATGAAAATATAAGACAGACAAGATTAATAATTGAACAAGTAATAAAAGGACAACAAATAATTAATAGTAATTTATGGACAATAAATGATAAATTAAGTAAAACAAAAATAAGTAATTGAAAAATAAAAAATACATGTACAAAGAAATGAGGAAATGGAAGAAGGAAATAAGATAGCAGAGATAATATATTCAGAGGATAAAATAGACATTTTTAAGATATATAGACCGAAAATAAATATGATGAATGCTACGGATAATGAAGAAGATGATATTGAAAAATTAATGGGATTGGAAGAACTAGAATTAGAACAAATTCAAAAAGATTTTAAAACGCTACTATTATAATAGGAGATTTAGAAAAATATAATAGAGAATTAAATACAGGAATTGTAATAAATGAACCGGGAGATATAAGTAGGAAAATGGAAACTGAATCTGAAAAAATAAGGACAGAAGCAGATTATATAAGACATAAAGAACAAAGAGAGAGAGAGAGAGGTATAAGTGAAGAAGAATTAGAGCATAATAAAAAAAATAGAACAAGATAATAAAGGATTTGAAATGAGATTTGAAACACCTAATAGGTCAGAATTTACACCTAGAGGAAGATGATTTATACCACCACCTATAGAACAATATGAAATTAGAAGTATACTAATGTCAGGAATATGGTTAGATTTAGATTGTACCTTAGAACCTGAAAAAATTATAGAAGAATGGGCGAGAACACAAATAATTGCATTAATAAGAAGAAATTTAGATTTTCAATCAACAAATCTATTAATAGAATCAAGCTGTTTAGGAAATGTATTTCATTGGTGGAGAAGTCAAGATGAAAATTGGAGAAATGAAGTAAGACATATAGGAAAAGAAGAATATAATAGTAAAAAAGAATATTATGTTAAATTAGTAAAAAGATACGAATATATCTTGAAAACAGAATTTGTAGGAAGAAGTCATGCATTAGAAGAACAAACAACAAATAATGAAGCTATAAAAAAGCTATACCAAATATAAATATGTTTGTTAGAACCAAAATATTTGAATCAATATATATGTGAATTTCAAAAATATTATTATGAAATAAAAGAAAATTCAGAAATAAAAAGGATAAAATATTTAGATATATTTTATAGAAAATTACCAAGATTACTAGGAGATGAAATAATAGATGATTATTTTAAAATATATAAAGATCATCCAGATTTAATACCTTATGTAGATTCCTTGGGAAGATGGATAGATTGTTTAAGAAATTATTTATCAGAAAAATGTAAACAAGCATGGAGAAATATGAAATATTATAAACAAAACAAGTTAATATTAAGATGTGTAGAATTTGAAAAACCTCATAAATGGGGCTGTAAAGACAAAAATAAGATAAAAATAAAATATAAGAAAAATAAATATAAGTACAAAAAATATAGAAAACCAATGAGAAGATATAACAAATACTGATATAAATTTAAGAAGTATCCAAAAGAAAAGTTTTATAAAAAATACAAACCGAGAAAATATTTTAAGAAAGGAAAGAAAATAAATTATAGTAAAAAACCAAGAAAATGTAGATGTTATAATTCTGGTAAAATAGGACATATATCAACAGAATATAAAAAACCAAGAGATGAAAAGACCATGAATATTTTAGAACAAGCAAAAGAATATGAATCAAAACCATTATAATTTGATGAAGAAATATATAGTGATATAGAAAATCCAGAAATAGAAATATATAAAATAAAATTATTAAGTGATTTAGATTTAAGTGAAACAGAAGAAGAATTATTAAAATCGGATATAGAATATTTAGAAGATTCAGAAGAAGAATTAAGATTATATATGATGAAAGGAAAAGAAGTAGAAGAAGTAAAAAAAGATAAAGAATATGAAGAATATAGAAATGTATAAGAAGGAATTTTTGAGAAAAGAATGACATTTAATGAGAAGCAATATGCAAAAATAAAAGATATGAAATTAAATTTAAAACCTGATCAAATAACAAATGAAAATTTTATGGGAAAAGTTAGTAAGATATTGAAATCTAAAAAGAATATAAAAAGTCAATGTGTAATATTAGAAAAGAAACATCCAATAGAGTCATCATTAACAGAAGGAATATTAAGAATACCATTGATAAGTAAAGGATTAATAGAAAAAGAAATATCTAAATTACCATTTAAAGAAGAAGTAACTGAAATATATATTGCAGGAATACAATTATTAGTAAAATCTTATTTTAGAGAAGGAATAGATTCACCAATAGAATTATTAATAATATATGGAAGGATAATTAGTAGTGTAAAATATAGTGTATTAGGAATGTTAGCAGGAAACTTAATATATCAAAAACTAAAATTCACTTTGAATACAAATTTTGCTATATCTAGAAATGATGAACATGTAGATCAACCTATAATGATATATCATAAATTACAAGGAATAAAGCGGTTACAAGGAGCAAAAACTATAAGCATTACATCTATGATAGGATTAGTATTTACAAATGAACATAAAATATTTAATAAATCAATAAGAAGAATTAGTATAGAAAAACAATTTATGCCAATATTAAAAGAAATAAAAGTATATCCTATAAATATAACATTGCCAAAATTATTAGAAATTGAATTAGACAAAACTATGAGTATTAATTATAGGAAAGAAAAAAGATTAATAGCTAATAATAATCTAGAAAATAGATCATTAAGAATTAGTACTTTAAGTGAACCATTACAAATAAATATAAATCCAAGAAAAAGTATAGATATAGGGAGTAGTAGTAAATTAGCATAAATGTCTTTAATAAATAACCCTATAAATATAGATTTAGTAGAAATAAATCAAAAAATAGCAACCTTAGATATAACTAAAGAAAATGAAGAAAGTAAAATCATAATGAAAATAAAGAAGAATGGAATATGGCAAGAAATAATAACACTAGTAGATGAAGATGAAGAAAAAAGTAAAATCCAATTAGGATATACAAAAAATGATTATGAAGAAATTGATGAAGGAATAAAAACAAATATAATGGTAAGATTTAATAAGAGAGATGTAATACAGTTAACACTATAGGTAGAACAGGATACGAATAGAACATATAAAATAATTCTAGGAAAAGATTTTTTTTAGAAAAAGTAAAGCCTTATAGAAATCAGAAAGATAGAATAATATTTAACATAAATCATCAAAAAATTATAATATATAAGTTAATATGATAATAAACATGCATAAGAAAGTGAAAATAATAAAAATAGTATTAGCTGAAAAAGATTATTATTATTATATAGATGAAGAAAAAATAATAATTCCAAAAACCGATAGATCAACGATGAATTATATAGTACATAATATAGAAAAAGCCAATAAGAAAGAAAGAAGAGAATTAAGGAGAGTATATTTTGAAGAACCACAAAATTTTGTACAAGAGTATAATGAAGTAATAAATAATATGATAAATAGAAGTGATAGTAAAAAAGTGTTTAAAGAAAAACTTGAACCATTATCTAGAGTTTAGTTTTATGGATAGAAAAGTGGTGCAGGCCTGGGCAGCATGTGAGTTTCTTGTGCAGAATTAAATAAAGAAATTAAGAGACACGGACATAAATAAAGAAATTAAGAGACACGGACATACTTACAAAATTAAAATAAAAAATATTTACTTAGATTCAATAGGTAAAAATAGAATGAACTTTGACCAATAATAATCCAGGTTATAGAAGGAATCCTGTCCTCTTTCATATAGGAACCATTTATAGAGAATCCCTATCCGGATCTCAACCTTCCTCCTTCATATTATATCAGCACAGCCTGCCTTCGTTTCCTACAGGAGGCGTAATCATTCTATTTTCACATATCTCCTCTAGACACTTTTTTTTTCACATTCTACCCAGTAGCATAACTTACTTTGTCATCCCCATGATTTAATAATAAAACTTCCCCTTAGATCCCTAAAAAGAGTTTAGCCGATCATACCTTACTGTTCTTCAATAACAATTGATTAAAGATAATCTTGCAAGAGATCACTACTAAGAATTGCTCCAAAAGCTCAGAAATGCTAGAGATAGAATTTGACGAAAGATTTTGCATTCAAGATGGGGTGTCCGACTAAGGGACTTACAAGAGGTTTATATAGAGTTAAGAAGTTCAACCCTGGTTACAAGACTCGAGTTATTCTGACCCTGGTAACCTTAACTAAGGTTACTTTTACATGACTCAGACATTACACCTTACAACTTTTACATGACATTTCTCCTTACAGATAACATTATTCATCTTTCTGACTCAGCTTCATTATCTTCTCGGGCATCTTTTGCTTTTCCCATTTTGTTTGCTTATGCCGACAATTATTGTTGTCTTCTTTTGCCAACGGACTTAGAGTAGGCTTGGATCCAGAGTAATAGATGGACTCCTATCGCTTCCTCTAATCTCATGACAGAATTTACAATCATGATTAGGGTAATCCCCTATTATTTGACATATTTTTCTCTGAGTTTCCTCAGTGTTATTGATGCGTGCTTCTGTCGCTAAAGCAATCTATTAATAACTAGGACAACCTACTAATGCAATATAGTGACAACCTAGGTCATTCTCCCAAGGAGCAATATGTGGGTTTTCTCTAGAATTGAATTTAGGTGATAAAAAATGCAATGGAATGAACCTAAACTAAAATGCAAGACTCCACTACCTAAATGCAAAATGTAAAAGACTCTAAAACCTATATGAGAATGAAACTAACCTAAATAATGAACATGCAATTTTTGGGGTTTTTCTTATAAGAGGGAAATTAAAATCTTAAGGAAAAGAAATAAACTAATATCTAAGAAAATCAACAAACGGTTAGTTCAGTTATGATGGTGAAGGGGACAATTCAGGATTCACATGGATTTAGCTTTCTTAGCCATTCAATTTATTAGACCAAAGGGAGGTTCATGAAAAGTTGGAATTAATAAACTTAATCACCTAATCAAGACATGGGAAACCCTCAAGCTCGATAACACCTAATCTACTAGAAAACTCATAATGGAAAAATGGTGGTTAATTAAATCTATTAAAAATTAATCACAATTGTTTAAGATAGTTTTGGAAATTATGTTCACAATTGCCTAATTAAACAATTCGACAACTAATCACCTTAATTAAACAATCAAGAGATTAAACCCAAATTGACAATTAAATTAATAATGAAAACTCGATTAATAATCTAATTGACAATCAAAGGTTTGCAAACAAAAATCCCAATAATCATTTAAGAACAAAGTAAATCCAAAATATCAATTTAATCCAAATCAAAAATAAGTTTATAATCTAAAACCAAATTGTTCTCAATTATTACAACTTAAAAATCATTTAAAACTAAATAATCTTAAGTCTTGAATCAAAGAGATAAAAGAAAGACACTCCCTTATGGTCTTCAAGTGTAAACTCCTACACTCTAGCTTTCTCCATGTTCCTCCCAAGTTACCTCCCAAGAGACTTAAGCTTCCATGGAAATCCTTTCTCCTTCACGCCCCAAGCTGGCCAAGCAGCACGTCACAGCCATGTAAATTGCTTTGTGAAATATTAATTGATGTTGATTGGTGCCGTGGGACCCGCGTGGACAATCCGTGAATGGAGTAAAGGAATGGTGAATTGATGGTTAATGGAGAAGAACATCCAGCAGCAATTCGAGTGTTTGTCTGCGTGTCCAGCTGCTGTGTCTCGGCCTCCTTTCTCCAGCGGCAGTCCGTCTCTCCGTTGTTCATCCCCTCGCATATGTGACGGCTAGGATAATTAAAAGGGAGGAGAAGAGAGTTTTTTGGGTATCAACTTGAGCCCATTAAAATTTAAAAAGCCCAAATAAAATTCAACCGTTGGATATTCTTTTAGCTTTCCAGAAAATTTCTGAACCGTAGGATCTTTCAATCTGCTTTTCTTTATCCTGCAAGATATAATAAAATCGTGATTTATCATATAATTGGAAATATTTTCCAATCATAATATAACAATTAAAATATTATCAGTTTAAGTTCAATAATATCATAATCCATTCAAATTTATATTATTTCATATAATTAGCTAATAATCCAAATATTATCTAATAAATCTAAATTAGCCTAAAATAATCTCCAAAATAAATGAATAAGGTGAGATAAAATATATTAAAATTGTGATTTATCAGTTATCCATCTTATTCTTCTTGATTTTATCATACTAGAGATTAAACTGCTTATCATTGTAAAGATATTTTCCAAGTGAGTATATACATGTTTTGTCAATGGAGTAGAATACCCACGGCTGTTCTTCCTTCCCAGCTAACTTTATACGGTTCATCTCCTAAAAGATTATATGATAATCCTGAGCTCTTATATTGGATACTCGGAATTGGAAATCTTCATCATATGTTATATCTTCTTTAACATCAGGTTCATACTCCAAAGGTTTCTTAGTCGTTCCAAGTCTAATAAGATTTATTGGCATGTAGAATTTGTCTGGAATTATTTCTGCTATAGTTGAATAACATCTTATAAAGACCTGGTTCTTGGTTACAATCTTGAAATAATCTTCTATAGCTGAGATTATAATCTGGGGTAATTCAGATATTTCTTTCATAGATTGAGATGGATATATACTTTGGATAAACCATATTAGTACAAAGTTTTCACAATATTTGGAGGAGTTCCTGGATATATGATGGCTTTATTAAAAGCATAATGGGAAACATATTTGATGGTCTTATGGGATAAAGATAACTGATTTAGTTTCTTAATGATGACTTTATAGAAGTTATACTATTTGGGGATATCGAAGATATCATTGGATTCTTGGGTTGGACTATTCCTCTTTGGTTTTTCTTTTTCTTGGAGGGCTATGATCTGGGAAAAAGATATAGCTTTTGGTTGATTTACAGGTGGTTGGCTTAAAGGTGTTTTGGATGGTTGGGTTAAAGGCATGAGAGATTCAAGTCCTAATGACTCGATTAAATTTTGGGTGGTGTGAGTAGATGACTCACCAAGAGTGAAAGACTCTTTTATAGATGGTTTTGGACTAGCAACAATCACTTGCTTGCCCTTATTGGTCTCATTATTCGTTTGGACATCTGTCTTTATAAGAGGATCGGCATATGCCTTACACAACTTCAAGTTCTCAAGTTGAATATAAATATCATTAAGAGAGTCATTAATACCAGATATAGAGCTGGTTAGCCCTTGTATACTAGTACTAACTTGACTACTTAATAAACTCATATTCATCTCAAGGATATTCATCTTCATTATAAGTTGATTCGTCAAAGGAGGAGAATCCTCCTCTTTATTCGTCTGATTTATAGGACTCTGTCTTCCAAATCTGCTTATTGATTCCATCTGCTCAAATAATCAGCTATTAAATTATTTTTTCCTTTGATATATTCTACTTCATAATCATAATAGGCTAAATCAGTTTGCCATTTTATTAACATTTTATTACTTAATTTATTTTTCTTAACTCCTCTCATTAACCAATGTTTTACTTGAGTATTATCAATCCTTATTATAAATGTACTATTTATTATAAATAATTCTAATTTTTCTATAGCTTTTACAACTTCTAACAATTCTTTCCAGTTATGGTGATATCTACTATGGGATTCATTAAACTTTCCACTTGTATACCTAGTTATTTTTTCAATTCCATTTTCATCTTCATGACATAAAGCAGCATCCCAATAATTATATGAGGCATCAGTATAAATTATCCATTTTATATTTTCTTTTAGAGGTAAAGTTAATTTACGTAAATCTCTACATAATAATTTTATATTTTCTACTATTTTTTCTATATTAATATCCCATTTCCATAGAGTTTTTTCTCCTGCTAATTTAGATATTTTTGAAGTTAATTTTGATAAATTAGGTATATAATTCCTGGCTTGATTTACTAATCCTAAGAAAGATTGCAATTCTTTTTTATTTGTTATTTTCTTGAATTGAAATATTTTTTGACTTATATGATCCTGTAATTCTATTCCATCTTTTGTTAAAACTTGTCCTAGAAAATTTATTTTTTCTTTTATTAATTCCATTTTAGAAGGTGATATATTTAATCCTTTTTCTTCAATTATCCTTGTAAATTGTTCTAGATGTTCTTCATGTTCCTTCTCATCTTTTGAAAATATGAATATATCATCAATATAAATTACTACAAAATCTCTTATAGATAATAGCATTTTTGTTACATATTCTTGAAATATACTGGGACTATTATGAAATCCCATAAGCAATACATTCCATTCATATAATCCTTCTGATGTACTAATAGCGGTATATTTTTTACTATCTTCTTCTAATTTTATTTAAAAAAATCCTAATTTACAATCAAACTTACTAAATATTATTTTTCCTCTTATGAGATTAAATAATAAATCCATCTTAGGTATAGGATATCTATTCCTTACTGCTAATTCATTTAATTTTTTATAGTTTATTACCATTCTAGTTTTTCCTATTTTTTCTTCACTATGTTTTGATACTATTATAGCCGGTGATGAATATTCTGATCTACTTTCTCTTATTAAGTCATATTTCTTCATTTCTTCAATATTCATTATAAATTCTTTTCTATCATTTTCTGTCCACGCATAAGGTTTACAATTTATCTCTTTACTATAGTCTTTTAATTCTATCTTTGCCATAGGTTTAGATTTTTCCCAATGTATTAAAGGGTTATCACTATAATTGTCTATAATTCTTTGTTCTATAGTCTTTATTTCTACTATATTCAATGTTGCTAATATATGTTGTATTTCTACTGGGTTATTATTTTGTAAGAATTGTACTTCATGTTCATTATTTTTCTTCTGAAATTTTTCATCTTTTCTTCTATAAGGTCTAGTTATTCTTATTCCCCAAGCTTTACGTTTACAAGGTGTTGTTAATATTATGACTTTACTAATCATATGCATAGGAAAATATTGTTCTAAAAAATCTAATCCTAAGATAACATCACAGGATGGTTCATTATATTGATTTAATTATTGTATTAATAATTCATAATTTTCTATTTGTACATTTACATCTTTTGCTTCTAGTTCTAACATATATATTTCTTTTCCAGCACTTTCCATTCTAAGCATCTTATTTTTCTTCTTCCATAGTTCTGGTGGTAATACATTATATTTTGTTATTGATAAATTTGCTCCAGTATCTATTAAAGCATGATATTTTCTTGCTCTATATTTCTTATAATTAAACTTTATCAATATATAATATAGTGGTCTATTCATATCCTACACAATACTTCTAAATGTTTTTTAAATGTTTCCTTTATATATTTTCTATCTTTTCTTTCTCTTTTAACTCTACTATATTCTTCATCATATAATAATGGGTAATGTTTATAGATATATCCTAACCTATTATTTTCCCATATTTTAGTTTTTGTCATTTTCTTTAATATCATTCTTAAAAAACTTGTATTATTTTTTGGTATTAGAGTAACATATTCCTTCTTCTTATATCTCCAATCATCATCATCTATAATTAATCTATCTTTATTTCTTAAATCTGTATTTAGCATATCAATTCCACTAAACATATCACACTCTTGATATTAGTTCTAGTTGTTTCTTAAATTCTTTTTTCACTTGATTTCTATGATATCTTCTGGTTAATACATGGTTAACTAAATGAAGTTTTATTTCAGTGTTATGTCTATATTCTCTTAACAATTGATTTAATACTTTTTCTTCAACTCCTTCCGCCTTCTTTATCCTATTTATAAAATTTTTCATTAGTCCTTTCTCTGCTTTAGGTATTCTTATTCCTATATTATCTTTATAATAATACCATATATTTTCATCATATAATGTCACTTTTCTATCCATAAAACTATATATATATATATATATATGCTACTCCACGCCAGCAATGAATTAGACTCGATAGATGTACATATTAATAAACATAAAGTATTTGAATAATATAGATACTGTAACATCCCAAATTTTATTCACCAAAAAATATATTGTAATTATTTGAATAATTCAATAAAATGGTGAATATTCATGAATTTTGAATCTTGTGAATTTTGAAATGTTCATATTCATAAGGAAATGGGCAAATTAATTCAAGAATTGAATTGAATTACAAAGGTGATAGCAAAATCATAATTTTGCCAATTTAGCCCAAGATTAATTATTTTCTAACTAATTGGAGTTAATTTCAATTAATCAAGGAAAATGTATAAATTGAATATTCTTAGTGGAATAAATTAAGATTTGTGGAATAAGGAAATAGGATGGGAAAATAATTACTTGGCTCATGAACATGCCAAGTGGCATCATCTAATGCCAAACAATTAAATAAAAATTTCTAAGATATGAGCACATGTGTTATTAGCAATAAAATAATAAATAGTTACACACTTGACCAAGGCAATTACATGAAGCCCAATTTGGTTTCTTAAGGACCCTTTATGCGAGATGGGCTAGAAGGAAAGGAGAAGAAATTGATTCAAACTTAATTGGACTCTATGACATAAGTTGTGGAGAGATAAGACCAAGTACACAAACGATGACAAGGGATGGCATAAAGTGGAGGGAGTATCACATAAAGCAAGACATCATGGTGGGAGGTATGGTGTACATGAAAGGTGGAGAAATCCTAACTATTGATTAGATCAAGGGCTAAGATGAAACATGAAGAGAAGATGTGAGATAATTTATGAAGCCACCTCCTTCATCTTTCTTGCCCATTTTCGTTCAAGCCAAAGAAAGGAGAGAGAGAGAGAGTTTGAGAAAGCTTTATGCTCTAAGAGAGAAGGAAGAAGAGAAAGACTAAGGTAAGTTATGATTTCTTAAGGTTTCTTCTTCTAATCTTCCATAAATCTCTTCTCTAATCTCTTCCTTTCCATAAAATTTATGGTTTATCAAGCAAATCTTGAGCCTAAAGAGAAAGAGAGAGAAGGACTTCTAGAGAAAGGAAAAGAACTCAAGAAGGTAACTTCACAAATCCTAAGATTATGTTAGATGTGGTTGTTGTTGATGGTTGGATTTGGTTATTTTGTTAAGTTTGTAAATTTGGAAAGTCCTAATCCTAAGGGGTTATGCTGCCCAAATTTCTTTAAATCATGATTATGAAGTGTTTAAATGAGTTAACTAAGGATAGAAGTGGAAAAGTACAAGTTTTAGAAGCTAAAACACAAAGCTCCATTTTTCTATTTTTCTCTCAATATTTCGGCCAGACCAGATCTGGTAGTAGGAGTTGGATTTTCATGAAATAAATGGTTCCATTGGACTCAGTGGGCAAAAATAGGTGGGGTTACAATTGGACACTTTTTCGGTAGAGGCCAAAAAAGCATAATTACGAAAACACCACTGAAATCCCTAAATAGGGGCTGTCAAGGGTATTTTCATAATTTGACAGTGAATTTGGTGATTTCAAGCCCGGAAATGGATTCCTTGGGCGAAAATATGTCAGAATAGCCTTAGTCAAAATTTTGGGAAAATGTGCCATCGGGTCGGGTTCCCGAGGGCATTTTTGTAAATTTTCACTATAGACTAATAAAACCACAATAAACACTATGGAATAGTCTAAAATGATACTTGGATAGGTTATGACCTATTTTTGGTACATTTAATATTTTAGGACCGATTTGGAGGCCGGATATGACACGTTCTTCGAGACACATTTAGAAAGGGGATATTAAAGCTTTGAGGTAGGGACATTATCCTTCATACTCTATGCCATAAGTTATGTGATTGTGTGGATGCCATTGTTTTGTAAATGCACTTTATTAATCAACATGATTTGCCGAGAGAGGGGCAGTTAGTGCTAGAGGTGCACTTACACTGGAAGTTGGCAGAAGTTCAACCAGTGTAGATTGTGAGGCTGGGCCTTACTCATGTATATATGACGATGATGTGATTATATTATTCATTAATTTGTGCATACCTTGGCGCATGACATATTTACTTTTCGCATTTTCTATGAACAATATTATGTCTCTACGGGGATTCTTCGGAATCTCACCATATTTTTAAACAAATACCTCAGCGGGTACCAGTGGGCCAAAGGGCAAAGACGTTGATGTCGAAAAGTGAGTGGCATGTGTCTCGAGGTGAGGATAGGAACGTGGTTATGCCTTAATATTTTGAAGAGATTTGTAAATATTAAGTTTCCGCTGTATTTTCTGTGTTTCGTTGACGAACGACGTTGGGATTGTAAACAAATATTTTTATCAGTATAATTATACTTTTTTGTATGCCCATTGAATTCCGTCTTTACTACTCTTCGATTATCGAAATAGAAACAGGTGTTGACAGATACAATATTAAGAAAAAAGCAGTATAGTTATTCCGGCCAACAAAAAGAAGTAGGAGTATATAGTTAATTAAATAGATAATTATAAGGGATATTTTTGTAAATATAATATTCATAAAATTTTGTAATATTGCTTATATTTAAAAAGAAAAGTTTCTCTCATTTTATTGCTTGCATTAGCCTGACCAAGGAAGTATTAACATTTTTAAGATGGTTGCATGGTTAAATGTTACTGTATTTTCTTAATCACGGTTACTTGGTTAGAGCTTCTTTAAATTTATTCGGGCTATCCTCCTATTGAGGATTTTAATTAAGGGTCCTCCTTGTGGGCCAATTACAGATTATCTTTTGAGATGAATTAGGAAAATTATTTAATGTCATTTTAAAAGCCAAACTGCTCATTTTTAACATATTTCATTTTTATTAACCCTTAGTAGAAAACATGATAATCAACTGGTTGATTATGGGTATAACTTACAAGCCACAGATAGACACTGTAATATACATTCTTAGACTTTAGACCTACATAAAAGTAATACTACCCCCTCCTTAATATAAGAATTCGTAGTGCAAATTACGTTACGAACAAAATTTTATATTAATGACTTGGTGTAATATGATTTTCCCAAAAATAAAAAAGGATTAAAGACTAAGGTACTTCACCCTTAAAGTATGTTTTGAGTAACATCTAACATCTTAAAGTAATTTATAGTGCAATTTTACCCAATTAACAGATTTTTTTGGGAGTTAATAACAATGTTAAAATAGCACTATTTTTAAAAGCATGAGGGTAAAATTGCTTCTGAAAAAATACTTTAAGGACAATATTGCATAATAATTTATTTTAGAATATTGAGTTTTGTTGCAAAAATTGTTTATGATGCTAGGTAGGGGTAAGAATAGGCTAGACTTTGGTTAAATAAGTAACCTGTAATGGGAGCATAAAGCCCGACTGTGAGCTTGAGCCTATATATAAGACTTGAAGTCTTATTAAATACCTACTTACAATGTAGGCCTTTAAAAAGTCTCATATTTCATACCTTAAAGGTCGTAAGTAGGTTTTAAACCTACTAAACCTTACATTTATGTAGGTTTTTTTTATACCTCAAAGCCTACATATTTATAAATTATAGGCTTTAAATAGGCTTTGATCCTATTTAAAGCCTATGTTAAATTAAAATAAAACTTGAAGTACATATTACTATAAAGAAATATTAAATAGGATTTATAATATAAATATAAAAAAATATAAATATAATTATTTTTCTAATGTATAAACATGCCTTTATATAGACCAGGTCTTAACAAAATCGATATAACCTATGTATGTATATAAGCTTTTAAATAGGCCTCATCTTGAATTATTTATTAAATAGGTCATGCCAAATTAGGCCCTAACCAAGCCATGTCGTAGGCCTATTCTCACTCCTAATGCTCAGTGCGCATTAAAAAATAAAAACAAGACCTATATCAAAGTATTCTTCCATTGGTAATAAACTTCAATCTTATTTCCTTTTTCATTAATTTTAATCACTATTTCAAACAAGTACCTAATAACTTGGATGAAATGAAACTGTGACTATTTTTATATGAAAATCATATAACATTTATTCATTCGTATAATAAATTAGACATATACATATTTCACAATTCAAAATGAATAGTTTGTTGAGTCAAGCAGATATCTGAATTCGAGGTGCTTGGGGGTACAATCATATTCTAGATTGGGTTTTAGGCCCAATGCTGTGAACTCATAAAACACGTAATGTTTATGGGCCGAAGAAGAAGGATGATGCTTGCGAGTTTTTTCGTGTAATATTATAAAAAGTATAATTGAAAATAAAAAAATTAATCTAGCCTCAAACTTTTAAAATAACAGACAAATAAAACAAAAAGTAATGGTGGAAGTATTTTCTTTTTTTTTTCTTTTATAGTAAATGAGGAAACACCTACCCTACGGTCTCTACTCAGCTACTGAATACAAATACGTTGAATTACAGCATCTTTTGTGAGCAAACATTTAACTTCAGTAAGTTTATTGTCAACTAGAAGAAAATCCACCGCTATATCCCATGCTCTTCTTGCTAAGAAATCTGCCACCCTATTCGCCTCTTGACAATAATGTATCAGCTCCACTTCCCACTCACGTGCCAGCACTGATTGAATTTCTAAGATTACAGTAGCATCATGATGTTCTTCAAATACCTCTCCTTGAATTAGCTCCAATACTTTACTGTAATCACGTTCAACAATAATATGCCTAAATCCTCCTTCCCAAGCCAACTTCATACCCTATAAAATTCCCAGGCTTCTGCTGTAATCACCAACCCTCATCCAATCTGAAATATAAACCCCTGAACAAATCCGCCGTGGTCATCTCGTATAGCCCCCCACATGTACAACATCCCGACGCTTCATTTTGGGACCCATCTGTATTAACTTTAAGCACCCTGGCAGGTGGAGGGCACCAAGCTGTATTTGGTGCAATGTACTTTAGTTGCATGTGACTGAATATACCCCAAGACAACACTAAATTAGTATGTGCCAAAAGCTCCTGTTTACTTTACTGTCTATTGTTGAAGATACGGTCATTCCTCGCCAACCAAATGTGCCTACATAAAACCATAAACCGATGTCAAAACTCAGCCATATACCTGATCCCGACGTCATAAACACCATGTTAACCAAGAGTTTCTATCAGGTTCTTCAAAGAAATGCCGCTGCCATTGACTAGGCAACATCTCACTCCAGAGTTCTTTTACCACAGCACAGTCTTGAAGTACATGCAAAACTGATTCAGTCTTGTCTTAATAGAAGGAACACATCTCATTTGTGTGGATTCCCTGTTGAGCTCGTGTCAAGTTTGTCAATCAACGCTCATGGGTGCATAACTACAGAAACAATCTGTACCGTTGAGGAACTTTAAGCTTCCATGTGAGCCTCCATCCAAACCAAATTTGGTTTTCATTATGGCCAGCTAACCTCTTATATGTCGCTTTTAGAGCAAATTTACCATCAGCTGCCCATTGCCACCAGATTGTGGTTAATATTCACTCTCTGAATTGCTGACACAACTTATTTCAGCAATAAATGCCCAAATTTTTCCAACTCCCATTGGCCCGACGGAGTAATACGTTCGGCCACCTTCTATTTCCATATTTCATTTGTTAGCAACTGAGTTGTCCAGCTCTCCAAAATGTCAAAGTGGGGAACCCATATATCATTCCAAAAGGACACCGAAGTTCCATATGTAATCCTTCATGCAATACTCTCACTAACACTTTCCCAACTTTGTCTAATCCCTTTCCATGTGCTAGATTCTGTTCGTCATTTTTCCACTTCGGCACCAAATCACTACCCGTTTTGTACTTATCCCAAAGGAAACAAACCCACAGTGCATCTCGTTTGTGTACCAAGTTCCACCCTAAATTCGTCATGCAAGCCTGATTTTGAATCCTTGCCTGTCTTAAGCCCAGTCCATCATCTTTTTTCAGGGAAAACACCTGAACCTAAGCTACCATATGGGGTTTACAATTCGTGAATGTACTTCCCCAAAGAAAATTCTTGCACTTTTTGTTTATCTCATCACATGTACCTAGAGGAAGGGGAACAATCTGCATGGCATAGGATGCCATAACTGACACGACTAATGATACTAGAGTATGTCTTCCCGCCATCGATGACATGTTTGGCTTCCAGCTTGCTAAGTGAGCATCCATCTTGTCAAGAATAAATCTATATGAGGACTTGGAGCTTCGCTCATGTAAGATTAGCATTCCTAAATATTTCCCCAAGTTGGAAGTCAGGGAAAAATTCAAGAATTCACTAATCTCTTTGCTCTTTGTGTGTTTCACGCCCTTTGAGAAGTAAATACATGACTTTTCAACATTCACTTTCTGGCCAGATATCTTACAAAAATCATCTAATAAAGGTTTCACCACCCCGGCCTGACCCATACTTGCTTTTGCAAATAAAATAAGATCATCAGCAAAAAAGACATGAGAAATAGTTGTACCTTGTCGTGACAACCTAAATGGTTTCCAATCTCCGTCTTCTATTGCAGTCTAAATTAAGTGCCCCAACCTCTCCATCATAATGACAAAGAGATATGGTGAGATAGGGTCTCTTTGACGAACTCCTCTAAAAGGGTGGAATGCTTTTGCAGCACACCCATTCCAAAGTAGCTGCATTTGCAATGTAGATACACAAGCTTTAATCACGTCACAGAGATACTCAGAAATCCTCAGTTCATTCAAGCAGTCGAAAAGAAAACTCCATTTGACCTGGTCATATGCTTTCTCCAAATCAATCTTGATTGCTATAAATCCCTGCTTCTTTTTTATACTTCGTATAGAATGGATGATTTCTTGCACTAGAATAATATTGTCAGTACTTTGGCACCCCTTCATAAAACTACATTGGTTCGGGGCCATAACCAATGGCATAATAGATTTAAGCCTATTAGAAATAATCTTTGTAACAATCTTATATACTACATTACAGAGGCTTATTAAGCGGAAATCACGAAAAGATTGTGGATGATCAATTTTTAGAATGAGCACAATTTGAGCACTATTAATGTGATGGACCCATTCAGGATCAAAAAATACCCGTTTAACCAATTATGTCACTGAAAGACCCACTGTATCCCATTGCTATGATAAAAAAGAGGGTTGAACCCGTCCGACCTTAGAGCTTTGAGCGATCCCATATCGAACAAGGCCCATTTAATTTCCATGTCATCAACCTGTATTCCCAAAGCACATCTATCCGTTGTATCAATCTCAGGATAAGTGCACCCAAACACCAAGGAACCTTGGTACGTGCTAGTGTCTGTATGGCGAAAGTATATTCTGTCTCTACCTTTTCTTGTCCAGATCCAAATATTCTATCTCTACATTAAATGCACGAGGATATCTAGACATTACAAAAAATAGGTTAAAAAAGGAAGAATTCCAAAAAAATACCACTTGAACCTCAAAATCCTGTTGACAAGAAGCGTAATGAGATTAACAAAAATAATAATGGGATTGACAAATGCAAATTCTTGTTAAATCACTAATTTGGAATTTTGAAATTCAAGTAGTATTTTCTATAATTTTCCCTAAAAAAAAGACATTACGAAAAAATGACAAATTACATTTGAACCGAGCCGAATATCCGGTTTTTATAATATTTATACAATTTTTTATTATAAAGAATCAAGGTGGGACTTAAAGAATAAGTTGCATTATTTTCTATGTGTTATGTGCAATGTTTTTAGAACCGAGCCGGATATCCGGTCTGGCTTGTATGTGACCCTTCGATCAAAAAAATATGTGTTATGTGGGAATTGGATTTTTTATCCATTTCGATGGAGTGATCTATCATGATAGGATTGTTGCATTAAAATTTGACAGTAATGATTATTTTCAAATATAAATTTGATTCATATATGTAGACTTGATTTTTTAAAAAATAAAATATTAAAAATACATAATTACACTATTTGATGATTGCAAAATGTGAGAATTTGTCTTATTTCATCTACAAACTAATACTAGTAATAAAAAAATTATTTACAAAAAATACTCATCAAGCAAAAAAAATTTGAAATGGGCAGCCTTCCCATTATCTTTGGAGATGGATAGGAGATTTGAATTTTTGTATATGTTTGATAGGGATTTGATTTCTCTTATTTTCTTTTCCCGTCTGTTGCCGTTCTTTTCCCCTTTTATGACCATTGGATTAAAATCCAATGGTCCACATTTAATATTTCCTTCTCATCATTTTCTCTATTTTCTTCTTAGGTCCACATTTAATATTTCCTTCTCATCATTTTCTCCATTTTCTTCTTAGGTCCTCATTTAATATTTCCTTCCCATCCTTTTCTCCATTTTCTTCCTATCATTCTCTCCATTGTCATATTATATTTATAAAATATTAAATGTGGACAATTAGATTTTAATCCAATGGTCATAAAAGAGGAAAAGAACAGCAGTGGATGGGAAAATAAAAGGAGAGAAGTGAGGTCTGTGTGACAATGTGAGATTGCCAGATTCAAAGGCCTGGTTTGGCAAGTGAAAATAAGGTTGAGCAAGGAGTCCGTAACCAGGTGAGCCCGCTCGCACTTGCATAAAATTAGCCCATATTTAGACTCCAAAAAGAGCCCATAACTGGGCATGTTTTTAAGACTTAAATGGGTAGGCCATGGGTATACCTTCGGGCTACCCATGCTTGCCTATTTAGGTGTATTTTTTTTATCAATAATAACTATTCTCTCTCATTCTCACTTACTCCCTCCGTATTCACTAATACATGTAACCCTAGCAAAACTCTTCCTAAAACCGAAAAACCTCGACATTAATAATTTTGATGAGACTATAAGTGTTGTTATCGGTATTTTCAATAATATATTCAATTTGTATTATTACATCTTTTTATTACATATTAATTAATGAATACAATTTCTTTTAATTTATTTTGTACAACAAGATTTAGAAGCTGAAGCTACAGCCCCCTCAAGTGAATTTGAAGATGATGTGAAGCACGTCATTTCATTAATTATTGAACATTAGTTCTAATATTTGTTTGAAGTTTGAATATTAAAATGATGTTAAATGGTATTAGTATGAATTTAAGCTCTTTTTGTTTAGAACTATAATGATTGAACTTTGAATTTTGAAGATTATAAATTTAGGGTGATCGATTGATGCTTATGTTGTGTATGATCATGATTTTTCTTTTTATTAAGAAAATATGTTAAGATCTAAATGGATTCTCCATAACTCGGTTTAACCAAGGTAATAAACTCGGACCGGGCAATGAACCAGTCAGGGTACTGGGTTAAGGGTCAATGGGTCAAATTGGAGCCAAATCGGAGCTAAACCGGGACCAAACTGGTGAGAAATTGAAAATTTTAGACTTATAGTATGAAATTCTAAAGGAAAAATTAAAATTTTTTTTAAAAAAAAGATGTGAACCCAGATTGGACCAGTTTACCGGCTGGTTTGCCGGTTTTCGGGCCGGATCGGCCGGTCCGGTCCGGGTTCATGAACATTGGTTTTAACCCATCCATTTATGTCTCAGCCAATTTAACACGGGCTAAATAGGTTGAGCCATGAGTATCGGCTAGTCCATACCAGTGTAACATTAAATGGGCAAGCTATGGGTTAGGGAATGAGCTGCTCAACCTGCCCATTGCTCAGCCCTAGGTGAAAATGTGGTGATTTTTTTTTCTAAAGCATTAAGGAGATGATTAAATGTGGGAAAAATGTTATCATTCTGATTTTATTTATAAGTTTATTTTGAAAAAAAAATTGATCCTATTATAAGTTCAGTTTCAGAGTAATAAATGTATTTTTTTACTTTTTTCCTTATTAATTGCAATAAATAAAAAGAAATTATTCATGTTGATTTTTTGAATCAATCATAAATAAGGATAAAATTAAAAATTTAGCTCATAATTAATAAATTAACTAATTCTTTGATACGTAAGATTTAGTTAATTTTGACTTATAATAGGAACAAAATGGTACTTTCAGTGAATTAGCAGTACGCTGCATAGATTTTTTATGCTCATTTCATCTGCAGACCAGTATATATCTATAAGGGAAAATTCCAAAAAACTACATTGAAAATTGTAAAAGGATAATTCAGTAAATTGAAAATGGGAAATGATATATCAGGTGGGTGTCAGATGGGCAGAGGAATCTGGGATTTTGAAATCTCGGCCAAATGACGAAAATGCCCTTCATCCCTCCATCCCCCCACTTCAGAATAACAACATAATCCTCGGAATTAACAACTCCAGATTCGACATTAACAACTTCAATTCTTCTTTTACAATTAATAAGTTTCAGGGCCAATAATAACATCTATTTCTTAATTAAAAACTTCGGATTCGACATTAACAACTTTAATTTCTTCTTTCACAATTATCAAGTTTCAGGACCAATAACAACACCTATCTCTTAATTAACAACTCCAGATTCGACATTAACAACTCCAATTTCTTCTTTCACACTAAACAAGTTTTAGAGTCAATAACAACTCCTTTCTCTTTATTAACAATACCGTATTCTACATTAACAACTCCACTTTCTTCCTCCATTTCAGAATAACAACACCTACCTCTTAATTAATAACCCCTGCTCTGACATTAACAACTCCAATTTCTTCTTTCACACTTTATAAGTTTCAGGGCCAATAACAACACCTATCTCCTAATTAACAACTCCGAATTCGATATTAACAACTCCAATTTCTTCTTGTGTCAACACCTGTTTTCATTTCGATATTCATAGAGTAATAAAGACCAAGTTGACCCGTTTCCATTTCGATATTCATAGAGTAATAGAGACCAAGTTCCACAGGCATACAAAAAAGTACATATATACTAATAAAAGTATTTGTTTACAGTCCGAAGTCAGGATACAAAAAGCGACAATATTTATAACATAAGCTATCTATAACCACGAACTTTAACTTTGTCTTGAGACACGTGCCAGTCACTTTCCTTTATCTACGTCCTTGCCTTTTGATCTACTAGCACCCGCTGAGATGTTTGGTTTAGAAAAAGGGGTGAGATTCTGAAGAATCCCAATGGAAACATACTATCGACATATAAAATATAAAAATTAAATATACAATGCACCATATTAGGCAAAATGAAAGTTTAATTCGATTCATATGTGTACACAATTTTCAGGGCCAAACATCAAGTTAGAACCCCTACATGTACCTCAACCGAGTCACCGATCACAACTAGGATTTTCGGTATACCTTGCCGGGCTCCGAACCACAACCAGGTACTGTGCCTCTAGCACACATTCATATTACGAAATACAGTAACATATAACATGCAATTAATCACATAGTATATGAAAGATAGTAGTCCCTACCTCAACCCTTTTTAACCTCAAGATGCTTGCCTCGTGGAACGTGCCAACTCCAGGCTCCTAATTCAGTCCTAAAATACCAAATGTACAAGAAATGGGTTATAACCTATCCATGTATCATTTTAGACACTTCCATAGTGTTTATTGTGGTTATGTTAGCCTATGGTAAAAATTTACCAAAATGCCCCTGGGACCCCGCCCCGGCCCCGCTGTACCCGTCCCGATGGCACGTTTTTCCAATTTTTTTTAACTAGGGCTATCTTGACGTATTTTTACCCAAGGAATTAATTTCCGGGCTCAAAATTACCAAATTCAATGTCAAATTATGAAATTACCCTTAGTAGCTCTACTTTTAGGGTTTTAAGGGCGTTTTTGTAACTATGTTTTTTCGGCCTTTTCCGAAAATGTACCCAACTATAACCCTAGCTAATTTCCCCTCCTGAATCCAATGGAATCATCAAATCATTGACAATCCAACTCTAAGACCCATTTACAGCCCTGACTGAAATTTATGGGTCCTTTAGGAAAAATCGAGGTTTTGTGATTTCGGCCCCGTAAACGCATTCCTTTATACTCCTAACCACTTTATTAACCACCTAATTGAGTTATAACAACCATTTGAACTAAAATTGGGCAGCATAACCCTTAGGCACACACTTTTCCAAAATTTAAAACCAATGGCAATCCGGCGAAATTTCACCGATTAAATTGCCCACAGCAGCAAAATAGTTAATATACGAAGGTTTGGAAGTTACCTTTCGCTTCTCTCTAGATTTTCTCAACAAGGCTAAAACCCTAGCTTTTACACACCCAAAGATGAGCTTCCCAAACCTTAATCACATAGAAGAGTAGCTTAGGAATGGATTTATATGTGTTAGGAACCGATTTACTAAAGAAATCACTTACCTTTGCAAGTTTTCTTCTCTTTCTCTCTCTAGAATTTCACACACACTCTCTCTAGTTCAAATATGAAATGGCACAAAAATGGGCTGGAGGAAGGAAGGAGATGATATTTAATATCATATATTATTATATTTAATTTCTAACAATTTCGGATTTCAGAAATTTCTGCTCAAACTTTGAAAAATTATAACTAATTCTAGAAAGATCGAATTGGAGTGATTCCAAAGATTATAGAACCCTTATTGAGTCTAGTTTCAAGAAAAAATATAGACTTTAGCCATTTGGAAGCACACAATTTCCAGAAAATTCCATTTTTGGATGTTGCTCCAGAAACTTTCCAGTTTTTTTGGGCTAATTTCAAAAATTCATCTCTGTTTACATATAGCTTCAAATGATTCATATGACCTATCAAATTAAAGCTTAGGATGTCTACTTTTATTCTGTAAAATTTCATGCTTTTTGCTCATCATTTAATCTTCCAAAACCATATAATCAACTCATTGCCGTATAGGCGACTTGCGACTTCACCGGAAACATTGTTTACCTTTAATTTCTAATATCATATGACCAAAATTAACATTAGTATTGGCTAAATATTATTTTCTTGTATTCCTCTACTTTGAACCTTAATATTAGGCTTTTTAAATTACTCAAATTAATTTCATAATTATTTTTGCCCAATTTCTCACGAAAATGAACATTTATAAAATTCATAAATTCCAAATTTATGAATATTCACCATTTTATTGAATTTCCCAAATATTTACAATATTTTTTGTGAATATAAATTTTGTGGTGTTACATCTTACATACTTAACAAGTTTCAGGGCCAATAACAATACTCATATCTTAATTAACAACTCTAGATTCGAAATTAACAACTCCAATTTCTTCTTTCATAATTAACAAGTTTCAGGGCCAATAATAACACCTATCTCGCCATTAACAACTCTTATGTTGTTATTTCAACTGAGGGCTAAAGGGTATTTTTGTTATTTGGTCGATATTTCAAAATCCCAGATTCCTCTGCCCGTTTGACACCCATCTGATCTATCCTTTCACATTTTCAATGTATTGAATTATCCTTTTATAATTTCCAATATAGTTTTTTAGAATTTTCCCCATCTATAATCTACAATTTTATAAATATAAACTATAGAGTATACTATTATATAAATAGATATAAATATGAGAGAATGATAAAAAAAATACCATCTGAATTTTAAAATTCTGTTAATAAAAAGAGTAATGGGATTAATAAAAATAGTAGTGAGATTGACAACTCAAATCTTTGTCAAAAGATAAATTTAAAATTTTAAAGTTTAGGTAATATTTTTCTATGATTTTCCCTAAAAATATGAATCCATTTTAGGACACGCACCCAAGTGACCGTGTCTGCAACTAATTCCCAAGCTACAGGAATGGCGATAGCACCGTGGAAGCAGCTTCTGATCAACGCTCTGGAATCCAACGCTCACCTCAAGCATTCTTCCTTCTTCCAGCTCGTACGTGCCCTTCGGTTCTTTTCTGTTCGCATCAACTGCATTTTGCCGGATAAACACTTCGTTTTCTCTGTGTTTCAGGCAACGATTGGAACTAATGGAAGACCTTCAAATCGCACAGTTGTTTTCAGGTTCTGTATAGTTACTCACTCTTTATTTTGCTCGTTTGATGTTAATTTGATATGTGGGCTGTTTTGGGGATTTCAGAGGATTCCAAGACAACACTGATAAGATCCAAATAAATACTGATGGTCGCAGTCGCAAGGTTATTGTGCCTCTTTTATGCTCAAGACCAGAGTCATAATTTGGCAGGCGCATTTTGTTTTAGCACCTTTCGATTAGAAATTAGTGAACGTAACTCACTCTTTATTGGTTTCTGTATCATAGTTGATCCTGGCATGAGTATTTGGTTCTATGATTTGTATTTTATTGACAATTCACTCGGATTTCTCTATTGGTTTACTATACAGATTGACGAGCTGAAGCGTTGTTCCTCTGGCGAGGTGAGCTATCTCTGAGGCACCTTTTTACTTATTTCATTTGCCTTAATGAAGAAGGGGGGAAAAAGAAAGGGTTCATATTGTAGCATGCTAAGGATTGAAAGTCAGAGGAACGAAAATGGAGTGAAAATGAGAGATGCATCTTAAAAACCTTAGTCATAAACATGCCATGTCAATTTTCATTCAATTGTCAATTCTCCTATTTTCACTCCTACTGAGTACACTGTTAGTTTAAATCTTGTTTTTCTTGTTCTAGATATGTTGGTATTTCACGGATTCCTGGGAGCAATTCCGGATAAATGGACAAATAGATATCATTGATGGATCGAATCCTAGCCCTTTAAAACTTCAGGTTTGATGGGGACTTTTTGGTGATGCCTTAATTATATTTTGTTAATTTGTCTATCAAGTTATTTGTGACTCTTTTTCATGACACAAATATGGGCTTTTTTCTTTATTCATACACACCTCATTAGAATGAAGAGGAGATTCACGGAGAATCTCTTCATTTTGGAATGTTCAATTATCAATTTCTATATAACTGTTGCAAAGATTCACTCTGAAGTTGTTATCTGATTCATATGCATATGTTGTGCCACAGTCATATCACATCACAGATCTTTTTTCCTTTTTTCCCCAAGTTTGAGTGCTATACGCACATCATATCTTCTCCTCAGTCTTTTGATGCCAAATGCAGCAAAGAGAGACATCCTGGTTTGCAAGTTCACTAAGATCAAGGTTGCAGTATTTGGGGCCCAACCCAGGACTTCCCTGTCTAAGTGATGAAACACAGCCGGCAATATCTTTAGATCCTTCTGCTGGTCCAGTTGATGCTTTTTGTTTGCTGATTCTAGACCCGGATCAGGTTGTGATACCTCTTAGAGTCTGGCATCATTCATAGCTTTTCCCCACACATATTAGTCACTTTGGCTTCCATAATTTACAGGTTGATTACTTGAATTTGAAGAGTAATCTGAGGCTAACGTATAAATCAAGTGTCAGTGCCACTGCAGAGAAAAGCTGGAGTGTGGATGAGGTCAATCCATAGCATCTTCTCTTTGATACAAGTTCTAATGAGAAACTGCATGATCTAAAAGTATAGGAGAGAAGTCAGTAGGAAACTTCCCATCCGATTGTCTTGCTATTATTGTACCATGTGTGCTATATCAGGATTATTAGTTCTTTCTCTTTAGGTTTTTGAAGTTTGAATGGCTGAAATTTGTATCTATCTGTTGAATACAAAAGCAATTAATATTAGATGCAAATTAGTCCAAGTACAACTTTTTTTGGCAAATGAGTATCATATTGAGATTTAGAATGTGGTAAAAACTAAGAAAGGATTTACTGGAAAATCCTACTAAGGGAACTTTTTCATTTTCCCACTTAAACTATGGAACATAGCATCAGTTTGAGGAAGAAGCTCTGAGCTGAAAGTCAAGTTGTCCATCTAGGTTTTCAGGGAAATAAGCTTGGAAGACATTTATTTATATTGTCTATGAGATTTTTAATTTATTTAATATGTAATTTCTGGCTTGCAATTTGAGGTTGTCTGGCTTCTTTTGGATGAAATATGTTTTTTTAATTTATTTATGATTGTATTGAAAATTAATTATTAATGGATTTGGTTGGTTGTACCAATTTTTCCCCTTTCCACAATGGCTTCAGAACATGGAGAATGTTTTGAAACAGTTTCATTGTACACTTGAAGTGAATATCTCATTTTGACAAAATTCCAGCTGATTCTGTAGAAATTCTGTTACATAATAGTTAACTTGATCTTGCCTATAAGACCTGGTTCCAAAGAACTGACCAACTTTTCTTGCACTAGTATATGATAGATCTACGTACCTAAGACATTTCATGCTTCATTGAGTGTAATATGCTTTAAAATGTTGCAGCTGATACATGAGACCATAGATGTTAATGGTTGCATGCAAAACAATTAGAGTTAATTTGAAGGTATACATTAACTTCATTAATATTTACTTGCTATTTTGATGATTTTTCCATAATTTCTTTCTCTTCCCACCATCCACATATAGAAAACCTCAAATGCTGATTTTCTTTTAAAGGCTACAATATAATGTTTAACCATGGATACTCTCTTTCAACTCATGATCTTATTGCACAGGAAGTATTAGGTCATTGATGGCGTTACAAATATCCAATCAAAAGGCTAGCAACAATCAGCATAGCTCTTGACTAAGTTCAATGTGCTTTTTGTGAGAACTAGAATAACCATGTGTCTCTTTGGTCTTCAATTTTGGATACCAATTTTGCATATTATCTTTAGTTTCTCTAAATTCTGATGTGCGAGCTCATATATAACTTATCAAACCGAAGGAAAAGAGCACCCTTTAATCAGGTCATTTTGCTTCTTTACATCTGTTCTCTCATGTTTCTTAAAGAAATGGACTAGCCCACGTATTGCACACTTGAGGCTAGAGCAAAAGAATCCTCAAGATGAAGAAATGCCACAACATTAGTCAGTGCTATTGTTAGGATCCTCTGGTAGTCTTAACATTGTGGCATGTCTGTGGGAGGTTGTGGTAGGGATTCCTGTTCTCCTTGCCCATTCTTCACAATAAACACCATTGCTAGTCCCCATGACTGGTGTATCTCAATGTGACAGTGCATATACCATACCCCTGCAGAAAAAGGATGGAGCGTAAAACCAAACAGCATAAAATACAAATAGAATAGTTGTTTTACATTTCTGTACCTGGATTATCAGCAATGAATCGAATTGCTGCCCATCCACCCACTGGAACTCCAACTGTGCTCATATAAGGGGGATCGAATAAGTTGAATTGTGCGGTTTTTGGGTTATAGTTCCCTGTGCCATAACCTATGACATAAAAGCTGTGACCATGAAAATGCATTGGGTGGTTTTCAGTGTTTACTGTACCAGTGTCCTGCAGAATGAGTTGCACCTTACTGCCATATTCAAGGACCTTTGTTCTGGTCCCATTCAATGACTGTGTGTCATATGGAATGTTATTAGGTGCCCCGTATACAAAGTCATAGAGCTTTGAGGGTGCATCAGGAAAATCTTCAGTATATGATCCATTTATCTTCCTATAATAAGCTTCCAGAATTGACAGCTTGGGCCAATTGAAACTTATGTTGTTCATTGAAGCAGCCATAACGCCATTATTAATGGCTTGGCAGCTTTGTTTTGGTGTCTTTGAATGACACATTTGGACGTTCAGTCCAATGGTAATGAATAGGTTTTCATCAATCTCTTTGAAAACATTGACTGGATTAAGGCTCCTTAGGCCATCCATGAATGTCTTGACAGCCAGACTATCGTTAAGTTTAGGTAGTTTAGCTGGTAAATATAAGCTATCAGGTGCTGCTCCAATATAATGGAAGTAAGCAACGGCTGAAATATTTTGATAATTAACAATCCTTCCAGACTTGTAAGGTGCCACAGTAATGGAGTATTTTCCTACTGGTTGATTAGCTGTGACTAGGGCAGCCATTGTCTGGCCTGGTCCCACCATTACCATATCTGTTGTGAATGGCTTGGTGTATTCAGCGTCAGCTTCCACAATTGTTAATTTGTGGTTGGCAATGGCAAAGAAGTTCTCCGTGTTTAAGCCCGCGTTAATAATTCTTAACAAATAGGTCCTCCCAGTAATCACATCGATCTTATGGACATCTGAAATAGAAGGGGAGACAGAAACTTTGAAGTAGAAGCAAATATATGTTAATGATGGATAATATTAGAAGAGCAGTAATTTATAGTCAGGTATATTTGTATTAGGTTAAGTTATGAATCATTTTGTTTACTAGAGCCCATTATTAAAACCAACTGTGAGATAATTTAAAGCAGTATAGATAACAGTATATCATCATCTTTATCATAATCAGATTGTAGTATTGTTTGATGTCTCATATACCATTAGTGGAGCAATTGTAGTTGGGGCCTGGATGACCATTAATGGTATATGCATCTGGTCTCGGAGGAGGTCCTCCACTTGCTAAGGTGGCTTGTTCAATCTGTACAAGATCCTTTAGCCAATATTCCCCTGCCATTATTCCATCCAAGGCAAAAGAACGACATTATAGTGTCATAAAACACACCTAAATAAATCCTCGAAATTCAAAAGCATAGGAAGGAGACGGCATCTCTTTGAAAACTTGGTTCATTTCTTTCTGGGAGCACTAAAAAGTTGGAAGAACATCTTTTTATGTTACCTAGTATGATTATTTGCTCTTGATAGGGAATCTTGAACGGGTAAGATAATCCAGCCTTTGGATAGACAATCATGGCACCATAAACAGTTCCTCGGAGCCAAGAAGCATGAGCATGCCAGAAGAAGGTACCCTTCTGCTTCACCAATGTAAAATTGTACGTGAAAGCTTGACCTGCTTGAATTGGACATTGTGTAATATATGAAGGTCCATCGTACCAGCACGAAAGCCTCTGCCGAACACCATGCCTAAGATTTCAAAATTCCAATCTGTTGTTTATCACTCTTTCTAATGTTTTAATTTTATGCATGAGGTCTGACATGGGATTACCAGTGTATTGTGACATTGAAAGGTGTCTGATTGGTAACTTTCACGATGATCCTTTCATCTTCCTGAGCATAAACCACAGGTCCTGGAAACATGCCATTGATTGTCACAATGTCCTTGGAGCTGCAGAGTTTGGTAACTCTCTTGGTTTGTACCTGTAGACAAATACCATCTTCATTAGCAGAACAGAGATGAATTACAATGAAATTTAATGTATTTTGGATATGGTTGTATTAGTATAATTAATGCATGCTTAAAGAGTAAGAAACTAGACCTTAAAATCATAGAACCTGGTTGGTCCTCCCACAGCCCTTCCATCTGCCATAAGTTTCTCATTGCAGAGAGTCGAAATTACACTCAGCCCCAAAAGAAACAAGGTGACCAGGTTGGCCATCTTAGGTTGTAGTGTTGGAGTTGAAGGCTTGAGGTAGAAGGGATGGCCTTAAAAAGAGCTGGTGGTCTCTCTGTGGGTTGATTTATCTTTAAAGAAGGAAAATATAAAAAAAGGGATTATGCAAGGTTCTCTTGTATTTGTCAGCTTTCATGATACCTCTAGCGTGGATTGGTGATTATAAGGTGTTGGGAAAGTGATTATTGAACACGACCCCATTGGTGGGGTGAAGATTTCAGCGTAACTTTCTCTGTTCTGTTATCTTTTTTTATCTCTCAACCTCTCCTGTCAACATCTTCTGTTGCAAATTATGTCATTTGACTCATTATATAGAGGGCACACACGCTCATAAACATGTTTTATATCTGAAACCCACCGCAATCTGCTGCTCTCTTTCTGCTCTAATTATTTTGTGTCATTATGATTTCTCTATTTATTTTTTTCTTCATGATGAAATTGCTCTGAGTTGACTCGTACAAAGCACTCTGTAGAACTCAAATTGCAAAGCGGCATTCTCCTTTCAGATATTACTTGTAGTGTTGCTGTAAAGTAGTGCTTGGGGTCCTCCTTGCAGAGCAACCAAATTCTGATTGTGCCTTTTTGTGGCCGTACCTTTTTTTTTCTTTTTTTAATTTGGGGTTGATCTCTGAAGAAGAGAGGAGATTAAATTAAGCAGTGAAAAGACAAAGATTTAGACAGCTCAGTAGGTTTTGATTTGTGCCTTTGCATATGAAGAAAAAGGTGGGAACAAGGTAGGTCTCCTTTGTTGTGATTTGGTTAGGCACTGTCTTCTCCTCAATCATAAGCAAAGTTGTTGCACGCCTTGACATCCCAAGGCCACTGTTGGTGAATTTTACAGCACTCACTCCCTCAATAAGTGTTGAGATTGATTTGTTTGTATTTCAAATAACTTCTTTTCTTCTTTAATTTATCTATCCCCACTGTAATTAAGAAATTATTATCGTTTTGTGATCCTGAGGTATATTATTTTTTATCAGAAACATTGTGTGACGGGACAGAAACCATCCTTAAAGAGACCTGTGAATCTGAAATTGTATATGTCAAACTCATGTAGTTAGTTTGGGTTGTGTCATTGTGTGTTTTTACATGTTAAATTGATCGTCCTCTGTTTTGCATCTTCCTTTTATATGAACAGCTCAATATGACATTAGAAACTTTCGAAGTAATTTCAGTTAGAGCCTTTGATAAATGTTAGGGTGGTAATTGTTTGTGTTGAAACTTGAAACGTTAAGAAGTGATTTGATTAAGGACCTAACCTAACCTATATGCTCCAATAATTTGCTTAATCACATATTTGTGAAAAGTGAATGATTGGCAGTTGTTTTATTATTCCAAACTAAACATATAAGTGGGGCCAATTAATCATGAGTGAATATCTGTAATTAACCTCCAAATAAGTTTAAAAATGCATTTTTTATTTGTGGGGATGCTTATTGACTTCATCTGCATGTATACAGCTCTTAGTGAGTACTTGATACTCTATCACAAGTATTTTGGAATGGAGATGGATGTATTAGTATGTACTACCTTCGGTCCTTAATATAAAATTAGTTGATTTTTTTTTTTAAAGATCAAGGGGTGAAATAAATTACTTTAGAATATTTATATATATTTTTTTATATTATACTAATTTGTATAACTTATAAACTGATATATAATCAAATAATATACAACATATGTTATGATTAACTAATTTAATTAGTTTCCTTAACCTTTTCAAAAAAGAAATTAATTTGGTCTTATATTAAGTATCAAGCAAAGTATAATTGATAGTTTTAATAAATAAAGTAGGGTAAACATGTGGTATTGATCTACAAATGTACTTGAAAATAATAATGGATGGGTCTTACCCCGAAGTGCAATGGAGAATTTATACAGCTCTTTGGTGGGTACAAAGGTGGAAGCAAGAAGATGATTGTGTCTCATGCATGCCACTTGCCGTGCATGTGTGTGTGTGTGGATATATATATATATAGATATAGAGAGAGAGGGAGGCTTCGTAAACACGCCGCTGGTGAGCGCGTGATGTTGTCAGTGCTTATTAGTAGTCTCTTCATGCACAGAAGAACAGAAGCAATGGCTTCTTATGCCAATACCTTAATTACCCTCTTTCTAATGGCAAAAACCCTCTTTTTAGGTGACATGCAAATACCTTCCTTAATCGAAAGATTACAACAACACTTGAAACATTCTCAATCAAACCATTGACCACTTCACTCGCTCTGGTCAGCCTTACAGTCAGCCGAATCTTACTGAAAACACCAATGTAGCAAGCTTAAGTCTGTAGGAGAATCACACCCTAAATATTAGTTGTTAGAATTGAACATCTCATAACCCCTCTTTTAAAATAACATTCCCAATGTAAAATTTATGACACGTTCAAATATTTTTTTTCAAAAAAAACACAAATAAATTGGGATATTGGATAAGAAGGATACTCATAATATCATAATACTCGTCACATTTATCTTTTTTCCTTAAAAAATAAGCTTCTAGGCTTTAATTACTTGTATACTCCATCTAGTCTTAAATGTGAGATCCACTTTGTACGTCATATATATAAGACCCACTTTATAAAGTTATTCAACAACTGTTTTTAGAGTTAGAAGCTGTGATATTCCTTTGCTTCATGGATACTCTTCAAACCTGTGGTTTCCTGCGCAGCTGAAACATGATGTTAGTTTTTCATAAACCTGCAGACATAATAATGCCCCAATACAATCGCACAACACATCACCCAAATAACTCAATGGACATAATGATTGTATTTCTTTTTGGGAAATCCCTTCACTGTTGAGCCTAATTTATTTTTAACCTAAAGACATCAATGGGGGTATATGAGTTACTTTTTCTTCTAAAAAATCGACTTTTTAGGTTTGTCATTTTGTCATGCATTGAGTTTCTTATTTTCAAAAGCTAACTCATACACAATCGTTTTGAGATTCAAGCTAAAGCTAAATAAATTTAAATTTTCATGAAATCAATTTTTAAAATTTATTTTGACATTGTACGAGATGATTTTTTTTTTTTTGGGTACAAGATGAAATTGTTTTGGTCGAACAGGCAAAATGCTTCTGGTGGTTTTTAAAAATTGCTTCTGATGGCCTCGAACATTGAAAAAAAAATAGCGGAATACCGTCAAAATGGATTTTGAAACTACTGATAGTCCAAAAAGCCTTTTTTTTTCTTTTTTGATTTTTGTCTTTTTTTTTTGGGTTTACTTGGCTGCGTAATTGCGTATATATGTTGATTCATTTTTTTGTTACAATGTTGATTCATTTTTTTGATCGATAGATATATGTTGATACTTTTAAGAGATTAAATTACACTTGCGGTTCAGCCATGAGAAACCCTGCTATCAAATATCAATAAAAATTACTGGCAAAAAAAATATATCAATAAAAAAAATAGCATAGGTAGCATTATAGCAATGTTACCATGTATATTGTAAATGCACTAACTATCTATTTTGCAAACTACAAAATCATAATTTCAGAAGTCATTTTCCAAGAGTCGAGATAAAACTCCTCTCATATATTTATCTCGTAAATCGTAAAAACTATTTTCTAAAAACTAATCCAAACATACACTAATTCTCTTGTCGATCTCTCTCGTGTTCAAAAAATATCAAATGTTATTAATTTCTTAATGAATTAACAAATATTATACCTTTTCTAACGATGTGGGATTCTTAAATCCTAAGCGCGACATCTAATATTCGACTCAGCATCTATAATCTGTACCCGCAAATGTTCCATTTCATGGGGGAATGAACCAGAACATGGAAGTTAGAATTATAGCCATATAACATATTCTTAGAGCAGTAATATTAATGTCAAAGAATTTTCTTTCTATTGGCTTTCAGGGAACTCTTGCTAGAAGCTATCTGTTTTTATCACTAGTTTTGCTTCAACTACCAAAGAATACCTTCTTATAGCAGCAACCTGTTCAGCAATCAAGGAAGTTTTGCATCAACAATCAAAGAATAACATCTTTAGCAGCAACTTGCTGCAATAAGACGAGATAAATATTAATTTCAAAAAGAAAAAAGAATGGGAAAAAAAAGCTAAGAACGAATGTTAAATTATTGATTCAACAATAATTATTGATAAGCTGGTTGAGATGCTTAAATAACCATGAACTATTTTCAAAAGTGCAAAAATAACCGTGAATTATGTAAAATGGAGTAAAATCGTTAACAATCAACACACACTTCAACATCATAATTATCGGTCAACCTTTCTTACTTTAATGGTGTTAACGATTTTGCTCTATTTTACATGGTTCATGGTTACTTTTGAACTTTTAAAAATAGTTCATAGTTATTTAAGTACCTTAACTCTTGATCAGCCATGAAAAGGACAGTGAACATGCAATTTCACATCACCCTTTAATTTGCGGGCTTCAATTTCGAAGCTATCCCTGTATAAACAGTTCTCACTAATTGTAAGAATTTATCACAAAAGAAAAGAAAATGTCAAGAAAGAAAAATTCCATAAAACCTCCAATCAACCTTTTTGCAGTATAGTCGTTTCATGCCTACTGCTATTTATGTCTTCTGTTTCATAATTTCACAAGAAATAGAGTAGAAATGAGGGACCCCTTGACACACCCACAAAAAGGATTTCAAAATCCACGCTTAAATTTGGTTTCAACTTCCAACCATGATGCATTGTGTCAATTTCACAAGTAAAGCACCTCAGCATCCTTAATCAAATCCTAAGACAATAATAGAAAATCAAATTATGTACAACCATTTTTGCAAATTAATTGATTGCCCAGTCAGCTCTCAGGAGTAATACTATAAGCTCAGGGCTGAAGATTAAGACTAAGCATATGCAATTGATATACATGGAGCAATGAGCTCGGAAGTTGCATAATTCACTTAAGATGCCTCACAATAGGCAGCTGTGAAAGGGTTCAAGCGCTGTGGAACTTTCAACAAGGTAATTTATATTCAGAAAGATTATATGGATGCTCTTTAGTTATTAGAATATAAGCTCTCATTCACTCTCCATACAGAAGCACCATTGCCTCCAAAATTCCCTTGAAATTTCAAGAATGAACAAACGAAACTGACAAAATGTACTCATAGTGTAGGAAAAAGCTATCAATCACCACAAATTTTAGGATGCGGGAATAACAAGCAAGCAAGCAATGATAAGTAAGATCTAAAACCTCCATCCATGATTGCTTAACCAGATTACTTGCCCCACTGAATATATTTAGAAGACTCCAAAATACCTTCCTCCGTAAGGAACAAAAAGATATTTGGTATGAGATTATCGTTCAAAAAACGCCGATCATACGAGCCATAAATCGGTTGGTGTGAGAGAGAGAGAATTGCTAAAATTGGGGACGAACTCTTTCCACTACTTTGGTGAAACAAAATTATTCACATTCGAGGGGCGGCATAAACAATAGTAACCTCACAACTCGGTAAACAGAAGCGAAATCAAACATTCTATACATATGAGGAAATTATTAGACTGAATTGTGCGAAAAGAAAAAAGAAAAACTGACAGAGCTACTTATGAGAATCGCCGTCACGCACGAGGCTGGGCGAAATCAGTGGGCTTAGAGTCGGTCTCAGAGGCGACATGAGAGATGGGCTTGGTGATCATGAAAGGGCATTCGGAAGCAGCTTCGTTGTCGCCGCCGTCGTCGTCATCGTTATCGATGGTGCTGAGGTTGATACAAGAGCATCGTTCCAAGGAAGAGAAGAAGGCGGAGGCCATGTTGGTACCGAGCCAATTGGCGGCGCGATCCAACTTCTCACACGTTATGAAGCCACAATTATCGGCCATTTTCAAGATTGGCAAGGTTTCGGGATTCAGTATGAGCTCAGGCGGGGAAAAGTCGAAGAGATATGGTTTGAGAGGTTGGTGAAGAGAGAGATGGAAGGCAAGGAAAAGAATATGCTGAAAGTGAGAAACTATGGGGAAATTTCCGTTACGGTTAGGGTGGAAACAGGCTACCTATTGGTGAAGGTTAGATTCAACTCACACCCACAAGAAGACTACACGACTCGCTTATTTAGTTTTTTATTAAAAATAATTTTGATTAATTATATAATATAATGTAAATCAATTTTATAGATCATTTATAAAATTTATAAAATTACTAACTCAGCTTCAACCTTAAGGCTTTGTTTGGTTCAATGAATGTTAGGTTAAGTGAGGTTTACTTAAATTAGGTTAGAAGAGATTATAATATTGTTTTGTTCAATGAAGGTTAGGTTAAGTGAGATTTATTTAAGTTAAGTTATGTTAGAGGAGGTTAAAATGCCCTTCTACATATTTTTCTTCTTCTTTTATAATGTATTTATTAATAATGATTATTTATATAAAATTATTATTTATAAAATAATTATTCGTGTGAGCATATAAATAATTATTTATAAAATTATTATTATTTGGAAAGTTCGTTAAATCAGGAGGTCAAGTTTTAAAGGGGAGGGCATTGTTGGAATTTTAAAAAATTGTCATGGGCAATTTAGTCACAATTGAAGACAAATATTCTCTCACCTAGGAAAAACCCCAATTTTGGAGGGTTCACAACCTAGGTTAGGTTACCACTAGAAGATAAAAAAACATCTAACACCTAACATAATCTCCTTCCAACCAAACACTACTTTTTTACCTCCAACTCAACCCACCCCAACCTAACCTAATCTGCAACCAAACAAAGACAACCCCACCCCAACCTAACCTAACCTCCAACCAAACAAAGCCTAAGTTTCATATCACATCATTCACACACGGGTTCGGCCCTTTAATTCGTTTGTCGCCCACCTCAACCTCTTTTTTCTTTCATTGTTCAAGATGGTCACTCCAACTTGTTCCCTTTCCCTTAATTTATGTTGTTTGATGAATCATAATAATTGTTATAAATTTATTTTAATAATACCTAAACGAAATATTATTAGTGTGTTTGGGGGGCGCATTTAGGCCCCTAAAAGCTCAATTGGTGCCCAAATCCCAATTGGCAATTGGGAAAAAAAAGAGTTTTTGATGTCCCCAATTGCCAATTGAGCTTATGATGATCAAAATAGCTTATGTCATAAGCTCAACAATAGAGCTTTTACTGATTTAGCTTTTGGAGAGGGTCGGAATGATTAAAATATTTTTTCAGTTGTGTCCATTGTGCTATCAGATTGATTACAATTTTACCCTTAATGTACTTTTTCGGCTACAAAAATTAATTTCAACTATTTTTTGGTGCTTTTAACCCTTAAAATATTTTTTCAACTGTACCCGGTGTGTTATCAAACTAATTGCAATTTTATCCTTAATATACTTTTTTAGTTCCAAAAATTATTTTAAACTATTTTGTGATGCTTTTAACCCTTTAAAATATTTTTCCACCCACTCTCTCTTACTATTATCACAAAAGTCACTTGTGCTTAAGTCAATACAAACAAATTTTACTTTTGCAAAAGTCGTTTATACAATCGATGTTCCAAACATAAATCATATTACATAATCGGGCTTTTACCAAAAATAAAATTACCAAGAGTTAAATTGATAAACTTCATTTTTCCTATCGCTGTTCCAAACACACGCTATAATCTCAATATCATGAGTTTGTTATATAGTTCATGCGAGAAAAGTAAATGAGGTAAAATCTATTTTACAAGTTATTTTAGTATACTTTGTTGATTTTAGAAGATACGTCACCTTAGTTTACAAATTATTTATTTTTCTTAAGCCTACTTGTTCGACAACTTTTATCACTAGGCATTCTTTCTTTTTCCCAACTAAAAATTGCATTGGAGGATGGGTCCAAGGTATTTACTATTTACCTATATGTTAAGCTTATAAACTTATTTAAAGGCTTATATTTTAAACTAGCATTTAAAGATATTTCATGTATTTTTAGGTTTTTTAAAGGCTCAAAGGCCTGAATGTTAAAAAAGTCTATATGCAGGCTTATATATTAGATTTTTATTGCCAGTTCATGCCTATTTAACTAAAATTTAGCCTAACATATTTCCACCACTTATTACACTTAAAAATTAAGATGATAATTACTACAATTAAAGTTACTACACTGGACAAAAATTATACAATTGTATAAATGATTATAGGAATTTTCAATTGAAATAAACATTTTTATTATCAAAAATTTCCCATTATCATATCTCAATGAAAAAAAGTAATGACAAGGTATGTGAGCAGCTTATCTGGGATATAAGAAGATAACAAGAAAAAAGGGAAATGCTTTCTCCCATTTTTGATATAAGATATAGTTTTAATTCAATTTCTTTATTAAAGTAGAAATTATATTAAACTGAGGGAGTAATATATAAATAAATAATAATAAAATGATTATTGTTGGATGATAATATTAGGAATATAAGCATTTTTTTAAAAAAGGAAATGACTATTCTCATTACACGAATCGATTTATTATTCCTTGGTTAATTCTATTGTTGGTCTTAATAATTTGATTGAATTTTAGTTTTAAGCCTCATAATTTTAGATTATTAATTTTGGTTCCTATATTATCATAAAAAATATATTTGAGTGTAACGACTGGTCTCTATACTTTTAACAAACCAAACAGAAAAATTCCTTATGTGTTTATGCGGTGGATAAAGGAGTCTTTAAGGAACGGGCAAAGAAGGAATGGGCACTTGGACCCCGAGAGGCCCTATAACTTGGTAAATGGCTTTTTGGGCCAACACATGCAATGAACACCAGAATATATACCCAAAATAAAATTTTTAAAAAATAAAGTAAGCTTTTTGTGACTTAAACTATTTGTAATTGCTAAACGATAAACTGAAATTAAAAATAAAGACAAAAGTAGGACTGGGCAATGGGCTAGATGGCCCGCTCGATTGTTAGCTTGCAGCCCGCCCATCTGTTTCTTAATAGCCCATGCTCATCAAATTCCCATTAAAACCCATGTCAAATGGGTTAGGTTAAACCTATGTGGGTTTGAATGGGCGTAGGCATCTCGATGGTGCATTTTTTTCAAAAAAAAAATATGGAGTTGTACTTTCACTATATTGCAATGGTTTGATAGCCGGACTGGACCGGACGGTCCAACCGGCCAGACCGTTGGCCGGAATAGGCAGCGGCTCGTTTTTCAGGTTGAGCCGCTTTGAACCGTCATTCAACCGTTTTTGGCCCGGGACTCGCTTTTAAGCCGGAAACCGTTCCGGCTATTCAATAACCGGACGGTCTGAGAATGTTTTCCGGAAGACAACTTTCTAATACAAAAATAAGATCTTGCAAAAACTTAACGCCCAGAGAAGGAGGAGGAAGAAATCGGACAACAGCAGCCCCAACAATAAGAAGAAGAAAACGAAGAAGATGAAGATTGCAAACCTGAGAGCTCCATGGAAGAGGAAAAAAAAAAGCGGACTGCAGATGGGTTTTGCTTTTTGAAATGAAAGAGGCGATGAAGCTGGACTGAAGTTTTTAACTTTTGTCGTAATAAACCATTTAAATTTCTAGGCATTTACGAATTAACCATTGGATGAAGCAGTCAAAATAATATCCATAGGATAAACCCAAAACTTGTCAACTTTTGCGTTTTCTCATGCTTTCTTAAACAGTGTGAGGTAAGAAACCTGACAACATTGTTTGCAGTAAAAATTGAACATTTATTAGAAAAGAAAAAACAATTTTAAAATGGTTAGAATTTTAAATTAGTTATTTTTTAAAAAATGAATTATAAATTATTTATTAAATATGATCATTCTCTTATCAATTCTTAGTAATAAATTTGATGTGAGATTTTACAATTTTAAAGTTCTTTTTCTATCTTTTTCCTAAATTAACTATCACTTTGTCTTTAGTTCTTTCTTATAAGTTTAATGTGAAAATATTTTTGTTCTATAAATCCACTTAAAAAATATTACTGATTTTTTAATTATATGTACAAATAAGTTTTGAAAAATTTATCAATACATTATTAAAAATTTTATTAAAATGATATCATTGTGTTGCAAATTGATAATGGCGACAGATATTATTGGATCTGAGCATGCTTATATTTATTCACAAATGATTTAATAATTTCATATTTATTTTTTATAATTATATTATTATATAAGTATATAATTTTAGACTTTTTGTAGTTATATGGTGGTGATATTTAATTGAAAATTTCATATGTATTGTGGTGTTAATATATTGTTAATTAGATTTTTTTATGGTTTTATTTTATATGTATTATTTTATTTAATTATGATGTCATTGGTTTGACCAAACGGCTCGACCGATCCAACCGTTTGAACCGTGACCCGCTAACATTTTCGGCTCAACCTCCGGTCCGGTTTTTAAAACATTGCTATATTGTTGTCAGTAATTCTTAATACAAATAACAAAAAACACTAATAATAAAGCACCATAATCCTCATTGTTCCCTGTTGAAACCGCACATGAAATGACAGGTACAAAATTATCAACATTAATATCCTTTGGTAGAACTTGTGTGCAGCAAATTTCAAGTACATATGAGTGTTTCAGCCATCTTTGAAGATAAGGAACTTCTAAAAATATCTGATACTTGACCCTCAATACTAAAAGTGGATTCTGAAGATACTTTAGAGATTGATGTAGCCAACAGATTAGATGCAATCAAATTTAGAACTTTATACTTGGAAGAATACACTTTTGACAATGCTAAAAGATTAAATTTTAATTCACAATATTCAATTAAATCGGTTTGAAGATATTCATCCACATTTGAAAGCTACTTAGCCCTTTTAGTCATAATCTTTTCACTGGCTAACAACTTAATCATGATTAGTGGCAAATAATGACATTTTAGTTTCAACCTCGGGAACTAAAATATTCATAGCAGAAACATTATCATCTACTTACTCTAATGCTGACTTAGGCTAAGATCCATATGCTTCATTACAAATAATGAAGCTATCATATAAGCGATATAAGATATCCATAATTTGTTTCAACTTGACTTTAGGCTCTATCGCATTAGGAAAAATAGGTTTCACCTTATATATAATATAATTTATTTATTTTTAAATACATATTTTATCTCACATATATGAGAATAATTAAATTAATATGGGCTCCTTTACCTAAAATCGCACGCACGCACGCACGCACGCTCAGGCGGGTGGGGGTGGGCATGGGCAGCTCGAGGGTGTACTTGTAGCTTGTCTCGTTAAGTACACCAGCTGTAACCCCCTGCCTTAATTAGCTTAATTATAATTTGATATCACATAATTAAATTGGTTTAGAGACCGTTGAATGATTTAAACTCATTTTAAACTTCCTACCTTACAATAGGATCTTCACAAAAATCTTTCAAAACCTTTTTCCTATCATGGTCTCAATTTCAATGTTCGAATATAATTACCTGTGCAGTTAATATACATTCATTCATATCAGAGTGTGTAATCAAATTCCCGGCAACTCCCGGGTTCCATACATACATCAACTAAGTGTTTGTAAATCTCTCTAGGGGATTACATAACCAAGCTCCAGTACAATAATATTTACATTTTAAAATATACAGTAATCCCAAGTTCAAAATGGATAACCAACATCTCCAAAATCAAATATACCCCTAAGGGTCCTAATCGCTTTGGGTTGCCCTCTTCTCTTTTGAGCCACTTGCCCTATTTGAAATGCTAGTCATTGAAAAGAATGAGATTCAAGAGAATCCCAGTAGTAACAAATCATTCACACAATGAATAAACACAAAGCATATACGTAAATCCCAAACAGCAGCAGCAGCAACAACACAAAGATACATGGATTTTACCACAACGACAGCACTCATGGTTGTATACACAATGCGACAGCTCTCACTGTAATCACAATCACGACAGCTTACGCTGTAATCACAATAACGACAGCTTGCGCTGTAAACGACAGCTTATGCTGTAAACGACAACTTTCACTGTATAACGATAGCTATCACCAACTGTAACCGCAATAGCATCAGAGATCATCACAATGTATCACAATGTATTCTCAATGCATGACAAACAGATATACAATATTTCACACATAGTATAAGAGAAAGAGTCACTACCTAGTCCTTTTCTAACGTTCTTCGGCACTGTGGGCTCTCAAGGACGGCAAATATCAAATCCTATAATAAACCAAGTTAGAGACAACCCGACAATCTCTTTTCCAAGTTCTTAATTCTATAATACTTTAAGTTAGTTATCATTTAAACTCTTTAGGTGACTATTATAGGTCTAAACATATGCCTAAAGGGTTGGGATAACCACCCCCAAAGATCCATTTTTAGGAAGCTAAACACTGATTTTTGGTTGTCTCACTCGAGTACAGAAGGCCGCACTCGAGTAATAACCCCCAAATTCACTCGAGCACCCAAAAGTGTCACACTGGAAGTGTTTGCCCGAGAGTAAACCTTGATATATCTTACACCCTCACTCGAGCACAACAAACCGCACACAAGTGATAACCTCAAATGCACTTAAGCACCAAGAAGTGAGGCACCACGAGTGACTTCCCGAGAGCAACCCAACTCCCAGACGACAAGTGCACTCGAGCACCAGTCCTAGTGCTCGAGTGACTTTCCAATGCTCGCAAGTGATAACACACGTCACTCGAAGATGAAGAAGTGCACCCGTAATTTCTGCCTGAAGACTCAACCAAAATACCCAGAAATTCATACCGCACTCGAGTGAGACCCCTCCTTACTCGAGTGAGGCTTATCAGAAGCCAGATTGCAGCAACTGATAAGGTTTTCCAAAGTGACCCAAATTGATCCCAATAGGTTCTACACTTGCACTAAAGCTTATTCTCACCTAAAATTCCATAAAGAACCTATTGGTAACATCAAAATATCCAAAATCACATCCCAACAACAATCTAACTGTTAGGTCTCCATTTTACTTCCAACACTCAATCACCAACACTTTCATTTCCATTTCCCTCAAATCAAT
The DNA here is from genome assembly GCA_963242795.1 of Inga leiocalycina. Taxonomy (NCBI): domain Eukaryota; kingdom Viridiplantae; phylum Streptophyta; class Magnoliopsida; order Fabales; family Fabaceae; genus Inga; species Inga leiocalycina. The sequence continues at coordinate 75,887,351 of OY725324.1, forward strand.
CCCAATGACTCCAAGGCACAATAGGTTACCAATACAACAATAACACTCCATCTAAGTCCTACATTTCACCTAACCTCATATTTAGGATAAAATCCCAAAGTTCTCAAAACTCAACCAATGGTCAAAACAATTATACCAAAATACCATAAATACACACCTCTTCAACTTCCAATGATCAGCTTCTTGATTCTCTAGCTTTCAAGCTTGTGCAAACTTCAAAGCACCTTCTTTCAAAATTCTAAAATCATGGCAAGGAAACCCTCAACACCTTGAACAACTTTAATAAACATAGGATGAGTATTTGAAGACATTCACTTACCTAAAACCCAGCTTTTCTCTTTCTTTTTCTTGGCTAGCTTGGGACGGAAATGGGAGTGAGGAGAGAGATGAGAGAGTGAGAGGATATGATGATGATGAAATTTTTCCTTCACACACACACACACAACCGACATGACAAGGGAGGAGATAGGGAAAATCATTTGACTTTTTGACTTCAAATCCAATGGCTCTTATTTGAACACATGGCACAATCTCATCCTCCCTTCTATGAATTCATATATTCCCACACTCACTTGATTCCACCTCTTGCTTAACAAATCCTAGCCATTAATCTCAATTACCAACGAGTCTCCTCTTTGATAACTGACCAATCGGTCGGTAAATTTACCATTTTGCCCCTGATTGTCACAATGCTTACTAAACCATCACTAAGCACTTTTATACCACATTGCACATCATATACTTCACAAGTGCTTAATTATCATTAATTATATCACTTTAAAGTTATTAATCCTTAATGACAATTCAGGATATTACACCAGCCCCCTATTTAAGCCTGCCTGTTATGAGCCTTTCTTGGGCATGCCAAAATGAGCAATTTTCTATTGAACCTGAGTAGGTTCATTGGGTTGTGGGCGACTTAGTCAACCTTAAACAAAAGGTACAATGCACTTAATTTTTTTCCTAGCCTGAAATTTACAAACTCAATAACACCATTTGATGCTTAGTTTTGAGTAACCCCCTTAATAGGCACCAAACTTTCTTAGTTCGGCTTAGGATCCACTAATTTGGACTCTCCTTTCAAAGTTGAGAGCAGATAAAGCTCTTGTATTGTGGTCTATAATCAGCTTTTAACGTGAATGAGCTTCCCTGCTTATCCCTTAGGTGAGCAGGTCCTTTGGATAAGTAGGGAGTGCTCCTCCCATCTGGGCCGTCCACATGGGATCTGGACGGTCCAGATTTTTTTTTACTTTTTATTTTTTAAAAATTATTTTAATGGATACAGAATATAAAATAAAGATAATCTCTTAACTAATATTTTTTCAAAAAAATGATTTTTATATTCAAAAGCAACAAATTTAAAAAAAAATCAAATTTAGGGATGGGACGAGCGCCTTTGGATAGGCATCGAAATGAGTTCCACTTTTAACGCCATCTACACCACTTGTCCCCTAAATGTTGCCTAAGGTTAAATGGCTGCTTCAACTTATTCAATCTTCTCATCAAAAATCTCTTAGTGGCCTCTGCATTACTCTCTCTCTCTCTCTCTCAAATATCTCTGGTCATTAGGTCATATATTTAGGATGCATGTGAAGAGTATTTAATTTATCTGAAATCAAACCAAACTAAAATGGTTGTTATATTAAGATACAGCTGATGAAATGGTGGGCTTGAAGGGAGGTGTAAGTCTATATGATCTAACAGTTACTTGTTACATAAGAATTTCAAAAGGGTTAAGGGGTAAAACTATCCTTAAACTTTTTTTAAAAGTGCACCTATCACCATAAACTTTTTTTTTTGTGTAAAAGCAATCATGAACTTTTAAAAATGGTGTAAAAGTAATCATGAACTTTTAAAAAAGGGGCAAAAGTGACACTACCGTTAACGACCGTTTAGTCAAAAGTTTTAAGGGGCAAAAATACCCATAAACTTTTCTCAAGAGTACACTCACCACCATAAACTTTTTTTTAGGTGCAAAAATAGCCATAAACTTTCAAAATGGGGCAAAAGTGACGGTTATCTTACTGGGTTCAAATGTAATCTTTTGATTGTTCTAAGTCCAGGAATAAAACATATCGACTTGTCCACCATGATTTTTCCAAGCCAAAAATTGAAAAACTCATCTTTAATGAAGATGACATCGCTATCATGCTCTCACCGACGTGCAATAAATGGAATTGTTGAGATCCTTCCCCATCAACAATTTTGGCAACTACGTTTACGACATCATTGATATCAACAATTCCATTTACGGCATGTCGGTGAGAGCAAGATGACGACGTCATCTTCATTGAAGATCAGTTTTTCAATTTTTGGTTTGGAAAAATCATGGTGGACAAGTCGAGCTGTTGTTTTTCTGAACCTAGAACAATTAAAAGATGACATCTGAACACAGTAAGAGAATCATCACTTTTGCCCCATTTTTGAAAGTTTATGGTTACTTTTGCACCAAAAAAAAATGTATGGTGGTGAGTACACTTTTGAAAAAAATTTATGGATATTTTTACTCTTTAAAAACTTTTTAGTAAACGGCCGTTAACGGTAGTATCATTTTTACCTTTTTTTTTTAAAGTTCATGATTACTTTCACACCATTTTTAAAAATTTATGGTTACTGTTATATCAAAAAAAAATTTATAGTAATAGATGCACTTTTAAAAAAAAATATGAGGTTGGTTTTGCCCTTTAACCCATTTCAAAGCGATAATAAAGTTACTGTTGAAGTTGTTGCTTTTCTTCTCGGCCTTGGTGATTTGCTTCGTCATAATGATTATGACTTACTCACAAAGGAAATTTGGTTTCTTTTCATAAACATCCATTCCTAAAAATCCTACATTATTACGAGTTCGTAATTGATCGAAGTCCTCGTGAAAGCCCCCTTCCACTTTAAGTTACACATTTTTTTTTTTTGCCGCCTTAAGTTATATACATTCCCCTCATATCAATCAATATTTATTCAATATATTAGTATTAAACCAAATCTCCCTCCGTGCAATCTATGGACCGGTGACTCAATTTTAAAATTCCATATTATATGAAGTCCACGTGGTTATATAAAAAGTTATTAATTTAAAATTTCAATTTTTGTTTCATATAGTTTTCATGTCTGAGAATAAAACATAATTATAAAATTTGAAGTCATTTAGAGAGCTTTTAGTGAATATTGTGATCCAACTTCATTTGAATACGATAATTTATTTTTTATTTATAAATGTTTATAAATCATGATTTACGGTATACAAGGTAAGTATGTGATAGAAATTTTATCTCGATTTACATAATAAGCATTTATTTTCTAAAAAAATCACTATTCCAAACATAGCTTAAGTTAAACTACAGGGGAAAGATAAAAAAATTTTGAAATTATAAAATCCTAAATTAGGTTTGTTGTTAAAAGTTGATAACGAAATGATGAAATTTGATAAGCAATTTATAACTCATTTTTTGGGAAATGCTTGATTTAGAATTTTGTAAATTCAATTTTTTTTTCCTCAAAAATCTAATATTTTGTTCCTTAATATCACATCTGGCTATAAACCGGATCTTATTTTACAGTCTGCACAGTATAAAGGATAAATGGTTGCATTTTAAGTGGTTTAATAAAAATAAAAGAAAGAAATTTAGCGGAGATATATTTGTCTTTTTTTTTTTTTGATAACAAGGGAGTCAACTGCAAAACTATCGCCTATCCATAGCCAGAATCCGAGTTAGTTCGCCAGAAGCTTGGTGCACCAGATTTAATGTCTTTTAATCCTTTTGAGTTTTGCCAAATATTGCCTGGGAAAGAAACTGTGAAAAAGGATCTAGGCTTCTCTGCAACTCCAATACCCCTTAACTGCATTCTCTCTCTCTTTTTTTTGCCATTGCCATAACTCTGCATTCAATCATGGATTTTGTGTCTCTCTTCTTACCTTTTTTCTTTGTGAAGCTTGTTCTCAAATTAAAGTTTCCAGACTCAACGATCATAAGGAGTTTCTTCCAAGCAACCTTCCGCCACTATCCTCCTCACTAATCGATTCCATCATCTAACCTCACTTTACCTCACTTTTTCATGATTTCATACTCAATTTCCTCTTTCTTTCATGTTAAATCGTTTATATATATACATCAGGATGACATAGCCTAGCAATCTCACCCTTAGTCCGAGAAATTGAATCGTGTATTGTGTGGATCGTCTTCAATTTGACGCCATGCCGGGTCTAGTAGCCGTGAAAACCCCACCTCAAACGATGCCGTTCGGGGTCTCCGCCACCGGATATTCCAATGGCGGCGAACAAAGACCTTCTTCGCCCATCGTGAAGCGAAGCTTAAAGAAGTCACAAGAAAACCTGATCGCCGACAATTCCTTCGTCGACAACCCGGACTTGGGTCCATTTCTTCTGAAGCTAGCCCGAGACGCGATAGCTTCGAACGAGAACCCGAACAAGGCGTTGGACCTTGCGATCCGGGCGTACAAATCGTTCGAGCGATGTTCGGGGCCGGGCCTGGAGCTTGCCATGTGTTTGCACGTTGTGGCGGCGATCTACAGTAGTTTGGGGCGGTTCGGGGAGGCGATTCACGAGTTGGAGCGGTCCATTGAGTTTCCGGATCCCGGAAAAGGGTCGGATCATGCCATGGCGAAGTTTTCCGGGTACATGCAATTAGGGGATACATATTCGATGATTGGGCAGCTGCAACGGTCTATCAAGTGTTACAGTTCGGGTTTGGAGATCCAAATGGAGGCTTTCGGAAAGTCCGACCCGAAAGTCGCAGAGACTTGCAGGTAAAAGTCCATTACTTTTTTAACCGAAGGCCGAATAAAAAGTCGTTGATGTCCCTCTCACTTCAACATCTCATTTAATTTTAAACCATAAAACATAATTAAAAAAAAATATCTCATGACGTATTCAGTTTATTTTAACATATCACGCCAATAAGAAAGTTTTGGGGGGAAAAGAAATAAGAAGATATTTTTTTATTTGTGCTAATCGTGACGTTATGCGGTGGGCGCATCTTCTTGAGTCTTGACTCATCTTATCCATCCATGCTGGACCAGATAATATAATACTAAAGAATAAAGAGTAGTTAGAATTTTTTTCCTCAATTTGACTTTGGTGGCCTGGAACCCATGTTTGTCAGTTTATTTTATTATTGGTTCTTGACCCATCTGATTGGAAGAACTAACTTATAAGGAGTTAGCTTTAAGATTTGAGTTAATCATACTCTGCCCGTATTATTAGGAAAGAAATAATTTTATTCATAGGTAGCATTGAGGTTTAAATTAATTTTTTCTAAATTAAGGATGATATTTTCTATAAGGCTTGTTGTTGCTGTAGTATTAAGAATAGTATTTAATTACCTTTTGAGTAATCTAATAATATAACTTAAGAATAATACTAATTTTGTGGGGCAAAAGTTTCTCTGTTGGATTCTACTAGGAATGACTGATATTTCCATTGCTGCCTGACAAACTAAAGTTGTAAATGGAGCAAATAATGAATATATTTTGACTCGCGAAAAACTTGCGGCAAGAGTTATCTAAGTGAACAAATATATAGCTTTAAGATGATATGGAAAAGGGAAAGAATAACAGAGAAGAATGTTTGAAAAACATTGTTTAACTTCAATCTTCTTCGGCTGAGATGGAGAGCTCAAGTATTTTATACAAGAGATTGGCGTCGAAAAAAGATGTAGATGAGAGTGGGCTTGTCTATATTGTACTTGACTACTTGATTTTACTTAGAATTCGATTCAGAGACTCTTTTAAGTAACGATTCCATTTTTGAGGGCCATTCATACACTACCAATGGACCCAGGCAACGGATCATTTTGTGGTATAATCTATTTATTTTGTTATCTCTCTGTTTATTTGTCGTCATTTGGTTAACAACATTAGTTTCCTGCACCTGATGATTCTTTATGAATAATAATCACATAATCTATTGAGACGGTGTTGAAATTTGCCCACAATAATTGGTTCCTGATAGGTACTTAGCTGAAGCCCATGTTCAAGCTATGCAATTCGATGAGGCAGAGAACTTCTGCAATAAGGCTCTTGAAATTCACAGGGAGCATAGCTCCCCAGCGTCCCTTCCTGAAGCAGCTGATCGGCGCCTTATGGCTCTCATATGTGATGCAAAGGGAGATTATGAATCAGCACTTGAGCACCTTGTCCTGGCCAGCGTATCAATGATCGCCAATGGACAAGACAGTGAAGTTGCAGCTATTGACATTAGCATTGGTGATATTTACTTGTCACTCTGTCGTTTTGACGAGGCTGTCTTTGCCTATCAGAAAGCTCTTACCGTGTTCAAATCCACCAGAAGCGAGAACGATGGTTCTGTGGCATTAGTATACATTCGCCTCGCTGACCTTTACTACAAGACAGGAAAACTAAGAGAGTCAAAATCCTACTGTGAAAGTGCCTTGAGAATATACAGCAAACCTGTTCCTGGAACCACCCCTGAAGAGATTGCCAGTGGATTCACCGAAATCTCTGCCATATATGACGGTCTCAATGAGCCTGAAGAGGCACTGAAGCTCTTGCAGAAGGCAATGAAGTTATTAGAGGATAACCCCGGACAGTATAGGACGATAGCAGGAATTGAAGCACAAATGGCCGTGATGTTCTACACGGTAGGGAGGTTCAAGGAGGCTCAGGACTCTTTTCAAAATGCCATCACTAAGCTGAGGGCTAGTGGGGAGAGGAACTCTGCCTTTTTTGGCGTCTTGTTGAACCAAATGGGGCTGGCTTGTGTGCAACTGTACAAAATAGTAGAAGCTGCCAAACTTTTTGAAGAGGCAAGAGAGATACTAGAGAAGGAGTGTGGGACATATCATTTGGACACTCTAGGAGTGTATAGCAACCTTGCAGCAACTTATGATGCCATAGGAAGGTAATTTTTTTTTTCTTGGCCAAACATAGGATGGTAATTCATAATCATTATTTCATGGAGGAATTGAAACCAGATTGTTCAGTGATCGGTGGAATATTAAACTTCTGAACATGTGATGATGTTGGTTACTTCTTGATGGGTTAAAACTTACTATTAGTTTTTTTGTCTCTTCTGGTTTTTGGTGTGAAACACACAGAGTTGATGATGCGATTGAGATATTGGAGCAGATACTGAAGATGAGAGAAGAAAAGCTTGGAACGGCAAATCCAGATGTTGATGATGAAAAGAAAAGACTATATGAGCTTTTGAAAGAAGCAGGAAGAGTTCGGAATAGAAAGGGAAAATCCCTTGAAAATCTTATAGATTCCAACTTTCTAAAGATGAAGAAGGACGGAAGAAAGAGAAGGACTGCATTTGGTTTGAGAACTTAAAGAAGAGGTCTTGCCTTAACTCTATTTTCCTCTCCTATGTTGCTCTTTCGTGAAGAAAAATATATAAATAAGTAAAGGGAAAAAAAATAAACCTCTCTCACATTCGATCTCTAGAAGAATGTGTCAAGGTTTTAGATTGAAATAGGCTCTTCTTTTACTTTATATTTTCTTTTTTGTTTCTGATTTTTTTATTTCTTGTTATTCTAATTTTTTTGTCGGTGATGTAGTTATTGTACACCAGAATATAAACCTATATTCTGACTAAAGAAATTTCTGCTTCTGCATGTGGTTGGTCTGTGGTACTGTTTTTGACTTTTTGTCCCCTGCCCCAGCTCTGAGGCCCTGTGGAAAATAAAACTGTCTTATTCAAAAAAAAAAAAAGGAAAATAAAACTGTTGCTAGGGAAGAAGGCTAGGGTGCAGATTCAATCTTGTTTTAGAGGGGAAAAGTAGCAATAGTCTTGTACCATTGAAAAGAGCAAAAAAAATACGATTACTAACTTTTTTTAGGGTTACTATATCTTCTGGACTAATTCATTTCATTTATGCAACAGAAACAGAAACAGAAATTAACACAATGATCGTGTTCAGTATATGTTAAACACTTGCATCAGATTACGTCATTTCATATATATTGAGAGACAAGATGTTTGCTATGTGATTCTTCAATTAAAACATCACTTCAAAAGATTTTCTTTTAAGGCTTAGCATTTTATGATTAACCCTTCTGAAAAGAAAGTCGTCCATCACATCACCTCATGTAAATTTTATTATATTCCCTCCCATTCTAATTATAAAATAAAATTGATTTTTTTTAGAGAAATTAAAGAAGCCAATTAAATTACTTTAAAGTATTTATATTTTTATTTTTTTTTTCAAACTAATTTATTTGACTAATAAACTAATATATAATCTAAGGATACTAAAAATATAAACACTTTAAAGTAATTTAATTGGCTTCCTTAATTTCTCCAAAAAAATTAACTTTATCTTATAATTAGGACCAGAAGGAGTAGAATTCAACAACAAATACTTGGAAAAAAATTTTACTTTTCCTGTTTATTTGATAGAGGTGGCGTCAAATTTAGTACTCTTATGGTATTATAATGCATGATTCTTATTTTGTTTCTTTCCATTCTTTTTCTGTTATGCAGACTCAAACTGTAGCTTGATTAAACATGGGAACACATTTTTTCCAGGTACTTCTAAAACAGAGCGAAGAAGATTTAGGACAAGATGTGAGAGAAGTCCTCATACGTAACATGTTCAACTCGAAGGTAGAAATGAGAGCGGATTATTGATGTAAGCTTTGAATTCCATGAAAAAAAGGTTTCTTCTCCACGTAATATTGCAGTCAAGGATTGGTTAGGGTCATAGTCATTAAAGGAGTAAGCACTTGCGATGGCCTGGTGAAATATGAAGCTGCTGAGTCAAGCCGAAGCTAGCTAACTCTTTTGTTTTTTCTTTTCAATTTCAATGATAGGACATGAACAGAGAGGAAAAAATGATATACTATACTACTACACAACAATACTCTTACTTGAATTGTACGCCTATTCTTGATCAGATTCATAGTTTAATTCTCATAAATAATAAAGCTATTCGCACGGTTAAACAACTTTTCGTCTTGAGAAATTGTCTCTTGGTAATAGCAAACGACATATGTCGTTCGTCAATAACCTAGTGATATAGAAGCTTTTATGTAAGTAGAAGGTTGAAGGTTTGATCTCATTTATAACCTCACGTTGGTAGTACTTGTCTCTTTAATTTTTCTTTTTTTTTTTTAAAAAAAAAGCACAAGAAGAAGAAGAAGAAAAGTGGACTTGTTTCTTAAAAACTGTGTGTGGGGGGTTAATTTCATATTTGACCAAATCTATAAAATTTAGTTCATACTAATTGGTTAGCTTACTCTTCCGACCAGGTAGATATGAGTTTTAACCAACTTATACGTCTTGTATATACTGTATGGCATGATGCCTTTTCCATGTTTTTCCTCAGAAACATTTAGGTTAGTTGGATGGTAAAAAGAAAAGTATGACCAAAAGAATATTAATAAATGAGTAATTTCTTCGTCTGCAAATCTTTCTAGATATTCGCCAGCCCCAAGTTTCCAACTATCTTGAAGTGGGATACCTTGAAAATGATAGTTAAGGGTGGGGTCCCCTATGAGAAGAAGGCGTGGCCTTGAATCTGAAATTAATTGCTTGTTCTAAAAGATAGCTCTGGTTTGGGGGAAAAAAATAAAAGTTCTAGCTTGATAATATTTAGAGATTTTAACAATTTTTTTGATATTTTACCTTTTTATATAATTAAATACTATACATAATTAATGTAGTGTTGATTTTTCATAAGGATAGATTTGAAAAATGCTACAATTTTTGACATTTAAGTATTATATTTTTATTTGTATGACGTATAAGTTAATTAGAAGATTTAAATTGGGATTGTAATAGTCCAAGTTCGTGGGAGATGTCTTGAAAATATATGCCGGAAATAGGGTGGACAGTGGCAGAGCCAATAGGAAGAGGCCGAGCGTCCAGTTTCTCTTAAGAAAAACCCACAAAGAGTCACTGTAGGTAGGTCCATTGCCGTCAATTCCTGCTTTTCATTTTCCTTCCCCTAAACGGCTAAACCTTTCAAAAATTCAACCCTCCATTCCCTTTCTCTATTTCCTCCTCATTTTTGTTTAATATATGCGAGCATTTTCTAATTAATTCATTTGTCGGTGCATTTATAAGGGTACTTTTTCTCAAGTTCCTTTTAATTTTTTAACTAAAAGATTTCATGAGATAAAGATTGAGGCTTCTTCATGGTAATTAATTACATACTTAATTAAGTTCTGACATATAAAAATGATGACTAAAATGTTAAATGTATTTATTTAAGAAATGTTTCTCAAGTTCTTAAATTAAAAAAAATATAGCAATTATTAATTGCAGCAAGTGATTACTTTAAAACATTTAACTGATTCTTTAAATAATATCCTAATTCCTAATTAACTTAAATATGCCTTTTTAAGTGCAAACATTTGAGAAGGAACCTTGACATAAATATGCCAATTAAGGAGTTGTCAATACTTAACAACTTCATCCGCCCACCTCAGCAGCTAATCTCTCTCCGTGTGTGTGTGTGTGCGCGCATATATATATCTCCATACGCCACCACGTCTCAGCGATATTCCCAAGAAGATGGAGGCGAAACCCCACCAACCATGCGCAGCTTGCAGGATGCTTCGCCGGAGATGTGACACCAACTGCCTTCTCTCCCCATACTTCCCGGCCGATGAGCTCGACAAGTTCGCCGTAGTCCACCGAGTCTTCGGTGCCAGCAACGTTATCAAAATGATTCAGGTACACACACACACCTCCTTCCCATGCAACTACTTACCAAGTTTCCAAACACACACACATGTATATATTTTTATACGTTACGTTCTTGATTGATTTGTTCTGTGATATATGTAAATGACGATGATGAAGATGGTGGACGAGACGAAGAGGGAGGATGCAGTGAAAGCGATAGTGTATGAGGCAATGGCGAGGGTGAGGGATCCTGTGTATGGCAGTGCAGGGGCTATCCAGCAGCTGCAGAACATGGTTCAGCAGCTCAAGTTGGAGGTGGAAACCATGAAGGCTAGGGTTTCAGAGGTGCAGCAACAAACAGACCAGTTGCTCATCAATACTAACACTCATAATATTGATAATAATCCTGTTCCTCATCATCAGTTTTCCGTCAATAATAATGTCCAAGACCCTGTCTTTGATGATTATTACGCTTCCTTTTCATCCGACCCAATGGATCAATTTCCTCTCCAAGCCGACTGGGTCTTGTAGTGCATATCAATCTGCACGAAAATGTATCAAGTCCCACTTCGATTGGAGAGAGATCCACATCAGGGAGTCTCACGAGTATAGCTAGCGTAGTTTATAAGTTCAAGAGATCATTTCTTGTGCTGGTTGGGCTAGTCTTTTGAGGTTGGATTTTCTTTTTAGAATTGTGTTCATAACAGGAGCTAATAAGCCAGAATTGGAAAAGAAAAGAAAGTGGAATGATGTAATAACTAATAGTGTAGTCATATCAAATTCGGAGGCTTTCTTCTTTTTTTAGGTCAGATAATTTAGCATTCTGTAAACTCGTTGAATCTTCTCTGCTGTAGGCCCTATATATATTTGTACCTGCTTGTATATATAATAACTAATTATTCGTACTTTCTCCAGTCAACAAAACCACATCCAAATCCCTAGATTCTTATGAACCAACGACGCTGAGTAATCTACGAAATTTGAATATAGTGCAAATTTGAACAGATTATAATACACGCTCGCTTTTTCTATTGGGGGAATATATGTGTCTGTGTGTGTAGACGACACACACACACACATTTATCTTCTAGTAGTTACTATTCTAGCAGTCTGATGCATATAATTGCTCGTTTTTTGTAGTACAATACTTGTAATAATTTGAAATTTGGAAATATAAAGAAGAAAGGCGGTTATAACACAGATATGTAGGTTATATATATTATTGACGCAGATAATGTTGAAAGTGTCGGCTAAGATATGTATAATGTTGAAATTGACGGAACAGAACTCTTGCAAAGAAAAACGATGATGTTCTTGTTCTCAATGAAGGTTCTTCTTGAAAATTCATTTCGAGTGGATAGACTTTAGGAAGCTAAAAACAAAAGAACATATTCGTGGAAATCAACCTGCGCCTAACTTTGTTTTCTGGTACGGAGTTCGTTGCATATATAATCCATGCCATTTTATATTATACATAGCGCATATGCTCTTGTTTTTTTTTTTTTTTCCAATTAGACTATCACACAAACACGACTTCTACACACAAAAGTGGCCTCACATACATCACAAAACCAGATTATGGTGATCCATCAAACTAATCGGGATAAAAAAGAAAACTATCAAATCGTGGCTTCACGTGTAAAAAATTTTCATATCAATGCATACGATATTTTTTCTGATAATTGATGGATGCGAGAAAGAGACTTTTCACTTACCGTTCTGATCCTCCCTCTCATATGTTATTGTCTCGATTTGTCTCATATGAAATTTTTTGTGGTTGATTAATTTCAGGACAAAAAGGACCCAATTAAATAAAAAAATAATGAAAGATACTAGCTTTGTTGTTAAAAAGAACATTTGTATTCACTTAAATATAACATAGCTTTAGGGTCCATTTGGTATAATGGAATTGAGAGTGGTGGAAATGGAATTGAGTCTCAATTCCATTAGGAGGTTTGTTTGGTACAATGGAATTGGGGCTCAATTCCAATTCCATAATCTGGAACCTAAAGCCCTGTTTGATACATTGGAATTGGAGAGGTGGAGATGGAAATGGAATTAAAATCCATGATAAATGTTTGTTTGGTTTGCATGAATTGATTTCCATGTTGAAATCAATTCCATCAAAATGGGCTGGATTAGATTCCATACTAAGACCCAATTGAGATGCTTCCATGAAGGCCAAATTTTCAGACTAAAATGTCCTCAAAATATGAAATATTTGGACACTTTTACCCAAATTAAATCCCTAAACATCATCTGCCATTTATCTCCATTACCTTACTCTGTGCCTTCAACCTGCTCACGCACTGGCGGTGACCTTTGCTCACTCCCCAACGGTGACGATAATGACGACAATGCTCACTCTAGATTTGGGTTGCCATCTTCCTCCATTATCACGCCCCTTCCTCTTTCGGACTAGAAAGCTTCACCCTGCCACCGACGATGACCCATGTGCGGCGGCAACTCCAGCGAGGACACAATCGATCTGTGAAGACCACGAGCTAGATCTCTGTGCGATGTTGATTTTGTGCCCATGAGCTTGAAGAGTTTCTGGCGGCTAGAGAGGAAGGCACGCTCGATGCTCTCAAATGCGCCACCTACAACTGTCACGATAAGGAGATCGAGGGAGAAACTAGCTCCTTTCACCTACCGCAGCAGTAGCACCCCCAGTACCACCATCGATTTCCCTCTTACCACTATGGGCCGCCGCTTGGTGCAGGGTACCTCTACCACCATCTGGAAAATCCGGCGATGGCACAGCACCGGCTTGGTTGTGGCAAAGATAGGCCCTTTTGGTCAAACAAATAGGTCTTGGGTTTTTGGGAAGTTAGGATTAAAAAAATTATGAAGGGTATTGTGGACTTTTAACACAATCAATGAATATTTTAATTAAAAAATTATATCTCATTTCCATGACATACCAAACACACTTTTAAATCTCATTTCCATATCCATATCCATTTCCACCAAAATCAATTCCAATGTACCAAACGAGCCCTAAATTAATCAATTCCATCAAAATGGCTTTCATCAAAAAAGCCAAATTTTGTAATTCCACCTCCACATTTCTATCCATTACCCTCCTCTCTGCTTCAGCTTCCTCACTCACCGATGATGACTTCTTCTCACTCATCGGCGACGGCAACTCTCCCCCCTCCACCGGCGACTATAGTGATGGTGGCATCCCTTTAGCAACTTCCTCTTCTCTGTCTGCCCTCCTCTTCGTCTGATTTGATGAGATCTAACCTCTCTTCGATCGTCTGATCCTCATCTCCATCAACCCTCCTCTTGTCCAATGACAAGATGCACAATGATGACGACGGTGATAGCAGCCTCCTCCATCAAGATGCTTCTTGTACGACGACGACAAGGATTTGGGTAGGAGTCGATGACGATAGTGGGGGAAGAAGTGAGATCCAACAAAGGCAAGGACGACGCAGACCTATGAGCACCCCTCACCATCACTAGGACCATCGTGCATGACCACATTGAAGGGGATGGAAGAAGAGGAGAAAGAGGTAGAAGGCTGCTCGAAGCTGGTCCTTGATCTAGAGAAGGGAAGACACAAAAAGGCGATGGGTAGCTTTTGTTTTTTCTGTAGTAGATGGGTTTTTTTATTGAGGGTATTTTAGTATTTTTATATAAAAATTATGTCTTATTTTCAAATCATACCAAATACACTTTTAAACCTCATTTCCATTTCTATTTTCATCAAAATCAATTCCAACATACCAAAAGGGCCCTTAATTTCATCAAGTGAGAAGTACTGGTGGTTTGATCCGCTCGTAACCTTAAATTGTTAGTGTATGGTTGTTTTCAATAATAATTCCCAAAAAAAAAAAAAAATTGATGTCTAACTCCTACACGGGGAACCAACTTTTCTATTCTCATTTGGTGGAAGATCATTCTCTTAATATTCATACATTGGAGATTAATCTAACAATCAGAAATTCACAGCACACTGATGGGTAATGTGTTCCTATTCCTATAAATTAAGTCTTATATTTATGAGAGGAGGTACTAACATTTTTCACTAAAAAAATATGTATTAACCAAGGTTATTAAACCCAGACCGGTCATTGAACTGGTTGGGATACTGGATCAAGAGTCAGTGGGTCAAACTGGAGTTAACTCAGGGCCAAACCGATGAGAAAATTAAAATTTTAGAGTTATTAATATGAAATTATAAAAAAAATAAAAATATCAATTTAAAGAAAGAAAAAAAATTGAATCAGGTTGATGCCCATATAAAATCAATTCGTCAATTTTCAGACTGAACCAGCTGATCAGTACGGTCCGGGTTTATAACATGGGCATTAACATTTTCCAACTCCATGATGGTCCTATGATCTATCCCTTTTTATATCCGTCCACGTGTCCTGAAGAGGTCAAAACAATAGTATTGATTAGTAGCTAACAAAACAATGACGCTGGCCAGCCGAAAAGACACATGACCTTACAAGTTACAAGAAATCGCCTCATTCCTTCCTCTTAATTATTAGCCGTCTTCCTCTTCCCCTTCCTATTTTCAATAAGAAGCCCATGAATCTCCCACCACAAAATGTAGTTTTATTATATTGTTATAATACTGTGAGAAGTAGAAACACATTTTCCACGGATGATTCAATCAATTAATCAAGATATATCAAAATCAGTTATCAGTAATACTCACTAATATAACAAGTTTTTTTCTGCCAGGACATGCTAAACTAACAAGTTGCTTGAAGGGCCAACGTGTGTGATTCAATACAGGAGACATGGTAACCTATCTACTGTTGTTCAAACTATAAGTCGTCTCCTAAAAGAATATAATTTTCTGATCTATAATATAAATAGTTTGGAGAGTAATTAATTAATGTTTATTTATTGGTTTTGTCCTAATAGTTAAAATTTAAATGTGGCACATTGTATTTATTATTTTTGATCCACATTCTTTAATTTAATAGGAGTAAAAAAAAGGGTGAAATTTTTTAAAAAGACATATTTAATGAGTTAATAACACTCCTTTTTAATTTCGTTAAGACGCTTAAAAGTAACTTTGATTTTGGATGAGATCGAGTATATCAGTGTAGGCAACCCTTCCTCTCATAAATGAACAATAAATCACAGCCTTTAAAAATATATAGGGAAAACATAGATTTTGGTCTTGATAGTTATGGTTAATTTGGATCGAGATCCCTATATTTTTTTTATTGTTAAGACATAAATTTTTGAAATTGTGTTCAATTTTGATCAAAATCTTTATCACTATCAAACATTTTCACCGCCTCAAGGATACGTCATCACCACATCCGACTAGAGCTTCATATTGTCTCTGATTACATTGATTAAAGTTTACCATAATTCTAAGGATTAGTTTCTTAATAGTGGACAAAAATAACACTACTACAGAAGGAACTTTAAAGGTCCATTTTTATGTCATTTAGAAGACTTTTTTAGGGGGACGTGTATGTGAGTGTCATTGGAAATTTTAAAATAGACAACTATTTTAAAACAGTAATTGAACCCTCTATTTTTTTTTAAAAAAAAAATCTTGTGTAGAACTCAAGTTTTGGGGATAGAACTTGAGTTTTGGCCTTGGATGAACTCGAGTTGGCATTTGCACTCCCACAAGTTTTATCCAGAGCTTTATTCAGAATCTTGCAATACTTGGAGAACTTGATCAGTTTTAGGTCAAAGCTCGAGTTCTTGAAAAAATTTCCAATGAGTAACATTTAAACAAAATTTCAAACTTTTTCATTCCAAGAAGTAAACCCCAAATATAATTGTCATTCAACTTCCAAAAATGATAACCAATCAAAATTAAATATAAAAAGGCAAGGAGAAAAACTTCAAGTGTTTTGTAAACACGCTCAAGCTCAGGGAAATACTTCATCTTCTGAGTTGTCATTATAACCTCAATAACATCTAAACAAATGTTGCTACTTTGCTTAAAGACTGGAAGTGCTAAAGATCCACGCACATCATACTCTTGAGCACGGGCTGAGCATGTTCCTAATTATCGAAGTGAGGTTGAGGAGGAGAGGGTTCGTGATAACACTGGCAGAGAGGAGGGAGGAGGGTGAAAGTTGTGATTGGGTCGGAGAATAGGGCAGAGGTCGTGTCTGAGGTCGGAGAGGGGGCCAGATGATGTGAATGCAGGTTGGACTCGGGCTTAGAGGTGGATTTGAGAGGGAGAGGCGAGACTAGGAGAGTAGATACGATTGAGATTTAAATAGATCTAGGCTGGGTATAGTATATAATTTTCAACAACTGTTTTTCAAAACAATCGTCTTTTGTAAGTCACTTTCAACGATTGTTTTTCAAAAAAAAGTCGTTAAAAGACAAGTCAAATTTTCAAAAATATGTATTAACCAAGATTATTAAACCTGGACTGGTCACTGAACTGGTTGGGGTACTGGGTCAAGAGCTAGTGGATCAGACTGGAATCAAATTGGAGCTAACTCAGGGCCAAACCGGTAAGAAAATGAATATTTTAGGGTTATTAATATGAAATTATTAAAAAAATTAAAAAAAAATCAATTTAAAGAAAAGAAAAAATAACTGAACCAGGTTGATACTTCCTCCGGTCCTAATTATAGGATAATATTTGGGAGTTGATCTTGGTCCTAATTATAGGATAAAGTTTTAATTTTTGTCAATTTCTTCCCAAAATACCCCCATTAATACTTTCTCAATAATAATGAAACACAATAATAATTTTATAATTCACATATGTATTATATAAAGTGAGTAATACTTGTAACTCATTAATGTCACATACACCTCAATTCTACTGTTTCTTTTATTTTTTTAAATAAAATAATTTTTATTAAAGCGCTATGCTACTTTAGCAAAAATATATTCACTTGCATAAGTTGTAAGGCTCATAATTCGTCAGTGATTTAGAAATTGGGGTCCCCTTTAATTATAAAGGTTCATTCATTATAAAGTGTACTCTTCTCTATTTTCTAATTTATTATAAAGTGTTAGTATTTAATTAATAAATTGGAATTATGGTTTAAAGAAAACAAATCGAGGACAAACGTTTCTATAATCCGTTGGACCCAATTAGAGATTAAATTCAATTGACTCCCTGTCGCAAGCGGAGTAGTAGCTACCACCAATCCCGTAGCTCTAGTGTGTATGATTTCCTTTCATACGTATGCACTACAGAGTGTTCATGCTGATTTGTCGAGCTTTAGGTTTCTATCTCCCCCTAAATTAATAAGGATATTTTTAGAAAATAAAAAAGATTAACTAATTTAACTATTATTCTTAATTTCTCTAAAATTAAGTAAATATATCCTATAATTAAGATTAAAAAGAATACTTAGATAGGACCAGTTTAATTTCCGAATCAAACCTGTCGGTCGGAGTTTAATAACACGTGCATTAACATTTTCCAACTCCGTGTTGGTCCTATGATCTATGATAGGCACCCTTTTTATATCCGTCCACGTGTCCTGAAGAGGTCAAAACAATAGTATTGATTAGTAGCTAACAAAACAGTGACGCTGGCCAGCTGAAAAGACACATGACCTTACAACAAAATTATCACCTCATTCCTTCCTCTTAATTATTAGCTTCCTTCCTCTTCCCCTACCTATTTTCAATAAGAAGCTCATAAATCTCATCTTCTTATTCTCAAACCGATGAGAAAATGAATGTTTTAAAGTTATTAATATAAAATTATAAAAATAAAAAAAAATCAATTTAAAGAAAAAATAAAGTTGAATCAAATTAATACTCAAATAGAACCAGTTCGTCAATTTCTAAATCAAACCGATCGGTCGGATTTAATAACACAGGCATTTATATTTTCCAACTCCCTGTTGGTCCTTTGATCTATCATAGGCATCCTTTTTATATCCGTCCACGTGTCCTCAAGAGGTCAAAACAATGGTACTGATTAGACAGATTAGTCGCGAACAAAACCGTGACGCTGGCCTGCTGAAAAGACACATGACCTTGCAACAAAATTATCACCTCATTCCTTCCTCTTCCCCTTCCTATTTTCATTGAGAAGCTCATAAATCTCCCACCACAAAATTTAGTCTTATTATGTGTGTGTTTGTGTGAGCGTTTTGTACAGGAAAAACGCACTTATTACGCAAGCCGAGAAAAAACTCCTCTCACATACTTGCTTCGTATACCGTGAATCACGAATTATAAGCACGTTTTGGACAAAAATAAGCCATTCCAAACACACACTATATTATTATAATACTGTGAGAAGTAGAAACACATTTTCCACGGATGATCAATCAATTAATCAAGATATATCAAAATCAGTTATCGGGACGTAATACTCACTAATATAACAAGTTTTTTTCTGCCAGGACATACTAAACTAAGTGCATGTTTGGCTGAGCTTTTTGTACAGGAAATAAGCCCTTATTACGCAAGCCGAGAAAAAACTCCTCTCACATACTTACCTCGTATACCGTGAATCACGAATTATAAGCACTTATTGCCCAAAAATAAGCTATTCCAAACACGCACTAACAAGTTGCTTAATGTGTTTGGATTAGCTTTTTTTAATAGTTTTTACGATTTACGAGGTAAGTTTGTGAGAGGAGTTTTATCTCGGGTTGTGCAAACCATGATTTGAAACCATGGTTTGGAAAGCTTCCAAACACACACTGAAGGGCCAACGTGTGTGATTCAATACAGGAGACATTGTAACCTATCTACTGTTGTTCAAATTATAAGTCGTCTCCTAAAAGAATATGATTTTCTGATCTATAATATAAATAGTTTGGAGAGTAATTAATTAATGTTTATTTATTGGTTTTGTCCTCTAGTAGTTAACATTTAAATGTGGCACATTGTATTTATTATTTTTGATCCACATTCTTTAATTTAATAGGAGTAAAGTTGAAATTTTTTTGAAGGACATATTTAATGATTTAATAACGCTCCTTTTTAATTCCGTTGAGACGCTTAAAAAGTAACTTTTATTTTGGATGAGATTGAGTATGTCAGTGTAGGCAACCCTTCTCTCATAAATGAACAATAAATCACAGCCCTTTAAAAATATATAGGGAAAACATAGATTTTGGTCTTGATAGTTATGGTTAATTTGGATCGAGATCCCTATATTTCTTTTATTGTTAAGACATAAATTTTTGAAATTGTGTTCAATTTTGATCAAAATCTTTATCACTATCAAACATTTTCACTGCCTCAAGGATACGTCATCACCACATCCGACTCGAGCTTCATACTGTCTCCCATTACATTGATCAAAGTTGACCATAATTCTAAGGATTAGTTTCTTAATAGTGGACAAAACTAATACTACTACATAAGGGACTTTAAAGGTCTGTTTTTATGTCATTTAGAAGACTGTTTTTAAGGAGACATGTATGTGAGTGTCGTTGGAAATTTTAAAATAGACGACCATTTCAAAACAGTCATTATAAGAGATGTACAACGACTGTTTGCAAAAACAGTCGTTATAACAATCCTCTATTTTAAAAAAAAATCTTATACAGAACTCGAGTTGGTATTTGTATTCCCGCCAGTTTTATCCAGAAACTTGTTCAGAATCTTGCAATACTTGAAGAACTCGAGTTTTAGATCAAAACTCAAGTTCTTGAAAAAAAAAAAAACTTCCAACAAGCAACATTCAAACAAAATTTCAAACTTTTCATTTTAGGAAGTAAACCCCAAATATAATTGTCATTCAACTTCTGAAAATGATAACCAATCAAAATTTAATATAAAAAGGCAAGGAGAAAAACCCCAAGTGCTTTGCAAACACTCTCAAGCTCAGGGAAATACTTCATCTTCTGGGTTGTCATTACAACCTCAATACTACTTTGCTCAAAGACTGGAAGTGCTAAAGATCCACGCACATCATACTCTTGAGCACGGACTAAGCATGTTCCTGATTATCGGACTAAGGCCGAGGATGAGAGGGTTTGCGATAATGCTGGTAGAGAGGAGGGGTGAAGGTCGTGATTGGGTTAAAGAATAGGCCGGAGGTCGTGTCTAGGATCAGAGAGGGGGCCGGATGATGTTATTGCAGGTTGGACTAGGGCTCAGAGGTGGATCTGAGAGGGAAAGGAGCGACTAGGAGAGGAGATACGATTGGGATTAAAATAGATCTGGGTTGGGTATAATATATAATATTCAACGACTGTGTTTTGAAAAACAGTCATTGAAACTTTCAACGACTATTTTTCTAAAAACAGTCATTAAAAGACAAGTCAAAATTTTAAAAATGCAACCGCCTTTTTTTTAACTTCTGTTTTTTAAAAACGGACGTTAATTAGTGATGTCAAAAGTACTTTTGTAGTAGTGTAAAGAAATCTTGATCTAAGTTGATCGTAAGTCAATAGATAAAAAGCTATATTTTCCCTAAATCAATTGGTCAAGTATTCATTTAAAATATTTCAAAGACATAGCTCATTTATTAAATGATATTACTTATAGTCCTTGATATAAGAGCTGGTAGGCTAATCAGATAGATTAAAAAGAAATTAGCTATGTTAGTTATTTTTAATAAATGCATGTTAGTTTTCCTAAAATATAAAATTCGGTTATGACTATACCCTGAGTAGAAACTGTTTAGCGTGAGCAATCAATATGAATATTTTGAAAAAAAAAATTATAAATTTAAAATCTAGTATGAATTAAGGTCTTATTTTTAGGATCAAATCTATTACCTAACAAGCTTTTATATTAAGAACAATAGGTAATAACAAATTAACAATGCTATACTAGAAAAAATTTATAAATGAAATTAATCACTTCTCGTATGTGTTTTTAGGCATGTTTGGGAAAGCTTATTTTGAGAAAATAAGCCCAATTTACGCAAGCCGAGAAAAAACTCCTCTCACATACTTACCTCGTATACCGTAAATCACGAATTATAAGCACTTATTGCCAAAAAATAAGCTCTTCCAAACGAGCACTTTGTTACCCCAACTGGGTCCTGTGTCAATGGATCCGTACTTGGAACTGATGGCAAATTTAGGGTTGGACTAGGCCCAATTTTGAAACTAACAGGCTAAAGCTTGGAATCATACTGTTCAGGTTCACATACCTTTTTTTAAAAAAATAAAAGGATAATTAATTGGGAAAAGGTAGAAAAATAACTTTAAAATTACAAAATCTCAAATCAACTTTATTACTAAAAGTTAATAAAGGAATGGCAAAATCTGATAAGCAATTCACAACTTATTTTTTAGAAAATACCTGATTTGCAAATTCAAAGTTCTTTTTTTATTTTTTCTCTAATTAATTTGCAGGTGTTTATAGTTTCAATCAATTTTTAATTAGGCCCCTATAGTTCCCCCCTTTTTATCAAGTCCTTATACTTTCACTTATTTTTAATCAGGTCTTTGTAATTTTTTCTTATTTTTCTCAGGTCTTTATTGTTTCACCGGATTTTTAATTTGGTCCATGTAGGTTTTTTGGATTTTAATTTATTAATTTAATTGAAAGTTGAATAAATGAATAATATTAAAATATAATTTATGAATAATAAAATTAAATTAATAATTACATAATTTCAAAAAAAAATTATTATAATTAATAAACTAAGAATTAAAATTAGAATTATTATAATAAATTTCTCTAAAAATAAAATTGAATTATAATTAATTAAATAATAATTATTGATTAATTATATTAATTGTTTTTAAAATTATGTAATTATTAATTTAAATTTATTATTTATAAATTATATTTTTAAATTATTTATTTATTTAAATTTAAATTAAATTAATAAATTAAAATTCAAAAATACCTACAAAGACCCAATTAAAAATCCAGTGAAATAATAAGGACATAATAAAAATAAAAATAACTACAAGGACCTGATTGAAAACAAGTGAAAGTATGAGGATCTGATAAAAAGAAAAAAAAACTATAGAGACCTAATTAAAATACGATTGAAACTATAAGGACTTATAAATTAATATCCCAAAAAAAAAAAGAATTGTAATTGGGGTTTAAGAGAATCCCAACCCAATTCCTAACTTTATATAATAATCAATATGACAAAGATTGGATAGGATTCATCCCCTCTTAGTTTAATTTGCTTTTTTGGGGCCTCACTTTTTTTCGCAAAAAAAAAAATCACAAAGTTTGTCATTAATCTCTATATTAGTTCCCTACCCAGACACAAAATATGGATATGAATATACAACTAATCACAAAAAGAAAAATTAATCAATATGCTGCTATAATGGCTTATATATTTTGTATGGTATTGAAATGAATTATGTTAATATTGATTTATGTATTTTTTAAAATATTTTATGTAGGTGTCTCCGTAAATGCATTTGTATGTGCGCAAATCTATCTATCTATTATATCTTAAGAAAGTGTGTAGAAACAATGTCAAACTAGCAAATGACCATACCCTTGATTTTACTTGACAGTTTGTATTTTTGACTAACAGAGTGAGAAAACAGTCTCATTATTCCCATAATAACTACTTCATTGCTCATTAGAAAATAGTCTCATTATTTCCATAATAACTGCTTCATTGCCCATTAGAAAACATCACCCATAGGGCACAAACCTTTTAAATTTCTTTAAAATCCAAAATAAAATATTGTTACTGTTTAAATTTAATTTTGATCAACGATAATTTATTTTAATTTCATATTCGAATGTTAATTTTTTTTAAAAAAAAAAGATTAGCCTTCATATATTGTTCAAAGATAGCACTAAAAATTAAATTTGTAAAACTAACAAAATAAAATATTACTAAATAATATTAATAATAACATCACCCATGAGCACAGTGAGAGCATTAATAGGCAATAAAGAATAAGTTGTGATAATGAAGATGAAAGTAAAATACCCTTTAGGGCACATCAACCATAGTGAACAAATAATTTCTAAAACTATATTAGGAATTACACAAAAGGAATGCAAAAAGACTTTTTGTTTTTTAACTATAGAAGTTCTTATAAAAGGGAAATAATTAAAAATTTGTCCACAGAGTATAAATTAGCAAACAAGAATTAGGAAAAACAGACATATGGTAATTTATAAATTAAATATTTTATTATTTAATATAATATTTAATAGATGGAAAGCCACAATTATCTTAAAAGCCCAAAAAATTAACAAGTTCATTCACAACTATCATATTTTGTTCCCTTCATTGTGAAATGGGTATAAAAGAATGACCCACCCAGGATACATAACCTTACACATTTGGTATACACACTTCAAAGTTATTGTTCTCTCTAAATCCCAAAATATGACAAGCATTTAGCACAATCTTATTTCCTAAATTAATGGTAGCAAAGACACCTGGGTTATCATTGCTCGTGTACTTAGAAAGCTGGTTGGTAGCAAATGTGCTCCTCTATATGATGCTTGGAAAGTCGGATTGATTCTGGTGGATCAACAGGTTTAACAATCATATAAACCCGCTTATTATACATTGACTTGTACAATGTCACTTACAAAATTTTGTGCCAAATCTATAGGGAACCACAATTGAAGATTTTGTTACTCAAGAGCGCTTGAGGGAACGTTACATGAAGGAGTTCCAAGAGGGTGAGGTTTAACAGTTCCAAAACTTTGAGGTGCTAGACAACAGTGACCAATATGAGGTGACTCGGAACCCATAGAGGATCATATTTCACAAGAAGACATTTTTCTAGGAATCTGATTTGCACATTTCGATGAAGGCATTCAACTTTGTCCCTATTGAAAACATTACAAATTACAAAACAGTTAATGAAGAACTAATTGGTAAATGTTACTCAGAAAGATATTCTTAGCAACTAAAATCTCTGAGAGAAAATTGTCGTGTATCTTTTTTTTTATATCAAGTCTTACATTATAGGGAAACCTTTCTTCTAGATGTCATAGGGTTCCTTCAAGCATTTGGTCATTTGAAAGATCAACAAATAGAGTCCGAGACCTTCAAGTGACTGAATCTGACTGTTGCAAATAAAGAGTAATGTCCATACCACATCATTTAATTTCCCACTATTATTATATGGACTACAACATTCCATAAATTCCTTCCATGCATGCACACATATGCATGGTTTAGCATAGCTCTTATCGCATATGATTGAGTTATATATAATGACTGATATTAAAGAAACTAAATTGAAAATCGGTGGACTTTTTATGCAGTGATGTTACTGTCAATGTAGTATTATCTGGAAACTCCGCAATTGACACATTTAACAACCTTAACGTTAAAATGGAGCCACCGATTGTAGTTGTTATCAGGTTTGCAAAGCTGAATAAAAATAAAGGTAAAAAAATGAGGCAGCTGTAGAAGATTCATGTACATATTTCCTTCTACGTAACAATATTTTTCATTGGACAGCATATGACCATATAACTAACGCCCTGGAAGCAACAAGAGTTTTGTTCAATCCTAAAATCCCTGAGGTTAGGATATTACTAGATAGGCGAGCATCGTGTTTGGAACCAAGCAACAATAATTGTATTTGACACTCGTAAGCTTTTAGGCATATTTGCTTATTTCCCAATTCGATGTCATGAGCAGCCTGAACGAAAACGTAAGTGCTACTTAAAGTTTCTACAAGATCACCTAACGTTGTGAAACCCAACTTCAACACAAGGACATGTTGGCATTTTCGACCAGGATTACCCTTGGTGATTTATACAACATTATAAAGGTAATATTTCATTATTATGGATGGGGATACGAGTTAGATTATGCTTATGGCATGCTCCAAAATCAAGTAGTTATTTCATGCACTTTCGTCGTTGGAATTAGGAATGTGAGATTGTCTCAATAGTATACATCTAAAAGCTTGAAATGACATATGGGTGGACTTATGATGGTTGCCCATGTGATACTAAACCAACCCATTAAAAAGGCAAGCTAACATGCAGCAACTGTAAGAAGGAAGTTCTCATGACTCAACCAAAGTATATGCATGTCATTTTGATGTGACCTTTTGCTTTCCATCCATTTTATTTTTTATATACCTTAACATTTGGATTCAAATTCCAAGTACTAAATGTGAGAAATTTATCACAAATTCAAGGTGCATTTCAGGGTATTTGATGCAACTAGCAAAAGTTCTATGTTGTTTTTCAATAGGCATGCAATTGAACTTTTAGGTTACACAGCTGAGCATTTGAAAAAGAAACTGGAGGAGGTAAACTACAAATTACAACACATTTTATTATTGAGTACATTGAAATTAATACACCAATTATTGTTTCTCATCCTTGGCCAGGAAGGTACACCATACTCTATCCCAGAGGAATTGAGTAATTGCACAAGGAAATAACTCAGTCAAGTTTAGGATCAAAGAGCACAACATACAACACCCATTAAGCAGTATGACAATTACGTAGTTCTTAGATAATCCACAACTTTTAGGCAAATTTACATATTCCAATTCTAATATCCAGGTGCCTCACAATTCAAGAACAGCGAAAGAAGGCAATGAGGCAGTTCCTCAACACCATAACCCCTACAAGTAAGTGTCTAAGAGAAAGAAGACTACAAATCATTCAATGAGTGAGCATGAGGATGTCGGCCCCTCAGAAACACATCCACCAACATTTTCTGTGGCTAAAGGCATCACGAACATTAAAAAGGAAGAATAAATACATTAGTGTGTTGGGTTGGTCTCATTTTAAGGACTATTATGCATAAGCAATTTGTTGGGCCAAAACCTACGTGTGTGTTGCAACAATTATAATAGATTATTATTATTATTATTATTATCCTTCTATTATTATTATGCATCGGAGGTTGCAGCACTGGTAGTGCGAGACTTCAACAGGTCCTACTTCAAGAGAGATATAATAGTAGAAAAGAAGGTAGGTACTCTGATGCGCGTTGATGAGCTGCACAACTCATTTTACCCCTTCAGTACCCCCTTATTTTCCATTATGGCGACAATGGGTACCACTCAAACATGGAACATAATGGCCAAGCATTAGCAACACCAAAAAAGAGAAATACACTAACAATTCGAGAGTATATCGCCTTCATAATGATGGATTGGCGTATAGAACAATCTATGCTTCTCCATTCAAAGTGGCTATTGCAATAATTCATAGTTGACAGATTCGCAATGGTGGAATGCGAAAGGTTATCCTACGTATGGAGACACCATAAAGACATCAGGGTATATCTATGTAAAGGCTTGATAGATAAGATATCATGTGGCGAAATCGATGCATCAAGCACAAGGAAGAGGATAATCCTCCCCTCATCTTTTACTGGAGGTGCAAGATACATGATTCAGAAACTACCAAGACGCACTGGCGATATACAAATGGGCTGACTATCCCGACCTCTTCTTAACCTTCACATACAACCCCGCTTGGCCTGAGATTAAACGTTTCTTTGAGAAAAATAGTCTTCAACCATCAGATCGTCCCGACATATTAAGCAGGGCGTTCAACCTGAAGCTTAAGGCACTAGTGAAAGCCATACAGAGTGGAAAGGTGTTCGACTCAGTCAAAGTAGGTAACCTTCATCTAATTAGTGGCAATGTTAACAATGCAATGCACTTATGGAAGCACCAAAAATGGGTGCCATATTATATTTCTTAGCTTCATCTCGTGACACAATTTACTGTTTCCTGAATTTCCCAATCAATGACAAATAGAAACAACGTAATAGTGGGAGTTACTGAACACAAATTAATAGATATTAATAGTGACAATCAAAGGGAACGTCAGGTACAAAAAACAGTTGGGACAAATAAGCCAAGGTCTTCGCCAAATTGAATACAAGAGCTACAAATATATAGTTAAAGTATTCTATAATTTACACAACACTCTTCACACAACCTCCCTTGACAAGAGCATACCATAATGGACTGTGTCCACAGTGTTGAAGCTATGACACCTGCAACAAACCACACTACATTAACAATGCTCAATAAGGATAGCCAACCTAAAAAATAGTCGTCAGTGTACTTCGATTTGTGCAGGACACAAAGACCAACACGCCCTATCCAACAGCCACACTGCACTTCGCCTTAATGGATAATAAGGTATGACAACTCCATAAATTCCAAAAATTACAGTTATATGGTTACTACAAATTGTACACTTATCATAAAACATGTTTATGCCTAAACATTCTCTAAATGTGCATGGTATACAGTTGAGCAAGATTCATGCCATGGTGGTCTACCCTGCAACATTCACCAAGTTCAGAATGATCGTAAGAGAAGAACGACGCTGTTATTTCACAAATTTCAACATCATCCACAACACTATGCCCTTACAAGTTTGTGACCACCAATATGTACTCGTATTTCAAAAGAAAACAAATATACTCTTATATGAGGGAGACCACATTACTGCAAACGCATATGAAAGCATGCTTTAAAACAGAATTGTCAAGGAGAAAACAAGTTTGCGGTGTTTAAGAGGTGACACGGAACCCATACTTTATGCGGTGATACAAAAAATACATATCTAAAGCTACAAAATCAAACAACCGAATGCTTTACATGTATGCACAGACATTGTAGGGTTGGTCAGGAGTCTGGGCAGGTACAAACTATACACAGCATCAAACAATTCAGGAAACTACAAGGCAAGGATGAGAATAACCTTGTCAAATTTCAAGTGAGACACCCGTATATCACAACATATGTATGCGTGGCTATATTAAAGGATACAAACACCTGACTACGACAACAAATCAAATGGTAGGAAAAATCAAATGAAGTGCATATTAAAGGATGAGGTAGCTGTTAACGCTTAAAGGAAATACAATATGCAACAAAGGCGGATGCCGGTCATGCTCATTCAGTTTTGCATCATAAAAAACATGGAGGTAGGTCGATAGCTTAGACACATAGACAAGGACAAACACCACATTATAGGCTCTCTACCAAAGAATATCTACTAACAACACGCTCTGTCTTTCAAGCAAGAACAATACGTGTTTACAGCTGCCCTACTCTCACCAAGATCACATTTGATCCATACCTTTATTAGGAAAGCCAGTACCATTATATCTTGGGAAGGGACATCGAGGAAGTGCCAATAGATGAGTCGTCGGCCTGAAGAACACCAAAGCGTTATATCGAGTGGAACGAACTTCAAATAAACCCAGCCTCCAAACTTTATTATGAGATCTTACTACATTATCTAACATAAAAAGCTTTGTCAATTTAATAGTGATATTTTCCAATCAATTAACCAATCTCCAAATTGAACATATATTCAACAATTATCAATAAACAAGTTTCAATAAGGTCCATTTAATTAAAATAAAATAAAATACTCATTTCTTACTAACGGCTCTAGAAAACACACAATAACATATATTTGCACATATGTTAAGTAATATGTGTTTCGGCCTGGAATTGAGCAAGAAGGAAGAATGTAGAAATATCTCATAAACATAAAGCCAAAAAAAAACAAATCCCTAAGTACCACACGCCTATAACTCCGTAGTAATAACCTCAACATATTATGATCGGATACCTACAGCCCGTGCATCTCACGGGGAAAAGACCCTAGTTGGCATAAAAAATTAACGTAACAACTATTCAAAAACAAAATCTATGCACTATTTGCTTTTTTTTAACATAAGAATGAGATATGGAAATCCCGTGTATGATCAAATATTAAAGAAGTGTAAGCGTGGAGGGATTTTGAGTACTGTTACGCCTTAAAAGTATGTATAAAAGTTATTTCATTGGTTCATCCCGTCTTTAAGAGGTAGTAGCAACTAAGGTACTGAAAATCGGATCGCATATTGAATCGGTCGAGGTATTGGGTCAAGGGTTAGTGGTTCAGATCGGGGTCAATCCGAGGGGTCAGACCAGGGTCAATTAAAAAAAATAATTTAAATGTTCATGCATACCATTTTAAAAACTACATAAGAGTTTTTTTAAAAAAAATCAATAGTCCAATATAACCTCCTGAACCTAATACCCACAAAAATATCATTAAGTACATAAGGAATTTTCTCCAACCAATGCCAAAAGTATTCAACAATCTTTCTAAAGTTCCTTGCAAATCAAAAAGTTTTAGGGAAATAATTTTTCTTAAAAAAAAATCCAGGTTGGAGCATAAAATGTAAAAAAAAAAATATGGTAACCCGGGTCGCTCCGGTTCACATCGGGTTACCCTGGTTCACACTAGGTTGATCGGTTCAGTTTCTAGCAGTTTCTTCACTCAACCAGACTGGACTGACGACCGGTTCACCAATTTCAGGTTTGAACCGACTGGTCCAGTCCAATTTTCCATACTATGATAGTAACAACATGTTTCCAAAAAAAAAAAGGAAATAGTAGTATAAAAAAACGAAGTCAAACTAGTACGTAGTAACATCGACAAGTCAGATGAGGTGACATCGTAACAAAAAGATGAATTTTTGTATTACAAAAAAAAAAGGATATATTTTTGGATACATAAATGATTTTTCCTGTGTACAAATTTTCTTGGCCTGAAAACTATAAGCAGATTAATGTGTTTGGAGTAGTTTATGAAGAATAGCTTCTGGAAAAAAAGTGGAAAATAGTTTTTAGAGAATAGATTATAAGAAGAATAGATTATGGAGAACAAGTGATTTTGATAAAATGAGAGTGTTTGGATGTTGTGATCAGAATAACTTTTTTTCATGGTCAAATTACTAAAACAAACATTAACTTTTGTGATAATTACATGTAAAGAATAAGATTATATTTTATGTATTATTTAAGGGTTAAGGTTCAAATTTAATAGTTAAGTTTTTCCTGAGGGGTGTCTGGTAAAAATAACAATGAACAATTAAAAAGGATATAAATTTAACAAAACGGTTAAATTTGACCTAACAGTGTTAAATTATAAGAGAAGAAAACCCCTAACGGCATTAAAAAGGATATATCTTAACCTATTATTTAATATTAAATTTCATAATTAATACAAAAAATGAAATAAATTTGTTTATATGTAATGTTAATTAATTTAACTAATTTTTCTAATATAATCAAATTAGATAACTAATTTCCTCAAATTAGATTAATTTAAGGATACGAGGGAGCATTAAAATTTAAACAAAAAGGGACGAAGAGATAACACTATAACAGAGCAACATCGAAATTAAAAAAAAAAAAGGATGGGAGAGAGGGAGTGGTGTGGGACCCACATGAGTAAAAAAGAGAAAAAAACATAGATTATGCCAAAACCATGATTTTAGATAAAAAAAAAAGGATTATGGTATTTTGTAAGGTGTTTGGAAAAAACTTCTCAAAACCTTGATTTTGATTGTAAAAGCGCTTTTTCATTGGAATCCAAACACCCGCAATTTCAATGAAGGGAAAGGGATAGAAGAATACGGATTTGGGGCATCAGATGTGCACCCCTCTAATGCGCCCTCTGCTGTCCTCTTATTTTAGGGGTCTTTTTAAATATATTTTTTATGGTTCTTTGGATCATTATATTCTATATAAAATGAGTGAAATTTTTATATTTTATGAGCAAAAAATGAGCATGTTTTCAATTTTTTTATAATTTTTTAAAGATATTTCAGAAAAATGATACTTAAAGTGAAAAATAAAAAAAGAAAGAAAGAAAACACTATTTTTTTAAAATATCTTTAAAAAATCATAAAAAATATATTTAAGAAGATACTAAAATAAGGCGCAGTAAAGGGCGCGCATATGAGGCCCTCTGCGCGAAGAATACTGATTTTTTTTTTTGCCAACGGTTATAATAGTACAGATTAAAGCCACGCGGGAATTTTCTCCGCGGTTCGCACTTCGCACGGTATTGAACAAAAAAAAAATCATGCTAAATAACTATTTCGAGTATTTTATTTTTTTTACCTCGATTCACTTCGTCGGGATAGTTCTGTAGAATTAGGGTCTGTTTGGCAAAGCGGTGGGCAGCCCCCACCACACGTTTTGAAGAAAAAAATCACAGTGGCGGCAAATGCACCGTTTGGCAAGGCGTTGATTATTCCTTCGCTTTTGGAATCATCGTGGCGTTTTTTTGAAGCTAAACTTTGTAGCTTTTATTTCCACTGCACTTTCAGTTTCTCTCTTCCATCAATGCTCAGCTGCAGACCGTTGGAAGCATTATATGTTCATTATTTTGTCTCGTCGGCGCTCACATCTCGTCGGCGTTTTGCGTCTCGTCGGCGTCTCACGTCATCACTCATCTCATGGCTTGCCTTCAGTGGTTTGGTGTACCGCCCTCATTATTTTGTCTGACCAAGCTTCTTTGTTCATGCATGCATAAAGGCGATGCTCTGTTTCGGTGGTTCGCTGGTTCGCCTGTCGAAGGAAGAAGAAGATGCGTGGTTAAATTAGATTTGACTAGGGATTTCTTTGCAAATTTCAAAAGTTTTTAAGGAGGGATTAAATTAAAAATTGTTGAAATATTTTTAGGGTTAAAATGTAATTTATGAAAAATTTGCATAAATTTGGGTCATTTTCTATGATTTCCCCGATCTCTTTTCTTCATTCACTTATAATTTTCTTAAATTCTAAGGTACTTTTCTGTAATTTTCTCTAGTCCTCAAATTAATACTTAATCATGTAATAATGTCCCAAAAAATACATTAATCTGACTTATTGTATTTTATTAAATTTTAATTTTAATTTAATTTTTTACTTCAGTTATCACAATATATATAAATAATATATATATAATTCATGCCCTTTTCAGTCATTTTATATTTAAACGGGCTTTTCAAACTCTAATCCAAACAGATTCAAGGTTAGATAAAAAAGTCACTTCTGCCACCGCTAATCCAAACACAAATCATATTTACATTTTCACTTTTTTTCCTACCTTATTTTTTCAAAAGTCATATGGTAAAAAAAGCCACTCCACCCCTAATCCAAACAGGCACTTATACTTCTTCAGACTCGAATGCCGTACTGCGAATTACAGCGGGCTCCTAGAACTAGCTAGCTTGATGCCTCGCAGTCCATCATCTGCTTCAAGTTTCATCCGTTGAAGATTCACAATGGCGGAGACAAGCTCTGGTTCTCTTAAGCCACCTTCTTCCACCATCAATCCCATTGATCACCTTCCTCTCCGCCTTCACAGATCCGAGATCGTCACCCCTGCTCCCACTGGTTCCCAATCCACCATCGACTGGCTTCCAGATTTTTCCGGCTATTCATGGATCGCCTACGGAGCGGCTTCACTCTTAGTCATCTCTCACTTCCCTTCTCCTCTGTCTGCGGAAGAATCTCATATTGGTCCCATTTTCCGGCAAGTCTTCGAGCTCTCTGGGGACCCCTCGTCTGTTGTGGCCGCCGTTTCTTGGTCTCCGGGGATGCCATCCATTGGGGAGCTGGCGGCCGCAGCTGAAAATTGTATCTGGCTTTTCTCGCATGATTCGTCCAAGTGTCAAGGTGAGCGTAAGTTTAAAAATTGTGTTTTCTATTGAGTATTTTTAATTTGGGTACTGAAAAGGGATATAGAATGGACAGAACACTGTGAATTGAAGTTGGAATAGGTTGGCATGTGCTGAAGTTGGTTCATTTCATGTCCATTGCTTAAGGGGATAGGATTAGGAAAAAATGAAAATTTGAGGTTTACATTTTGTGCTTGGTCCCCCCGAAAAATCTGCTACCGGATAACATATAAGTTCATAATAGATGCACAAGCTGATGAGAGAGAATACACTATAATGATAGTACTCGAGCTTTTGTTTTTTGTTTTGTTTGTTGGCTTTTTTTTTTTTTTGCCTTTTTCTTTGCAGACATTTCATTATATGGATTTCAATGTACTCCCTCTAATCCTTAATATAAGGCATTTACCTAATTTAATTAGATTAAGGAAGTTAATTAAGTTAGTTAATGACATGTATTTTTTAAAATGTCCTAGTCAATCTTCCCTAATTCCTTCATTCACTTCTTCTTATTGAGAAAGCATCAATAGGGTTAAATTGGAAAAAAATTGACAAATATGAAAACTTTGTCTTATATTTAGGATCAAAATCAACTCTTCAAATATGTCTTATATTAAGGACCAGAGGAGTAACTTGGTTTATGATTCCTATATTGGTGCTTTAATTTCCTTCTCATTCTATAGTTTTCCCCCCTTGTTATATATTTGGATGATGAGAAAAGTGAGTTGGGTCTTGGGGGCTTATCAGTTAAGGTATAACCTCAGCTTGAGCAGCAGTAGCAACAACAACAACAACAACAAAGCAGTCTTATCCCACAAGGTGGTGTCGGCACCCCTTAGCTCGAGTAGCAACAACAACAACAAAGCCTTATCCCATGAGGTGGGGTTAGCACCCCTTAGCTTGAGCATTTACAAAATTACTTATAGGCTATCCACCAACAAGATCAGTGAGATTTGAGCTCATATCCTTGTGGGGCATGAGTTAATTACTTACTAATGGGACCAATTTTTGTTGGCCTTAACTCTTTATTTAAACATGAAGTAGACTCTAAAATTTATATCATTATTATGTAAAGAGACTTCCTTATTTCTCACTTGGCAAGCCAAATGGCTAAATACATCTAGGCTCTGAATTTTGCATGTGTTAAATTTCTTTCAAGGAGAAGTAAACATGGTTATGAGTTATGAGGTTGGTGCTAACCTGGTGTGCCAATTGAAATTTCATGTTTAAAAATAAAAGCGGGAAGATCAGAAAAGTGGAGAGAAAATGTGGAAGTCTGGCTATCTAAATTAATTCAATGTTATTTTATTTCAATTATTTAATTACAAATGTTACATTTATAACCTTGGATATTTCCTTAATTTACCATACAATCATGTAAATATCAACATGAACTTCTTTTGAATATTGTGGGCATCAAAATAACATTGCAAGTGTCAAGGGTTCTCCTCCTTCAGTTAGAAAAATGAAAATCTTTCAAACATTACAATTATCTGTGCTTACATTGTTTTGAAACAGGATTTGGTTATGACATTATTGTCTTTTAATTTTCATTTTGTCACACATGATTGATTTATTATTTTGGTGATTACACATGATTGATTTTGACCATTGCTTCAGTGCTTTTGATGAGAAAATTACTTGATGTTTATAGTTTCATGACTAGAATAAGAGATGAATCTGTGAAACTGTTTGTAGAATATTTTCAAAAACTGACGATCTCTTTAAATATCAGAAATTTGCCTTTTGCTTGTGATTTTTTACCAAACGCATAGAACTATTTATGTACGTTTATTTATTTATTAGTCATTTATGTTGTTCCCAAGGAAAAATTGTGCAACAGAGCCTTTAAGTATGGTGTACTCTATTAAATTAGAATTAATTGTAGAATGAGCAATTGCTCTTACTCCCATTTTTGTCCCATTTGAATTGCAGACATTAAAACCACAATCTTGTTACTCATATTCAGGTTCTTTTTGTTGGAGCCAGAATGCAGTGCTTGCACTTCATATGAAGGTTGAAGCTATCAGATGGACAGGGTCTGGCAATGGATTAGTATCTGGTGGAATGGAGGTGGTTTTCTGGAAAAAGATCAACAGGTGTTGGGAAATGGTTTGGAAGTTTAAAGCGGATGAACCCCAAACTCTTGTTTGTGCAACCTGGTCCATTGATGGCCCTTCAGCAACTGCAGCACGTCCTAGTGAACTACATATTGAAAGAGAATCTTTAGTCAATAAGGTAAGAAAATGTGTACTAGTATATCAAAGAAATGGACTTTCTGAATATACAAAATCCAAGCTAGATCATCCTCTACCTGTCACAATGATTCAATGGAAACCATTGAGAGGAACACCATCAAACCGAAAAGGGAGACACTCAGCTAGGCAAGTATTGCTGACATGCTGCTTAGATGGAACTTTGAGGTTATGGAGTGAGGTTGATAATGGAAAAACGAGGAAAACTGGGTACTGCGTTGTTTCTGTCATTGAGATTAATAAAGCCTTGAATGGAACTCTTGGTGTAGATGTATTCATGACATGGGGAACAGAAAGTGGGGGGATATTTAAAATTTCTGAAGGAACCAGCCAAGTCTTCTCCAAAGAAGGATTTGACCATGAAGTTGGAAAATGTGACTGGTTAGTTGGATTTGGTCCTGGAATGTTGCTTAGCTTATGGGCTATCCACTGTCTTGACGACCACTTCCCTCTTAGATTTCCCCGAGTTAAGTTATGGAGGAGCCATGAACTCTGTGGCCCTGAAACAGGAAATCTTTTTAGGTTTGACTCATATGATTTCAAAAAGGTATTACTTCTTAATAAAGTCATTTTATTGAGGAACTGCTCGTCTGGTCCACCAGCTATATGCTCTCCAGTCCAGTTATTGCCCTCTAATTCCTTAATCCGGTCATTTTTTAATATTGAAACACTACATGATGCTGTAAAAAACTCCCTTGATAATACCAACACTGAGAACACCTCACGTTTGAATGATGGAGTTATAAATTTGGATGGTCATGTTGGGAGAATTTTGAAGGTTTCTATTCATCCTTGTACATGTGAAGTTCAAATTGCTGCTTCTCTGGATTCTAATGGACTGCTACTATTTTGGTCACTTTCAAGGATTTCAAACTGCACCGTGGGATTTCCAACCTTGATTCCCACTTGGCAACTCTGTGGAAAGCTTGTAACACGTGACTGTTGTTCCATGTATACAAGCTTGAGGTGGGCACCTTCATTATTTGATGATGAACAGGTTCTTTTCATGGGACATGCCAGAGGCATTGATTGCTTTATTGTCAAATTTTGTCAAACTGAAGAAGAAAACATACAGCACCACTACTTTTGCACTATACCTTTCAATGGTCATGGTCCTTATGAGGATGGCCCTACTGATATCTTTGCAATTTCTTTGGACTCCACTTGTAATAAAACATTTTCTGACAATAAGCTTATGCTTTTGGCAATTTGGATGCGGGGATATCAGGCCCTGTCATGGGAAATTACCTTGCACTCATTTGACATGTCAACAAGCTATTGTGAATGCAATTTTGATGCTAAGAGTCTTGCTGACCACAGTACGTGGGCATTTGAAAGTGCTTTTGCTGGTAAAAGATACTGCATTAGTGTCAATCCTTGCTCATCTGAGTTTTCTAGTACTCATAATACTGATCTGGTTACTAGTTTTGCTGTGGCTTGTCCGGTTACTCTTGGCCAAAGACAACAAAAATTTGGTTTTGCAAATGATCATTGTAGTTGCTATCCTGCATATGTCCTCATTACAGGCTGCTCTGATGGCAGCTTGAAACTGTGGAGAAGTAAGCATGGTAACAGATCAACCTTGCACTTGCCATGGGAGCTTGCAGGTATGTTTGCTGCACATGAAGGTCCCATCAATGGTATATGTTTGACCGATTGTGGTCAGAAGATTGCTACATTCTGCAACAGGAGTAATCCAAATGCAGTTAGTGCCATCCATATATGGCATGCTGTAAACCTGACCAGTGCTGGAACTTTTATTTTGGAGGATAAGCTCACCTTTGATAGTGATGTTATTACTCTAAATTGGTTCACTTTGGGGACTGGTCAGTTATTACTTGGAGTTTGTTTGCAAAATGAATTGCAAGTATATTCTCAGAGGCGTTATGATGGTTCGACTTTGTTAACACCTGGAAACTTTTCCAAAATGAATATATGGGTTTGCATTGCATCTGCTCATACCTCCATTCCCATTAATGACTTCTTGTGGGGGCCCAGAGCCGCAACAGTGGTAGTTCATAGAAATTACTTTACTATATTTAGTAATTGGTTGTTCCATGTGGATGAAAAGCAACAAAGTAGTTCTCATTCATGTGAGTCAAAGGCAAATCCCTATAATGGTAAGGGTGGTACACTTGAAGACATGCTTTCTGCAGTTTTTACTGATAGTGGCACCAATACCTTCAGAGCGCTGTCAG
Source organism: Inga leiocalycina (assembly GCA_963242795.1). Taxonomy (NCBI): domain Eukaryota; kingdom Viridiplantae; phylum Streptophyta; class Magnoliopsida; order Fabales; family Fabaceae; genus Inga; species Inga leiocalycina. The sequence goes on from OY725324.1 coordinate 75,924,698, forward strand.
TTGGGGATAGTGGTGGAGACTCTGAGTCAATGCAGCCTATCAAAAGTAATATGAAGGGAAATGAACTAGATAACAGCTTGCTTGTAGCCAAGTCTCAATTGGAAGCTCAACTTAGTACCTATGCTGGTTTATGGAGCATCTTTGAAATTGTGGAAAAATTAAGCGGATCTTTGCCCATTTATCACCCTGATGTACTCCTCATTAATATAAGTTCAGGTAATGGACGAGTGTTTCTTGTTCTTCAACGTTATTCTTTCCTCTTCTGTCAATGAATAATTACTTTATCCAAATTTTAAAAAAATAAAAAAGCTATAAGAGCTTGCTTTATAAAAGGATGCCTTGACTAGGTAATTTATGGTATTCCAATTTATCTGCTGCTAATTACTGTTAACAGGCAGTGCTGTGATTTGCAAGACAAGTTTTGTTCTCAATCTGCTTTGATAGTGTTTGAAAGAATTTGCTTATGAGGCATGCCATGCAATGGTGATTGCATCAAATCATTCATGCTATTTCTCTCTGATGTTTTCAGGCAACTGGAAACGTGCATATGTGGCAGCGAGGCATCTTTTTGAATTTGTGTCTTCTAATTATGCTCCTGAAAACAGTTATGTATCCAAAAAAATTGGTCCTCCAGTGATCTTATTGTCAAACTATTTAGAAGGACTTATTTCAAAAAGTTCCCAAGATAGGGAATTCCAATGGAGTGGGGATACTGCTTCGATCTCCCTCTCTCAAAGTAGCTTCATGCAGTTTCCATATCATTCAGGCTTCACAGTTGAAAATACATCCTCAACAAAATCTGAGCTCAATGACTTGATCAAATCCCTTGAAAATTTGCCTGACGTAGAAGCTATTATTAACATAAAAAAGACACAGATTCTCGCAGCTATTGATCTGCTCAGTGAAGTTAATAGTCCACACTCATCTTCTGCATATCAAAGTCTTGATGAGCCTGGACGAAGGTATTCCTCAGTTAGTTTAGTGATGTGTAGCTCTCTGTTAAGCTTTCCTATGAAGTTTTGTTTTCTTTTTTATAAGTGAAATCCTTTGGAAAACTTCAAGGAAGCATATATCCCATCTACTCTAAATTTAAACAAAATGGAAACCTTATAATTGGCAGAAGAAAAAAGGTTGGAACAACTGGCATCAACCATCTCTAAAATGGACAATTTGGGAATAGAAAGCTAACAAGAAGACAATGAGTTTAATCTCCACTGAATCTCTTGTAACACATCTTATGTCCCTTGAAGCTTCTCTTGTCCTGTACTACTCATAGGAGGCAAACAAATGTGCATAAGAGGCATACTCTTGGCAAACTAAGCTTAAATTCTGAGACATAAGTGGCTTGAGTGCTTTGTATAACTTCTTATATTTAAGTTACTGCTTTAAAACTTTAGTGGCACCTGCCTGATGTTACCTTGTTCCAGAAACTTGTGGTACTAAGTGATTTGCGTAGTTCTATATTGCGCACCATTGCATTTGCATAAGAATAATTCAGTTGTAAGAGGAATGAGCTATCAGCTTATCACTGAACTCATCTGTGGCCTATGGAACTCATGCTAGGGCCTTTGCAGAATGCCAATCAGATGTCTGAGGTTCTGTTGGATATCAAGAAGAACGGGTATTTTCACTTAATTCAGGAAAAAGGATGATTAATCTTAATGCTAGAAGGGGAAAACCCAACTTTATTGGTAGTTCTTTTTCTAGTATTTGATTGTGGGCTGGGAAATATAAATTTCAATTAAAAGCTTACATGCTATGCTTAAAGATATTCTAACCTAAATTATTGACAAGAGTGCTTTATATCCTTTGCCCCTTTAGGAACTATAATTTCCACTATATATACACGACACGCTAAACAATCTAATTGTAGCGTTCACTTGTAAAGAATTTGCTGAATTGAAATTGTTGTGTGAATGTGTGATAGAACTGCAAAACTTGAAAGCTCCCTGCACAGATGAGAATAAGGAACCGAGATTGCAGAAGTCAGTGTGATAAAACCAGTGAGATTTATGGTTTCTCTCTCTGTTGTTACAATTAAGATGACGTGGATAGCTTGGAGAGTCCTAGAATTCAGGGATACCTTCAAGCAAATCCAAAAGCAGAAGATCTACTAACTTTCAGATAAGAAGAGATTATAAAGCTAAATACGCAATAAAAGTAAAATAAATCATCAATATGGTGTGTTGGCACTGTCAACAAAGATGTTTTTGACTTCTTACGCATGTAGAAAACCTGTTTTTGGGAAGGTTGTCTGCCATGATGCACTTTACTAAATGATTTTCTTGTGATTGTAGGTTTTGGGTGGGATTAAGGTTTCAGCAACTTCTTTTTGTCCGGACTTTTGGTAGAGTTGCAACTCCAGAAGAGCTGATAGTTAACTCAAGGTTGTTCGTATGGGCTTACCACTCTGATTGCCAAGAAAGTTTGTTTGGTTCTGTCATACCTAATGAACCATCTTGGAAAGAAATGCGAGCTTTGGGTATTGGCTTTTGGTTTGCCAATGTTCCTCAACTGCGTTCTAGGGTAATGCTCAGTCCTTTTCTTTTTCTCAGTGTTCTCTGTGCTATACGGGGAAAATCAAATCTTAAATTTTATGATATTGCTTTGAAGTTAAATTTTGAATTTAGCAGTATTATGATTCTAGCTCAGAAGGACGTTCAAAGGAAATGCAGTTTAGTTTCACTTCCTCAAGGCATCACTGACAGAATTTCTATATTTAATGAATTTATAAATTTTTAACTGCTTGACTGCAGTTCATTTTTTTTAATAGCTTTGAATATCTGACTTGCACATCAAAGGCCAGGATCATCATAAACATAAATTGATCATTGTTTCTCTCGTGTCATGCTATTTACTTCATTTGGAATATTTGGATTTTCAGCTGGCTAAATGACCCGTCTTCTTTTTTATATTTTCCCCTAAGATCTTGTCTTGGAAAATTTAGGTGATAAATTAGTAGAAGAATAAAAAAAAGGGAAAAACTGGTGGGATGTTGGCCACAAGTTGATGATTGTTGAAGTATATTAGTCTAGAGAGTGAGTACACTTAAATTTTTGTTCTTTTCCAATTGATGATGGTTGTGTTGAAATCTATTGTGATCAATGATAAAATCACTCACTCTCCATTCATATTGAAGGATTACACTAGTTTATATAGGCTAGAAACAGAATCATTCTCGCTGGACAACAATGTGAGAATAATAAACATTCAAATAAACAATATTTCCTAAAGTAAAGGTGAACTCAGTGGTATGATGATAAGAACATGGGATGTAGTGCTGAAATGATTATAGGCAGATTTCCAACACTCCCCCTCAAGCTGGAGAGTATATATCAACCATTCCCAGCTTGCATCGAAACTTTTCAAATTTAGATCTGCCCAGTGGTTTGGTCATTACATCTGCAATTTGTTCTTCAGACCGTATATAGGACAATTTCATAATGCCTGCTTCAACTTTCTCTTTAATAAAGTGCCTGTCTACCTCAACATGTTTTGTTCGATCATGATAAACAGGGTTTTTCGTCATCTCAATGCTAGATTTGTTGTCGCACCAAACTTGCATTGGACCCTCATACGGAGTTCCCAATTCCTTTAGTAACCGGATAACCCAGAGTCCCTCACATGTTCCGTCATTCACAGCTCTCAATTCAGCTTCTGTACTGCTCTTTGACACAACAGTTTGCCTCTTGCTTCTCCATGTCACTAGATTTCCCCACACATATGTACAGTATCCTCCTGTCGACCTTCTGGTTTCTCTATCTTTTGCATGGTCTGCATCAGTGTAGATCTCTAAGTTTCTGGTCTTGCACTTCTTGAAGAAGATTCCTCTTCCTGGATTGAATTTCAGATAACTCAAGATTCTGTAGACAGCTGTCATGTGTTCTTCTTGTGGTTGATGCATGAATTGACTTACTATTCCGACAGCATAACTGATATCTGGGCGTGTATGGGTCAGGTATATCAGCTTCCCTACAAGTCTTCGATACTGTTCAGAGTCAACTGGGACACCTTTTTCTTTGATTTCTAGACGACAACCTTCTTCCATCGGTGTTCCCTCGGGTTGTGCCCCTAACATTCCCGTCTCATGCAACAGATCTAGGGTATACTTTCGCTGGGATACGTTGATGCCCTTCTTTGTTCTTGCCACTTCCATACCCAAGAAGTATCTCATTTGGCCGAGATCTTTAACCTGGAATTCAGTGGACAAATCCCTTTTTAGCTGGGCAATAGAACTTTCGTCATTTCAAGTAATGACTATATCATCCACGTAGACGATCAGGATAGTGATTCTTTCCTCATCATGCTTGATAAACAATGTGTCGTCTGCTTGCCCCTGACTGTACCCAAGTTTCTTTATTGCTTTGTTGAAGCGGCCAAACCATACCCTTGGAGATTGTTTCAGTCCATACACTGCCTTGTTGAGTTTGCAGACTGACCCATTTGCAGCTAGGACTCCGTCTGGAACTTCCATATAGACCTCTTCGTCCAAATCACCATTCAGAAAAGCATTCTTGACGTCTAACTGATGTAGTGACCAATCTAAGTTAGCAGCTATTGACAACAGTATTTGGATTGTGTTGAATTTGGCTACTGGGGCAAAGGTCTCCTCGTAATCTATCCTATAGGTTTGTGTATACCCTTTCGCAACTAGTCTTGCTTTGTACTTGTTGATGCTGCCATCAGGATTGATCTTCAGGGTAAAGATCCACTTACACCCGACAGATTTCTTTCCAGGAGGACAAGGAATGATTTCCCATGTTTTACTTTCCTCAAGTGCTTTTAACTCTTCTTTCGCAGCCTGTTTCCACTTTGGGTCAGCCATAGCTTGCTGGAAGGTGTTAGGGATTGCAATCTGTGCGCTATTGACAACAAAACTCTGCATCTTGACAGATAGGTTACCATATGAAACAAACCGTTGAATTGGATGCTGAGTACAAGATCTTACCCCTTTTCTTAGTGCAATAGGCCAGCCCATCTCTTCAGGATCTACTCTCGAGTCAGATTCATGGTTGTTCCTTAGAGTGGGATTGACGTTTCTATCTGCCTCCTGAGATTGTTGCCTATCATCTCCCTCTGATCCATCTTCTGCATCCATCCTAGTCATGATTTCAACCTGTGTTTCCGCATTATTAGGATTGGTGTTAGGAGGTGTAGAAGGTAAGGGCTCAGGATTTTCTGGCAGGGTATTATTGGCTTCAAGAAAGTAAGGTGAGGTATCAAGGATTTCTGGGTTAATAGGTAGGGTGTCAGTGGTTTTGGAAGTTGATTCATGTGAATTTAGCCAATTGACACGTTTCACAGTGAAAAGGAACAGCATCTTTATTGAATAAACTCGGAAACACATATCTCATATAATCAAAACTAGGATGTCCTGAACGACAATGCCATAAGAGTACATTTTTGTCTTGAGAACTTGAGCTGACTAGGGCATGTTGTGCATGCCATTTTGCTTTATTCGTCATCTTCGATCTCTCCAGGTAGAAAAGTCCATCCCACTCTTTAGAAGTCCCAATCGTCTTCCCCGAGTGTAAATCCTGAAATAGACACATATCACCATCAAATATCACTCGGCATATATGTCCTTTAGTTAACTTGCTCACAGAAATTAAGTTACAAGTAAGCGCTGGGACAAATAGAACATGATGCATGCGGAGTGAATTGGATAGTGTAATGGTGCCAATTCCTTCAACTTCAGTAAATACCCCGTTAGCAACTTTGACACGAAGGGACTCCGGACAAAGTTTAAGAGTTGTAAATAAAGTTCGATTACCCGTCATATGATCAGTGGCTCCTGAATCAACTATCCATGCATCATCACTGGTCCGTATATTATTGAGGGCTATGATAGAATTACCTGATTGGGCAAGATTAACTCTCGGCAAAGAATTGGACTTATTTTGTTTTTCAAGTATCCGACGTAGCATCTGCAGCTCGTCTGGACTTAGTGAAGTAGTATCCTCAGTCTTCTGTTCAGTGGAGGTGAGATGACCCTGTGGTTTGCTAGTGAATGGTTTGCCGTGCAGTTTCCAACATTCCTCCTTGAAATGGCCCTTCTTCTTGCAATAATTGCACCATTTGGTTTTCCGTTCCTCCTGTCCTTACACCCCTCAACAAAATGGGGTTGCCGAAAGAAAGAATCGTCATCTGTTGGAGGTTACCCGAACACTGTTGATGGAAAGAAATGTACCTACGACATTCTGGGGAGATGCAGTTCTAACTGCAGCCTATCTCATCAACCGAATGCCTTCCAAAATCCTCAACAAACCCGATCCTCCTATCCAAAACAACCCTACCAACCCACTGCTCCTTTCCAGCTCATCCATAGTGACATTTGGGGACCAGCCAGAACAACCACCAATGATAAAATCTATTGTGATCAATGATAAAATCACTCACTCTCCATTCATATTGAAGGATTACACTAGTTTATATAGGCTAGAAACAGAATCATTCTCGCTGGACAACAGAATCATTCTGGCAGAGGTTTTATTCCCATTATTCTGCCTCGTATGTCTTCAAACGAATCATTGAGTCCGAGAAGAAAATCATAAACTCTCCCTTCTTCTACAATCTTCTTATATAACTGAGCATCTTCCAGATTTTTCCAAGCGTGCACTTCAAACAAGTCCTGTTGTTGCCAGAGTTTGATTAATGCATTATAGTAATCAGTAACTGTCAAGGTACCTTGTCTTAAATCTCTAAGTTGACGCTTCAGATGAATCAATGCAGCAGTGTTATCAAGAGAGGAATAAGTTCTTCTGGCTGCATCCCAAATCTCTTTTGCAGTGTTTGCCAGGAGGTAGCCTTTACTGATGTCAGCATTCCTAGAGTTACATAACCACGTCATAACTTGGTTATTTTCAGCAAACCAAGTTTCAAAGGTTGAGTCATCCGGAGCTGGTTGTGGTGCAGCCCCATTGATATATTTCTCCTTTCGCTTTCCACGGATATACCTTAACACACTTTGGGACCATTGGAGGTAATTCTTTCCATTAAACCTATGGTTGATGACCATACTCTGAGGTTCTGGAAATTCTGATCCCATGAGGGTGCTGTTGATGGTGGAAGAAGAAGAAGAAGTGGAAGAAGTGGTACCGGACATGAGTGCAATAGGATGAAGATCGTTTTTAGATGAGTTTCTAGGGACAGAACCGAAAAGGGGAGGAAATTCGGACGGGTTCATGGTTCTGGAAAAAAATCTCGCCGGAAAGCCTCTGGACGGCGGCGCGTGGGGCTCACGCGCCGTCACTGTGGTGGCGCGTGAGGTTCACGCGCCTCTCCAATCTCCGTCATCTTTCTGGGATCGGCCAGTCGGCGCCGTGCGGTGCTGCCTGTGGTGGCGGTGTCACTACACGCGCCCTCAAACTCCAGATCTGAGAATCCGATTTGGTGTTCTCTCTCCCTCTCTCCGCGCGCTCGCTGTCGCTGCTCAGCCTCTCTCCGCGCGCTCACTCTCACTATCCCATACCAGCATTAACGCTCTGATACCATATTGTGATCAATGATAAAATCACTCACTCTCCATTCATATTGAAGGATTACACTAGTTTATATAGGCTAGAAACAGAATCATTCTCGCTGGACAACAATGTGAGAATAATAAACATTCAAATAAACAATATTTCCTAAAGTAAAGGTGAACTCAGTGGTATGATGATAAGAACATGGGATGTAGTGCTGAAATGATTATAGGCAGATTTCCAACAAAATCTTATTCGTATTATATCAAAATATTGTGGTGATGTATGAACTATTTCCAAAAGCAAGCTGTTGCCTCCAAGAAACATGTCTGTTTTCTAGTTCCTAAAATTTGCTTCCCTAGAATTCAAAATTTTTTTCTCCTATCTCACCTTTCTCTGGTATTCACTGCAATGTTGCTAAACCAACAAGCTGCTTTTCATGTTTCCAATATTTTAGATTTGTTAGACAAAGTGAAATCAGACTTTATGGTCCCTTTGCTTGTTCAATCATATGTTAAAATTTCCATAATTGCATGCATATTGACAAATAAAATTTTGTTGTCTTTGACTTCTTGTACATTTATATGCTCTCGTAGATGCTTTAAGGGTTGCAGGGGGTGAATTACCGTTAACCATGTAATTTGAAAATTGCTGTTTAACCAGGACGACAATTTTGGTTCTTTTCATCTTTCTGATACACTCTTGATTTCTGCTGATGTTGTGTTGCATGGACAAGAAACGGGATTACTAGTAAGCAAGGAGGCAGCATTTTATTGATCGAATTATTGATTGGCTCTTTGGACTTGAGCTTTTGACCTTTAGATTATTATTTTTATAATACACCTGATTGTTCATTACCTCGTTTAATTCAAACAGTTCTAAATTCTGATGCTTCCCTTTTACCCCCTTAACTCTAGATGGAGAAACTGGCAAGGGCACAGTATTTGAAGAACAAAAATCCTAAGGACTGTGCACTACTATACATTGCACTAAATAGGACTCAAGTATTGGCTGGCCTTTTCAAAATTAGTAAGGATGAGAAAGACAAGCCTTTAGTGGGATTTCTCTCACGCAATTTTCAGGTACTTCGTATTTTCTGATAGAAACAGTTGCAGTGACAGTGATTTCTTGAGGAATTAAGATACTGTTGTAATTTTTCATTTTTTCTTTTTGGTTTCTAATTTACCCTTTATCCATTTTATTTATAAGTGTGAAACTTCCTTGTAAGCCTGCACTTGCTTTATTACTGATACTCCAAAAAATTATTTAGGTAATCATAGTTAGTTGATTACAGGATGAGAAAAATAAAGCAGCTGCTTTGAAAAATGCTTATGTCTTATTGGGAAAGCATCAGCTGGAACTGGCTATTGCTTTCTTCTTGCTTGGAGGTGATCATTCTTCTGCTGTAAATATTTGTGCAAAGAACCTTGGAGATGAACAGCTTGCATTGGTTATTTGTCGACTTGTTGAGGGCCTTGGTGGATCATTGGAGCGTCACCTGATAACAAAGTATATACTTCCATCTGCAATTGCAAAGGGCGACTACTGGCTTGCAAGCCTACTGGAGGTGCCTAAAATAAATAATTTTGATTAATCGTTTTTTATCATTAAAAGGTTTCTTTTATATTCTGCATTTATGTTTTTTTTGTACATATTCCAACTACAGCTAGTTTTCCATGATTTGTAGTGGGAAATGGGTAATTACTACGAATCTTTTCGGAGAATGCTAGATGTTTCAATAAATCCTGTAGCTCAAGACTCTACTGTTGTCTCCAACTGTGATCCTTTTTTGGACCCAAATGTTGGCATTTATTTCCAAATGCTTGCAACAAAGAATAACATGAAGAATGCTGTAGGGGAGCAAAATTCAGCTATCCTTCTAAGATGGGCTACTCTTATGACAGCAATTGCCCTAGACAGATTTGGTACTCCTGTAAGTTTATCTTAGGGACTTGATTTTTTCCCGTTACTTACCAGTTCAAACTAACATGTTAAAACTTCATTCTAATATTGAATGAGATTCAAGCTATGTTTGACTAGCTCTGTTTGATATACAGCATGTTTGCTCTTCCACAATGATCTTCATTTGAGGAAGTTGCCATACTGTTCAATTAACATACTTGTTGAACCTGTCATAGCCTTGCATGTGTTGCTGCTCTAATAAATGGTTTGTTAGTACTGATTGTATAAAAGCCAGTTTGTTATATTCTAATTTTATAGATTTAATTCTTTCAAGAAGAAATTCTTCTTTATCATTTTATTGTATGATTTTCATGCCTTTCTCAAGTGAATCCATGCATCCATCAGTTTAGTCAATCTAGAAAGCTTCTATAGTGAAGATGTATTCTGCAGGTTCCTAGTGGCCTGCCAAAAAGCTAATACTAACCATTCTAGGCATTCTTAAAAGTGTAAATTCCCATTTTTTGAACTATTTCAAACTTTCCATATCTCATGTAAATCATTAAGATGATTGTCTTTGTGGTATGAGTTCAAATTTGATTGATAATGACTGTCTTTGCCTTGGGCCCTGAAATATTGTGTGTCAGCATAATGGCAATGCAATACACTGACATAATGACTTACATGTATATGCTATTATGTTTCTGATAAGTAATTTTATGAAATGTATATCTTGTTTTGACTTTCAAGCTCGAAGCATTGGAGTGCTTCTCGTCTTCTCCGAGCATGGTCGAAACTGCAGATCAAGGGACTGAGTTGGGTGCTGGAAATGAGGCACTGTCTAATATTTTTAATCCTTTGCCAAGAAAATCAGCTAACTGGCTTTCTGCTGATGTGTCTATACATCTGGAATTTCATGCTAAATTGAATTTGGCGCTTCAGTATTTAGCAAAATTGATAAGAGATCATCCAAGCTGGCCAGATAACGTTGTAGGATGCAGTAGGGAATTGGCATATTCTGACGAAAACATTATGCAGCATGATAAATCACTTGAAAATTTGAGGAAAAAATTGTATGCTGGGCTTGCTCTGTTTGAACAGAGGTTTTCATTGTCTCCATTCTATCTACTGAGAATGGTATGTAATTCACCATAATCTGCACTAAATCTTTTGGCCACTGTAAACTTTATTCTTCTGGAGAGAATCTTACTTTTCCTCCTTTCCTGCAGATTTTGCTCTCACTTTGCCATCAAGGATTACTGAACATAGGATATGATATAGCATGTTGTGTTGTAGGAGATCAATCTCATAAGAATAGTGATGCAGGTGACACTTCTGCGTTGTATTACTCCTGGGTTAGACCTCTCTTTAAGTCTATAATAGAAACCTCCCATTTCTTTTCAAGATTCTTTCCTGCTTGCAGTATGGGTAATTCCCAACAAAGTATAACATCTTTTAAGAACAGTGCATATATTGAAAGTAAATTGAAGCTTTCAAGTGCTTGGCAGTCTCACTTTGTCGAAGGTCCCCTGATTTCACTTTGGTATTTAAAAGCCATTTTGAGGATTCGGTTTGGTTCTTTCAGCAAAAATATTATGGAGAAGACTGTTGATATTCTTAATTTGTTTGAGTATTATTTGCACTTTTCATTAGCTTGGCTTCAAAAAAACTTAGAAGCTATTTTCTTAATGGTTCAACCTTTCTTGATTGCACGTATTGATGACCGTAACCCTTGTGAGGTTAATATGGTGAATCTGAAGAAACTCATCCCAAAAATTATGGAATTGGTGACTCAACATTCTTTGGTAGACCATGCCTCAAAATGTGGACAAGATATACAAGTTGTGAATGTGAAGCAGTTGATTCCTGATGATGAAAAATCGATGATTTTAGGGACTTGCTTATGGCAACAAATGTCTAGATTCATGATATATAATTTGAATAAGATTGTGGATACACTTGAAGATGGTAATTTGCCTGGTTCTTTCAAGAGAAAGTATGATTGTGAGGCATCAACTCTCTTGACTCCGGATACCGATGGCATCAACTTGCCTGAGCAGATGAGGTTGGTTTCATTGAGCTTATGTGAGTTGCTGAAGACAAGTGTTACACACAGTTCCTCTTACCATTCTAAACAACTTGCAGCATTTCTCTGGCAGAGATTGGAACATGATCTGAGCACAATGACTCTTGAGTGGTTAAAAAGACCTAGTTTGTCAGAATCCAATCAGGATCAAAATCAAGGGATTATCAATTTGGAATTGGTGAACACAAAGGATAAATGCTTGGTTTATCAACTATTATGGGATCATTGTGCTGATCCAAAATTGGTATCTGACTGCTTTGCACATGAAAAACTTGATTGGTCAAATTATTTGGATCTTTTGCCTGCTAAAGGATGGAATGACATGTATATAAAATTGACAGAGATGCATAAAACTAACGATACACATGATTATGGAGGTAAAGTTGGCAATAGTTCTGCTAGTCATGAAGTTGTATCACCTGTTAAAAAAGCGTTTCAAGGTGCCCATGCTTCTGTAAGTTCCCATCAGAAAGAAACAAGTAGTAAAAATGTTACAATTTTCCAGAGCCCTAGAGAAATATACAAAAGAAATGGGGAACTGTTTGAGGTGATTTTTTCCTCTGATTTTTTTCCCTGGTTTTTTTTTATTGGCCACTGTAATTTGGATCACAAAATGACATGATGCTACATTTGAGCAGGCATTGTGCATAAACTCAACTAATCAATGGGAAGCCACACTTGCTACCAATCGGAAGGTTTTATCCCGCTCACTATTTTGTTTAGTTTATTTCTTCTGAAGCTCTGAATTTTGGATGTCCAATTGCATTTTGTTGAATTTCATGCATCCTGGAATAATGTGCAGAAAATGTTATATATTTTCTTCTCATCTTAAGTTCAAGTTTATGTATATAACTAGTAATTAATAACATGTTATTATCCAACAATTGTGAAGGTAATGTAAACTAACTAGTTAAAAAATCTTATAATTATTTGTCAGGGGCATAAAAATGGAAGGTGTTAAAAATTTCATTTATATTATCTTACATGAAAAGTAGCATGAGTAGTCATCAATCAGTTTATTTTTTAATTTATATAGGAAAAAATTTTATCAGAGAATAAAGGGATGAAAGTATAATGCAGCTTCAATACATCAATGCATCTGGAAGTCTGTGAGACATAAAATCCCCCAGTTTTGTTTGTTCGCCGTGGAGGACTATTTGAACTGATTAGTTCCCATTACTCATTTGAAGGCTTTAACTTTTTCCATATGACATTAATGCATTTGAAGTGTGTGAGACACAAAAGTCATACATGTAACTCAAGATGGGCAAGTCAAGTGCATTTGCTCACCCCTATAGGTGTTTGCATATCTTATTTTTGACTGATGTGAGCTTGATGGGGAGAGCCTGTATAGGCAAGTGCTTGAGCAACTCTGTGCTTCCAGTGATGTGGGCTTAAATTTGTAGTTGTTTACTTATTTTTGCATGTCATGTGAGCTCTCAGAACATTTTTAACTGAAATCTTTAACAATATTAAATATATGTTTTAAAAATAGCAGGTTCAAGCAATTTAGTTAATGATCCAATGAATTGATCGTCTCAATGGTTCAATGTTTAGTCCAGTTCCAAAAACATGCTAACAGATTCCTCTAAGATGAAGGAACATGCCTAGTGTTCTCAAAGAACTTTAATTGAATTACTCCATAACATAGTGGCCACTCAACAATGTGAAAAAAGGGGCTATTTCCTCATAAGCTTTTTCCTTATTCCCCTTGTCCTTTTGCAAGTTTGGAGAACATTTGGTAAAAGCAAGCCCTCTTTATCGACCAATTCTTTATGAACAGTTTTAAAAAAATACCTTGCTTGCCTTTGATCATAAGTGCAACCATAGTCATCCAACCATCAGGTTTAGTATTTTTTTTTTAGTTTAAAAATTGTATGAATTACAAGGTATCTTGAGTAAAATTCAGCTAGCATATACTTGGGTGAGACATCCCCTATAATTTTGTCACTGCAGTAGTTCAATTGCAGCGATGGATGTGGTTCCTCTATGCTTGGGTGGGAGTGGGGTTCAGGAAGGAAATAGAAACCATGCCATCCAAATGATAATTAGGAATCAATATATCATGAGAACAACTGTTTCCTCTCAACACTCTCGGGCTCTGCCATTGATATGGTGGTGATACACATAAAGCATGAATGCTGGTGTTATGTGACTAAGTTGGAAATATTAAAAACGTGTATGTTTGTGTAAGTAGAGAAGATTACCACGTAAATTGCCTCTTTTTTGTTATAACTGGTGTCAGTAAGCAATATGCAGTTCATTTGATTCTCAAATGCATCTAGTTGGAGAGAAAAAGTAGCACATGCAACTTTTATGTCAAATGGTCTTGTTAGTGGCTTGCGTTGTGTGCTCAGTTTGTTTTTGTTTTAAAAGACATTTAATGACTGATATGCAGGAGATTGATCAACTTTATTTTGCACTACCCCCCCCCCCCCGGGGTTTGGGAGGTTATCTTATCCTCCCCCCGTTATTTCCCCCAATGGAGATAATGATGACTATTGCAATGTTTATTTTACTCAGTGATTTAAAAATGCAGTAATTTTTACAAATGCGTGTGGTAGTTCTCTTAAAATGGTGTGGAATGTACATAATTGTCTTTTCCTTGTTTTTTCTTTTAAATCAAATTCAGGGCATACTATTCTTTCATATGGATGGTGAGATGCCTTCTGGTAATGAATCAGTTAATTTGTGGTCTGAGGCTGATTGGCCACAAAATGGGTGGGCAGGTTCAGTATCCACCCCAGCTCCAACATGTGTTTACCCTGGTGTAGGTCTTGGCGTCAAGAAAGGGGCACACCTTGGGCTGGGTGGAGCCACAGTTGGTGTGGGCCTTTCAGCTAGGCCTCGCAGAGACTTGACAGTCAGTGGAGCTTTTGGCATTCCCGGACATGCTGGAACTGGGACGGCTACATCAGGTTGGGAAATTCAAGAGGACTTTGAAGATTTAGTCGATCCACCAGCAACTGTGGAAAACATAAGTACAAGGGCGTTATCCAGTCATCCATTGAGGCCACTCTTTTTGGTTGGTTCAAGTAATACACACATTTACCTCTGGGAGGTACGAAATATTGAGTTGATGTACATATTAATGTGGCCGAACCTGCATGTGCATGTATTTTTAGAAGCAGGTGTAGAGCTTTTTTGTCCTTTTCCCCTTCTTAAGTTCTTTTCTTCAAGCTTCCTAACTAGGGAGACTAATCCTTTTTTTTTTCCAAAACAGTAAATTTGAAAACCAGGATCCAAATTTCATTTTCATTGCAGCCTTGAATGTTCTTGCAAAAGTATACTAAAGAAACAAAATGAAACTTTCTTACCCATGAATGCTATTTTGTTCCGGACTTTCTTTCCAATCTGCTAGTTTACCTCCAGTCTAGTCACAGGCCATTAACATGCAGTATGATGCTCTAGGTGTCATCTTTCTGACCGAGACATCAAAAAACTAAATAAACATCATAGGTTCACGTCAGATTGCGTATGTGTGGAACACTTTGAAGCAGCTTCCCAGACATAAAAAGTTATTCTTTAAGCAAAGTGTGTCAGTTATTCCCACTATGATATTTGGTGTACTTGATTGAGATCCTACCATTAAAAAATGAAGGAGAAGAGGGGAATTTTTAAAAAGAAAAAATATATTTCTCTGTTAATACTAGAGGCATTCTAGCTGACAGATACAATGATAGGACATTGATATGAGTTACTCTAGTGCGTTAAGGCAATTGCATTTGTTTTCTCAATATTTCTAGCATTTGGCTGATGAAGAACGCTTTAAATGCAGTTCAACAAGGATAAAGCTAAAGCTACATATGGAGTTCTGCCTGCTGCTAATGTGCCTCCGCCTTATGCTTTAGCTTCTGTGTCAGCTTTAAAGTTTGATCACTATGGACACCGGTTTGCAAGTGCAGCATTAGATGGGACTGTCTGCGCATGGCAGCTGGAGGTAGGAGGAAGGAGCAATATTCGTCCAACAGAATCATCCCTCTGCTTCAACGGTCATGCATCGTATGTACTTTACTATTTTGGAACTTCCATTTATAATGTTTGCCCAAGTAGACTTAAAGCTTGGATTAGTAGGTTAATCAAGAAGATGTATTACACATATTACATAAACTTGTGATTAAAGTTACTTTTTTTAATCCTTCAATCTCCAACATATAAGATGGGAAGTTCCCAACTCTGCTTTTTTTTTTTAATGTAATGCTTCTGTCTCAGCTTTAAAACCCTGAGCCATGATTTTATCGAACATGTCATTTGAAACTGAGGGATGACAACAAATTTATGACTAATATTGTCAATGGAAATGGGATTAATGATAAATTTTCATTCGCAATTATGAATGTGATGAATAATGATAGGCACCCAAGCACCTTGAAGAACCACACCCAAAAACTAGCTATTGAGGTGGGAGAGCCAAGGCACTTAAGTACCCCATCAAGCAGCCCATACTACTCGATGTGGGATTTTGGCAGCCCATACTACTTTGGTCTCTATCAATACACCCTCCTCCGAAAGCTAACGTCTCGGCGTTGCTTCATGCGGCGGCACTTCACTCGGCCAGTTAGAACCCTCCATCTGTAGCCCTCTCCGGTTCGCTGGCCACTGGCTCTGATACCAAAT
This sequence comes from Inga leiocalycina, assembly GCA_963242795.1. Taxonomy (NCBI): domain Eukaryota; kingdom Viridiplantae; phylum Streptophyta; class Magnoliopsida; order Fabales; family Fabaceae; genus Inga; species Inga leiocalycina. The sequence continues at coordinate 75,940,763 of OY725324.1, forward strand.
GATAAGCACCCAAGCACATTAGAAAACCACACCCCAAAAGCTAGCTATTGAGATGGGAGAGCCAAGGCACTTAAGTACCCTATCAAGCAGCCCATACTACTTGATATGGGACTTTGGCAGCTCATACTACCTTGGTCCCTATCAAATAACCTTTTAATTCATGTTTTGTAAGATTGAGGTGCAAGAAGTTTGCCAGTTTTTTTGTCAGAAAACTTCCCTTGTTCTTTCTATTTAACCTTAAGTTTTATTCCATGTATGCTTTCAGGGATGTGACTTACTTTCCTTCAAGTGGATCAATAATAGCTGTGTCTGGATATAGCTCAAATAATTTCAATGTGGTTATATGGGATACTCTAGCTCCTGCAGCAACCTCTCGAGCTTCCATTTTATGTCATGAAGGTTTTGCTCGAATTTTTTTGTTACTGAACTCTAATGTGTGTTGATAATTATCACCGTTTAGCTCCCATAAACCTTAATAAAGATGGTTAAGCATACAAATATGTAGAGCCATAACTCTAACTAATGAACCAATAATGTTCTTCATGGCTGTATTTTGTATTTTTGTTAATATGGTGCAAATTTTTAGCCCTGAGGTAAGTCTTAATCATAAACTTGGATGGGCCCTGGACCTGGCTTAGCTACGAGTGTAACTGATATTTCTTTCGTTCCTTCCTTCTTGTTTTTTTAATTTCGGGGGTGGCAAGGGCCTTTTTGTCAGTGTGGATGCAATGAATTAATGACTTAAAGATTAGTTGTTTTATTTCATGTCTAAGGGTTGGCTTATGTGTCTTGGTGCCGACTTTGCTCTTTGTGAAGGTGGTGCTCGCTCCCTTTCTGTATTGGATAATGATGTAGGAAGTGGTTCTATTTCCCCTCTTATTGTCACTGGTGGTAAAAATGGTGACGTTGGAATTCATGACTTCCGTTACATAGCTACTGGAAAAGCTAAAAGGCACAGGCATGTTGATACTAGTGAACAAAGCACCCCAAAGTCTTTGAATTCTGATAAGGACAAGAATGTAAATGGGATGCTTTGGTATATTCCTAAGGCTCACTCAGGTAAAGATGAGTTATGCGCCTTTAGTTATGGTTTTTTTAGTTCAATCAAATCATCTTGCTGACTTTTTCAAATACAGAGAGCATCACAAAAATAGCTGCCATCCCAAATACCAGCTTGTTTTTGACTGGAAGTAAGGATGGGGATGTCAAACTCTGGGATGTCAAGAGCACTCAGTTAGTCTATCAATGGTCAAAATTGCATGAAAAGCACACCTTCCTGCAGCCAAGCTCTCGTGGATTTGGTGCTGTTGCTCGGGTAATGATTTACAATTGCATAACAGTATATTATATCACATTTTCCCTTGAACCTCCGTTTTTTCAACTAGATGCACTGACAGAACCCTTTGTTCTTGGACGTTGCATGCACCATGCCATTAGAGAGCGTGGTGGCTGTGAGAATCATAGCTGCTTCAGATTTGGTTCCTGTGGTGATTGTCACACTTAGCACATTTCTTTAACAAAAAAGCCTCTGGCTTTATATATTGTGCCAAGCTTTGTTTTTAATTAAACCAAGAAAAAAGTGGTACTTTACAGACAGTAGTAGTCTACTCTAGGGACAGGGGTTGGTTCAACTATTAATATTAAACTTTGTCAACAAAAAAATGTCCTAGGTTAAATTTATGCCGATGGTCATTGTAAGTAGGCAGCCACTAATTGCATTGTGTTGAACGAAATTGTAAGAAGCAAGAAATTTCACTAGACACCCAGAATAGAGTACAAGTTCGTGGGTATATACTTCACCTCCACCAACTAACTACTACTTCAGTCAGTCACACTAATCAACTAAACAGTTAGGAACACTTGTCAGAAACACTTACTCTAGTAACTCTCAGCACAATATATTTTGATTGGAGGTAAAACAATCTATTTAACTTGCAAATTTTAGCCATGGTGTTTTATGCCGCTTCCAAATTTCTCTACCAATAAAACTAAGTTTTTTGGCTACATGCGTCCAATAGTAAGCCTTTTTGCTTAAAATGCTACAGGCTGCTGTTACAGATATCCAAGTCGTTTCTCATGGTTTCCTTTCATGTGGTGGGGATGGAACTGTAAAGCTGGTGCCCCTGGATAGGAACACGCTTCGTCATGAAGTTAAATTATGATACTTTTGAGGCACATACTTGGGAATTTTTTTTCCCATGCTGCGGATATATTCATAAAGGTGTCATCAGTGAGAAATTTCTGATATTTTGTGGATAACTGACTCAATCGCCGGCATGAGATGCTGCCATTTTTGCATGAAGGAATTCTCCAGTATATTCTGAGACTGCAGATACGTTAGCTCCTACAGAATGAGGAAGTAGTCCTTGAATTGGACACGAGCAATGCATAATGTATCATGAACTTCTCATCTATGTGAACGCATTGCTTCTTTGAACAGAACATGCATTGATTTTGACTTCAGTCCCTCCTTTCTGAGTAAAACCAGAGTTCTCTCTAGGTATGGAAGCCCTCGGCCTGACGAGATGTTTAGAGAAGTCTCATATTTTTGTTGGTTTGGTTGAAATTATTAAGGTAGTTCATACATGAAACAGAATTCTAGTTTGGCTTTTTGAATATTAGGCTTCTTAATTGCCTAGGGTTTATGTACATTTGTAATCACGCCTTATGTACATTTGGATTAGCTTATATAAAGCTTATAAGTGGCTTTTACGTAAATCAAAACAAAACTCATTTCACATACTTATTTCGTATACGGTAAATCACAATTAAAAAGCTGTTTTTAAATGTTTCAATCGCTATTCTAAACAAGCACATATGTACTTTAACTCTTTAAAAGTGAGTTGGCGGGGTTCTAGATGGTGAGATTGATTGATACATCATCTTTGTATAGTAAGTTTGCTTTTCCCACTAAGGGCTCATTTGGTAGGCGGAAAGTTTGGGAGGGAAAAGGAACATGAGCATTTTCTCACGCCTAAAACATGTTTGACGTGCAAAAATTCCCTCCATTTAAATTCTCGAGAGTGCCTATTTTTCTTTAAAGATGGGAATTTGGGTTCCCACCATAATTGGCGCCAACCCTAGTTCCCTACTAGGAAAAAAAAAAATTGAAACAACTTTGCCCCTCTCTCTTCCCATCACATCTCCATCTTCTTCTGAGAAATGTAGTGGTTGTTGGTCTCTCTCAACCGTTCTGGTTGTTCGTGATTCTTTCCAGTTCAACAAATATGAAGAAGCTGATTTCTACCTCTATCTAACTTGTCTGATTTTTGTGAAGAATCTTCGGCTCTTCCTTGTTTCTGTTATTGCGATCTCCTCTGTTTTAAGTAAAGGAAAACAAGGAAGATGACAGTCAAGTGATCTGATTTTCTCCTCAAGTGTCTCTCTAATTCCGGCTGCCTCCTCTTCTTGCTTTTATCATGATTTTTGAGATTCCCAATTTCCTGATTCAAGTTGGTACGTACGTCTTTCCTTGAAAGGCAAAATAAGAAAATAAAAATAAAGATATATATATGTGATGATGATGATGATAGTAGTAGTAGTAGTAAACGGAAGTTTATTTTTTATTTTTTCTTTTTTTTCAGAATTCTGATTTATTATTTTTATTATTAATCATATTATTTTATCCTAAATTTTGATATTTAAAATGAAATCCCTTAAATCATGCTCTAAATTAATATCTTATCAAAATCTCATTTAAATACCTTTAATTTATTATAGATGACTCTCAAATAGATTAAAAGGTACATCAAATTTATCTAAAAATAAGGAGTCATCCGGAATTTATGCTTTGACTCAGTGTTGGAAGACATTGCGAGTTGATGAATGTGGAATTTGTTGTCAAAAACCCTTCTGGCATAAGCAAGTAATGACATTCGAGTTTCTATATTAAAATCAAAATCACATTCAGTTTGGCGTTTTAAATTCAAATTTCCAAGCGTCAAGATAATTTATTTAGGGGTATATTGAGTATTTCACTTTTGCTTCCCACAACCATCTCTCCATTTTCCTTCTAACAAACATTTTATTTTTCCTCAACTTTTGTTTCCTTCCCATGTTCTATCAAACAAGTCACCCCTCTAAATTTCCTCCTGATTTTCCCTTTCTTTCTTTTCCTTAGTCCTAAATTCCTTGTGCCAAACGGGCTCTAAGTGAGCAATGTTCCTTCTAAAAAAATTTCACATCAAGTGTTACTATACATAGCATAAAATTTCACATTATTCATGGTTTAAAAATAATACTACGGGTTTTGAATATAAGATCTACTTTAATGAAAAAATTGAACTATAAAGTAAATCTTATGTTAAAAATAAGAGATAATATAATTTGTTACACATTTTAATTTTACATTTTATATATTACTTTGGAGTCAGATAAGGTTTCAGAGTCTTGCAGAACTTTCCCACCTAAATAATGAAAGGTGAAATTTTGGTGATGTAGCTCCATTTATTTCTTGTTCCTTCTGCATATATAAAAACTTGTGATATAAACTACATATGATTCAAATCCTTTGAAGTTAAAAATATATGAAGTGTTTTTTAAGTTAAGAAAGAAAGGGCCACGATGAATGTGAGTGTTCATAAGTCTACTTTTTAAAAATTTTTTCTAAATTTTTTATATTTCAAACATATTTTCACATCAACCTTACCTCATAGAAATCACGGAACATATAAAAGTACATAATTTAATTTCTGTAATATTTAAATATGTTATATATATATATGCACACATTTGGCATTGCCAATAGTAGTAAATATATTTAAATATCAGATAAAATTTACGAAAACCCACTTAATGCAATCCTCGACAAAGTGCAATAATATCCACCACCAAGGCAGGCAACCCAAATATATTGATATTGTTTGGATCGGCGATTGGAATGTTTAAAAGTAGCTTTTCAATCGTAATTTACAATATACGAGGTATGTATGTGAGAAGAGTTGTGTCTCGATTTACGTAAAAAACAACTTATAAACAATCAGATCGCTAAAACAAACATGCCTTTCGGGGAGAAAAGGCGAATATATTATTATTAGTCATTTGCTTGTTTTTTTTTTTTTGATAGAATCAGATATCAATTGCTTGTTCTAGTAACGCCAAGAGAAAACGTTGAACCATTTCATATTTGAAATCATTTTTAATTTGTTTGTGCATATTTCCATAATTCCATTATTGCAATTGAGCACTAAACTTACCAGATTTGACACTTAATCATGTTTAGTTGAATCATTCCAAGTAAACTTGATAATATTAAATATACAATAATGGTATAATCACTGTAGTTTCATTTTTAATTTCTAATAGACATTGTAATTACACTCATATGTATGTATGTAAATGATTCAAGATTTGAAATAGAGATTAGAAATATCTATTTTTATGGTGTAGAAGTAGCAGTGTTATCTATGCAATTATTTCCAGCTACCTTTCATAATTAATGTAACTATATTTCCGGTTATTTGGAAGTATGTCTTGATTTTCTTCCTCTAAACTAACACTGTCAAGTAAGGATTAAAAAAAAATGAAAATATATTAAATGAAAAATATGCTCCCCATCACTCATTTCCCATCACAAATTATTCTCCAATAAAAATGATGTGTAATTTTAAATCATTTGAATAGGTGCCTTGGGGAGAAAAAAGAAATTCTTAAGTGAGTCTATTAGTATTAAAAGACTCGAAGTGCTTTATAAATAAATATTGTTAATTGATGGACTTGAATAATGATTAAAAGGAATAATAGAATTGATAGAAAAAAGAAAATTTTATAAACATAAATGATAAAATGACAAAGCGGGATATTTTCCTATGTGCACCGTCCGGCCCTTATCTTTCATAGGATATCTCTCTTCTATCCAACAAGACTTGACGTCTTATCTTTCATAATTACGTGGATCATACATCTGCCGTTCATTCTTGGCCCCACTTGTCACATTTCAAAAATCGAACGGATCAGAAACCTTGTGCGACCCTGAATATTCTGTCACTCTTATGACCGGCCCTACCACTGCCAAGAATTGCTCACCTATTTGACAGAGACTTGTGAGGATTTAAGAAGATCACTACTCTACAAAATATTTTTGAAAAACAACTAATGTATTTTTTTAAAATTAATAAGCCTAAATGTTACTTAAAAAATAATGCATACAGCCAAAGATCCCATTGCATATTAAAAAAAAAAAAAAGCCAAAGATCCCATTTCATTTGATGAGTAATTACAAGTGTGACGATTATATTTTTGGAATTATTGAATTTTTAATTTTTGGAATTTTTTACACTATTCTTTTCTTCACCTTAATTTTAATACTTGAATAGTTGAATTGCCTTATTTTCAAAAATGAATTACTTTAAATAGAATTGGTCTAGTAGTATAAGGTCATACTAGATCCTTTTAGATCTTAAGTTTAAGTCCTAAATGAGACACTTATATTAAAAAGGACAGTCATAAATCACATACTAAATTAAAAAATTGAATTATGTCACTCATTATTATTAATTCTAAAAATTTCAATAACCGTAACAAGTATTTGGGAAACTTGAACCATTTTACTTCTTAAAAGAGAAACCAAAACCTATAATTTAAAAATTGATGTAATACAACTAAAATGAGGCAAACTTAGTGTGTGTTTGGCAAACCTCCAAACCGTCGTTTCAAACCACGGTTTGCGCAACTTGAGATAAAACTCCTCTCACACACTTACCTCGTAAGTCGTAAAAGCTATTAAAAAAAGCTAATCCAAACACACACTTAAGAGAGATTACTCCCAAGTATTTAAATGTTTAGGGGAGGCTTTAAACGGCGTCGTACCAGCTATGAACCGAAAACTGTATTTGTCACCGGACTGGAGCAAAATGCTGCCGCTGGAAACCGACTGCGTTGGATGACGGATGATATCGAGAAAACAAAGGCACCAAAAACCATTTATTGTCTTTGACAAGCTTCATTTTCTATTTTCCTCTTATTCTTTTCGATCCCAATTTCATATTCTTCATCTCCTCCAGCTGCTTCTCTTCAGCCTGATCTAGAATTTTCCAATTGCTTGTCTTTCTCTGATTTCATTCCTCTATGTCCATTTCCTTTTCTGGTTCGTACTTACAACCCTTTTCTCTCTTCATATAGTTTGTTATTCACTTTTTATCGAAGGATTGTATTTGAGTAAATGGCGGGTGTTAATCATGTATATTTCGGCTTTGTTTGAGTGATTGTGGTGCTCCCGGAGATTTGCAATTTGTGGGTATTTTATACTCTCTTTCTCTGTATTTGTTTCCTATTTTTATTTGGGTTTTAGTTGAATTTCATGCATGTTATGAATATTGGTCGTGGCGTTGACCATTTTGATCTAGCTTTGAGGCATCAGGTTTCGCCCTGAAGTGGATTATGCTTTGATCGTTTCACTGAGTGAGGCATAAAACGTGAAGCACCTTTTTTTTTAAAAAAAAATTGCTGTGGGCTAATGCTTTGTCTTTTCCAGATGATCTCCAGTTTCTGGTTTTTATTTTTGCATGCATCTCGTGTTTGATAATTAACCCTGGAAGTAGAAGATATTGTTATTTATGAAAGATCTTAAATATAGTTTTCTGATTTTTGTGTTAAGCCCAGTGCAAGTATTCATCCATGTTGCTCTGAAAGATATTTTGCTGGCAAGAGAAATCTTGTTACCGGGTGAAACAGTTTGTTGTCATTGCTGCTTATACGTCATCATATTATGTCGCTGATCTGTTTAAATGACATTTAGAACTCATAAACTAGAACCTTCTCCATGTTCTAAAATGTCAGCACTTGCTAGGATATTTATTCCACAATGGCATATATTCCCTTTCTTTCTACATTATACTTGAATCTTGCCTTTTTCTGTTTATTTAGTTCTGTAGTATATTTTACTAAAGTGCATATGATGGTCACTTGATTTCACATTCTTCTGAATGATTTTGAGTTGTATACCTTTTTGTTAAAAATAAGTAGATACTTATGTTGTTCAATTTTTAACCCTTATTTTCCCTTTTACACAGAATGTATGAAGAAGTAATAGGTAAGGGAGATGGCGGCAGCAGAAGCAAGGGCTGTGTGGCAGCGAACTGCTAATCGATGCTTTGTTCAAGAAGATGCTAAAAGGGCTCCCAAGTTAGCATGTTGCCAATCTTCATGTGCAACATCAAAATCAGCTGATGCTGGACCTGCCGGTGTAGTTGATGAATTGAATCAGGTTAATGTTAATGCCATGCCATTTAATCAAAAATCTTCATTTTCAAATGTATCGCCTGACTCAAGGTGGTGGTTGCTTTCACAACCTAATTATGGGTATCAAAACAGCTCAACATATGAAAACTTAAATTCATCATTAATGGATGAGCTAGAAACCTTGACAGCTCGTGATGGAAATAAAACATATAAAGGAGAAGTTACTCAATTTGGTGATGAAAGCCATGATTCATCTTCTTGTGTGCAATGTGACTTCCAGAACAATGATACGGAGAAAGTTCTCAAGGACAAAATGCCAGAGGCTTATAGTAAGAATTCTGAAGAATATTCTGAATTATCAGATATGATGAGTAAACATGAGATGGTAGAGATCAATCCTGTTAGCTGTTCAGCGTACAAGAAAACAAATGATTCCTGCTTGGGTTCAGATTACTCTTGGATTGTTGGTCACAGGACTGAGCCTTGGTGGCGGACTACAGATACAGATGGACTAGCTTCCTTTGTTTCTCAGAAATCTCTTGACCATTTTGAGAATTGTGATCTTCCTCCACCTCAAAAGAAGTACCTTAGAAGTCACCCACGTTTTAATGCTAATGCTAATGATCACAAAACAACGACAGCATCTTTTGACTGGGAAGCCAAATCAAGGGGCTTCTCCAATTTGTCTGTTCATGCACAAGATTGTTTGAATACTGATCTAATGCATGGGAATCAGGTACCTTCGGCCAAAGAAGAAATTTTGCACTCTGCTTCCAACAAATCTTCTAGGTATTTTCCTCTGAATATTCTAGGAGTGATGCTGCTGTTTTGCAATTTGCTCAAGTCCAACCTTTTATAGCTTTTTTCACCCAATCTCATGGATTCTAGAAAATTAATTTAGTCAGTTGAGTGGGAGAGACTTGTTTAAATTATGTACTTTGTTGTCTGTTGGATTTTGGATGTGTTGTTGGTTTGGTACATGATGGTATTCACACTGACTTTTAAGATTCATGTGCCTGAACTTAAAAATTTTGTGACAGCACTACGGCAATCCATGATAATATCATGGAGAAGCAACAAATTCTTGAGGGAGATCCAAGCAAAGGTCAACTTATGGAAGCGCTGTGTCATTCTCAAAAGCGTGCAAGGGAAGCCCAAGAGGCAGCAAGGCAAGCTTATGCTGAACATGAGGACCTCGTTAAGCTTTTTTTCAAGCAGGCCTCACAGATTTTTGCATATAAGCAATGGCTTCAACTGTTGCAACTTGAAAATCTGTACTTCCAGGTGAATAAGGTAAACAGTAAGGATCAGCTTATCTCCACTCTCTTCCCCATGGCGCTTCCATCGATGTCAAGGAAACCGCGGAAGAGAAAGCAGAACTTTGTCAGAGACAACGAAGACCAGGCCAAACCTGATATTATTACAACTTATGCTGTTGCATTTGCCTTAGGATTAAGTCTTGTTGGGGCTGGAATACTTCTAGGATGGACTGTGGGTTGGATGTTACCTCATTTATAGTTTTTTTCCCCCTCTTTTTAAGGTTTGGTACATAGTCTTGCTTGCCACGAACGTGGGTATTGGTTAACAGATTGTGCATTTGCTTCTGTATACGTGAGTCCTTGTAATGTAAATTCTGTCGTTGTGTTTTTGTGTAATGAATGGGTCAATGAGATGAGATGATGTACATAAATCTTTCTTTCAGTAAACCTCATGTGGAACAGTTTTTCTTGGTTATTAGTTTCAGATTGCCAAGACAAGCAAATTGGTCATTAGTTTGAGATTATCACCTTAATTCACTTATAAGGACAAGTAATAAAAAGTGAGGGACATCAAAGTTCATTTCTGTCAATGTATATGTGCATTTTTTTATCAATATAAGAACACCAACAAGCCTTTATCTACTAAGTAAGATCAGATGTACTCACCCTCTTAAGTAAGATCAGATATACAGATCATACTATGCTTATAATTCAATTATACTGAGCATGAATTTACCTAGCTTTGCAACTGGTTGTAATCTATTACTTATATAATACAAGGAATGTTGATAAGTTGGCTGTATGACACGTTTTAGGTCTATCTTATACCACATAACAATATCTTGTACTAAATCAAGTAAACTATTTAATGTATTATTATAATATATTCATATATTGACAACTTCCTGAGATATGTGGCCACCTAAAATTATATCATCATAACTTCCATATTCATTTTTAAAATTTAAACCTGAAAAAATCTAAGCTCCTATAGATTGAAATAATTAATATATTATATCCGAACCCATATTAATTGAAATATTTAATCTATTATAAAAATATTCTAACATATTTCATGTATATGCTGTAATTTTAAAAATATGATATATTTAAAAATGACTGAAAAACTTTACATGTATTATATAATTTCTATGGTGTGAGTAAGGGAGGAAAGCTAAGTCTTAATTTTTTAACAATTTGAATAAAAAAATTTTAAATAGATAATTATATAATATCTAATTTTTCTCTTTTTTTGTTGTGATAATCTCTATTCTTTTTCTTTATGTTAATATTAGATAATTATCTATATAAAATTTGATTGTTTTCATTGTTAAAAAATTAGCAAGTTAAAAAAGTCATCATAATTATAAAAAAAAAATTATTAAGCTATCACAGGTGTATATGAGGATTTAATATTTAAATATTTTAATTTATCTCATCCATGTCCAAATTTTTAATTAGTTTTAGATTTTAAAAATGAATGAAAAATTTATAATAATGTAACAGAAGGGCTGCATATAATAATAATAATAATAATATATTATTATTATTATTATTATTATTATTAAATAGTTAATTTATCTAACATGGGATATTATAAAGTGGCACTTAAGTATGGGCATTCAACTTATCACACAGCCACCCATAATTAATGTCCTTTTTTTACTAAATAAGTGACCCTCCTATTATAACTCAATTATCATGTGTGGCTCATATTTTATGAGTAATAGATATTATACTATTTTTTTTGGTAAAAAGATATTATACTATTTAATTATTCAATTAAATATATGAGGTTCATCTACCTCGCTCATCGCGCCGGTTGCCGAACTCATTTTTTTCGAAAAAAGATGTATCCACTAATATTGTTCTAGGATAAAAATACAAAGGATAAAAATACATAAAAAATTCTCTCAAAAAAGTGAAAACAGCAAAAATGACCCTTTTATTTATTTATTTTTCCAGGTTTTTTTATTTATTTGTTTATTTATATTACTCCCTCCAGTCCTATTTATAAATAATTTTTTTCTTGGTGGTGCAAAACGAACTGGTAGTTAAAAGTAATAAGTATGTCAAAAATGCCATATTTTTTCCATATAAGCCCCTATTTATGAAAAGAGTATATGAAAGAGAATAAATAAAAAGTATAAGAAAGAATGAGTATTTAATAAGGATAAATTAGGGGGAAAAAAACCTTACATTCTCAGATAAAAAATAAAAGTTACTTATAAAAGAAATTAATCCTATAAAAAAAATTACTTATAAATAGGACCTATGGATGTATTTTGGAAGCGAAGGGAATGCACCAGACTTGACGGGAAGATCCAATTTAGTGTGCGTTTGGAATGGCTTATTTTTATCCAAAATGTGCTTATAATTCGTGATTCACGGTATACGAGGTAAGTATGTGAGAGGAATTTTTTCTCGACTTGCGTAATAAATGCGTTTTGACTGTTCAAAACGCTATCACAAACACCCCCTTAAGGTATTGTGATTTGCAAGTGAATACCGCAATAAGCTCTTCGTCCAAAAAAAAGAACGGAAAAAAAAGGGAGGGAGAGAATAGGCAAAAAAACAAAAAAGCCCTTCTCCTTTTTTTTTTTTTTTTTGCCTTCGCAAAAAAGCCCTTCTCAAGGAACCGACCGAAAGTGAGTGACACAGAACTCCATCGTCTCGCACACAGAGAGAGTCACAGGAGACAAAAATGGCTGTCATGGAGAGATTGAAGATGTTCGTCGTTCAGGAACCGGTGGTCGCAGCTTCCTGCCTCATCGCTGGTTTTGGTATGTTTCACCACTCTATTTGCATCTCATTCAAAACCCTAATCCTCAAATCCTATTCCCCTCTAAAATTCTAACCCTCGCCGTTATTTCTGGAGCTGAGCGATTTTTCTTCTAATTTTTCTCTGTCTCAGATGGTAGTCTCAATTTCTGTTTGATTTGACAAGCATCTGAATTTATTTGATAAACTTAAGCTGTTTTTGGCGATTCACATGGATTTTAAACAAATAAATTTATAGTCAATGAGTGGCGCTTTTATGTTCACCCTTTCCTGGGCAATGGCTTGCGATATTAGGATTATTGGATCTTACAGAAAGGATTTATTAAAATTGAATCTTGGTTGAGCATCGAGAAGGCTACTTAAAGAGAACTATGATACATAAAAAGGAATTTGGACTATCTGAGTTGAAATGGTTCTCCCATTGAAATGTCTGCCTCATCGAACGCCTAATCCTCTGCTTATATTTGAAATCGCCTTTTCTTTGAGATGCCCAAGTTCCAAACTTGTGGATGTTCGCTTAACATTTTCATGCTACGTCATGCTGGGTGCCGAAGCAGGTTGTCTGCATTGTTGAATTGTGCCTTAACAAAACAATTCCACCTCAAGAGTTAAATGAATATGGTAGTTTGTTGCAGTGGATTGTCAGATTGTCGTTTACCTCTATTCTTTCCCCTTTTTGTTTCTTAGGAGGACGGGCGTATTGAAATGTTCCTCTATCTCTTTGTTCTTTATGTGGCTGTACCATCAAAGAATTTACATTGAAACATAAATTTGACATTCCACATTCCAGTGCCTTCATTAGTTGCATTGAATGTTTCTCTGAACTTTTTGTAAAATTTTTCATTAAAAACTAATGCTGCAAGGATTATTATCTGCCTGGCATGCATGTATGAGGGGCGCTAATTTCATGTAACCAAGAGTCAACTTGTGTCATGCTACATAGGATCTTATTCAATGCACTGTGACACCAAAAAGAAATGCTAGGTTATGAGCATTGTAGTAGCAAGTGCATTTTTGAAAACATGATTGCAAGTGGCTCATAATCTGCATCAGAGAAAAGTTCAGTATTAAAACCAGGCTCATGTGATCCCGAATTTAACTTTGCAAAGATCAGTTCACAATGGATGAAAGTGATTCTTTGTTCTTCCAGCCTGGGTTTCATTTTCTAGCTGCATTAGTCTTTATGCTTTAGTTTGAGGTAGCTACATAATTGCTCAGGTTAATTCAGTTTCGATGTAGAAATCAATAGTGAATGATGGGGGAGAAATAGAAAGAGATTTGAATTCACTCCAAGTTCATGATTCTCACTGATTACTCCACCTAGGTAAAGATTGAAGTCCAAGTTAGCGGGATGTTTACGTCTGAATGCTTATATTGTTCTCATAATATGCTTTAAAATTTTCTCCATAGGCACAGAAAATTAGATGTGATATGCTATTCTCATTTTATGAAATTTCCCATTCTCTACTGACCCTTCATTAACTTGCTGTGGGTTTTAAAATTGCCAGGCCTATTCCTTCCAGCTGTTGTGAGACCCATACTGGATTCCTATCAAGCTTCCAAGCCGCCCCCTCAACCTGCTTTGAATGATGTAAGTGATTTAGTTGGCACCAACTTGTAAAATATTTTATTCTGTTGAAACTTTTCAATTGATGTTAATTTCTGTTGTCTGACTACATACTCAATATATACCTGGTTTTTTCACTGAAGTACAACATTTTAGGAGAATGACTATGCCATTCCCTGCTCAACTTGTAACTAGAGCTATCAATAGGAAGGTGGCAATCTAGCATTTTAGGACCACCTCCATGTTCTATTTCCTCCATCTTTGCCATGTGAGACATAGCACTACCGTCATGAAACCGTGTCATAGATGTCAACCAACCATGACCATGAGTCAACATTTTCTTTTTCTTGCCTTTCATCTTGCAGGTGGTCGCAGGTATGACTGGCAAAAAGTAAGGGTGATCTACTCAAGGGCAGGTTTTCTAAATACTTTCCTGTTTGCAGCCATTTTTCGTAGAGTGGAATGGAGAGAATAAGAAAACCATATTATATGTATGGATTGGCAGCATCCCATCGGGAACATATTCCTGTTTTTACAAGCATTTCCAGCAGATTTCCCTATCACTTGTTTTTGTTTAGGGGATGAATTGAATATCAATCAGTTTATTTGCCTCAATAATATTTCGTCTAATTAGGCAGCAGTACGGTTTCTGAGCTTTTAACCAATTCCCTGGCGGCAATGTGAAGGATTCTTTTACACTTAATTCCTTGTGGAGTGGGTTTTAGGAAGATAAGTCCCGGTTGTTAGGTGGAAAATCGAGCAATGGAAAATAAACTGATATTCATTTCCTTTTTTTTTCATTTAAATTTTGCTTTATTGCTGCATATCTATGCAGCTGAAAATTTTTTGGAAAATGTTTTTAAAAGACAACGGAATTATTCAAATTCTTTGATTGGGTTAAGAATCGATGGAGGCTACTCGCTGATGTTCTCGGCTGTTTTTTCTCTTCATTTATGGCTCAATTTCTTTTGCAATTGAAAGAAGCATACAGGAAAGCATTTGCAGCAGAACAGTTAGCCATAGATTCTTAACCCAACAAATGGTGAAGGAGGAGCGCTGGGATCAAAGGTGGATGAGTGAGAGTGTTATCAATGAGTCCGTATTTTTTTTAAAAAAAATTAAAATAACAGAGATAGATGAGTGACGCCTAGCACATGGAATTATTTTTTAAAATCAAATAAGGGACAGTAAGATAAAATTAATAAATTATGAAATCCTATTTTAAGATATATGACCTCATTTAGAATTTGTTGAATTAAATAATTCAATTAAAAATTTGAATGATTCAGCAGTTTAATTTTCAAAATTTTTCCTTTCATTCTTTTTCATTAAAATATATTCTATGTATCAAATGGTCCTAATTGATCTTTGGATGACTTTTCATTTGACAGTTTGAATAGGGGTGTTCAAAATCCGGGACGGGACCGGGATCACCCATTCCCGGTTCCCGTCCCGGGTGTAGCCGGGATGGGGAATTCATTCCCGGTCCCGGGATATTCCAGGTATGACCGGGAGCGGGAATTCCCGGGACCGGGACCGGGAATTCCCGGTTTCATTATTATGATTATTTTAGTTAAATTTTTTATAATCTAGTGTTTGAAGTGATTATTTAACACTTAATAAGGTCATAAAAATCATACAAATTGAGCTAGAATTGAAGAATAATATATTATTATTATTATTACATTCATCATTTTTGTTATTATTTTTATATATTATATAGTTAGGATTAATATCACGATATATACGATTTAACTCTAACTAAATATGTAATATACATTTTATCAAATGATAACTTAATTTATGGGGTAAAAAATACAAATATAAAAGAATAACTTATTTTTTAAGAAAAAAATAAAAACAAAACAAACAAAAAAACCGGGACCGGGAATTCCCGGGATCACAAGGGGTGATCCCGGTCCCGGTCCCGGCCGGGACGGGAAATTCCAAGAATAAAATATCCGGGACCGGGCCGGGACAACCGGGACCGGAATACTTTAAACACCCCTAAGTTTGAATATGATTTTGTTCCGAAATAGAACTGTCTCCAAATCAATATCTTGCTATTCCTAGGCAGCTAAGAACATGTTTGGCGAATTTATCCTTGAACACATTTTCAATACTTTAACCAAGCAGTTCCGTGGCATTTTTCGACCTTAAATATAAAACTCGAATGATTTTTTTTAAGAAATTAAAAAAAATAATTAAATTATTTTCTTTAAATTAATTTATCTAATTTATAAAACCTTATATATAATATGATGCGATGCACAATATATAATATAGTTAAATAATTTAAATAGGCCTAGCAATATGCCTGAGCCTGACCTATTTACTAAATAAACTAGGATGGGCTTTATGTAGGTTAGGCTGTAGGCCCCTGTTAGGAGCATGGCCTATTTATATCCCTAATTTTAACCAAGCAGTTCCGTGGCATTTTTCGATCTTAAATATAAAATTGAATTGATTTTTTTTAAAGAAATTAAGAAAAATAATTAAATTATTTTCTTTAAATTAATTTATCTAATTTATACCCTTATATATAATATGATGCGATCCACAATATATAATATAGTTAAATAATTTATTAAACTCCTTTAATTTTTCTGGAAAAAAAAATCATCTAGGAATTATATTTACAACCGGAGGTAGTCATATTTATATATCTTCTTTTTTACCCGGTGTAATATGAAACTCTGTTTTATACAAGTGACTCATTATAAACTTAATATTATACATGTGTTTTGTAATGAAGTCATACATTCATATTTTACCATGCAACAACTTGGAAGAAAAGGTTTGTGCACACCATTGGTAGTTTGAAGCAGATGTTGAGTCAGCAGAATTCACGGGGATGCTCCATTACACAAGTGGAGCTGGGTAAGAGCGTTACTTTTAAACACACAAGGTGGTTGGAAAATTACACAACTTCTCACTGATTCATGAACAAAACTATGGTGAACTACTTACTACTACTACTACACACACTCTGCTGATGGAAATACAATAAAACAACAAGTAAAGTGAAATTGGTTACTTCATTAGAGGCTTAGTGACAGTGCATACTCATCTTTCTTCACTGTCTTGCTCCTCCATACTCCCATCTGCTTCAACCCCTCCCATATTCTTCTCTGCAACATTCAATTCAATCAAAAAATAATAATAAACGGTGGTGTAAAAGATTCATATTCATACTAATAAAAAAAGAATTCATTACAAAGATAATCACTATTACCCAGAGGCCAGAACGCGTTGCCTTCACTCTGTTCTTCCGAGTACCTCCAATGGCATCCACATCGCTGGTCTCTCTATGATCAGCACCACAAGATGGGAACACATAATTGCCGCCACTCACCTCTCTCTTCTTCGCCCTCCGAGAGCCAAACCACTGCCGTTTCACCCCGAACCCGACCCACCGCCTGCTCCGGATCACGGCCCGGACCGGAATCCGGCCTCTTTCAGTGCGGAAAGAACCATAGCGATCGGAACCAATCCTCAAAGAGGGAGAGCGAAATCTGTTGCTGCTACCTAATCCGTGAGGAGGATTCTCTACAGTGAGGAGCCTGGGAGGGAGTTCTAAGGATTTTGGGGACAAATCGGTGGTGGTGGTGACGGAAGAGTCGGAGAAGGGGACGATGGCGGTGGAGTGTTTGGGCTTTCCAGGCTCTTTTTCCCATCTGAACGGAACGGCGGCAGTGGCGGAGTGGAGAGGAGGTGTGACGGTGCCGGAGGGTTCAGGAGACGGCGGTGCTGAGACGGAGGAGGACGAGGACGAGGAGGGGAGAATTAAGGGTAGAAGAGGGATAGTGGAAGTGGTGCTCTGCTCTGCTGCTTCTGCTTCGGAATCCATTCCCGTCTGTCTGCGAGTAGCCGCGTGTGGACAAATCCGTTTTGGTTTAGGCGGGTTAGCCTGCGCGGGCTCACTCTTTTTATTTTTTTATTCAGGGTCTAAGGGCTATTTTTGCCAAAGTTTTTAGTAAGAGACTAATTTACTCTGGAAGTTTTTTTTTAGAATAATTTTATTTTGAAAATATTAAAAATAATAAAATTTTATTATGACCATTATCTTAGTTAATTTTAACTGTTAATTGATTAAATATGTCGAGCTAGTCATTTACATGTCATCACGTTACTTTTGTTCAGGTACAAATTTACTCAAAAAGTTTTAAATGTAACTTTGAAAAAAGATAAAGTATATGACATAAGGACTTCCGACTCAAATTTACACCTTAACAAAAATAACGTGATAACACGTGTACTGTCGGCTCAATATATTTAATAAACTAATAGTCAAAATTAATTGTGATAATAGCAATGATAAAATTGCTTCCTTTTTTAAACTAACCAGACAAAATTCCCTTGGAAAAACTTTCAAGGCAAAAATGCCTCTTAACCCTTTTATTTATTATGTTAAATCATTTTTTTGAAAAGGGAAATTAACATTTTATAACTAATTATGTAATTGATTTTTCTTTATATAAAACTCATATCACATGACTTGTTTTTTTGTTATATATACGGTGTTATCTCCATTATTAAATATAGTTGGTTTTTTAGAGAGATTAAATAAATTACTTAATGATATGATATGTTATGTATGATTAAATTATATGTCAGTTTATAAATTAATTTTGAAAAATGATAAATATAAATACTGTAAATTAACTTAATTAGCTTCTTTAATCTCTTAATAAAAGTCAACCAAATTTTATATTTAAATGTGGGGAGTAGTATTAAATAGGATATGTGTATCAAGTATAACTTATTCCTATAAACGGACACATGTTCAATTTAGCAACACTTAATTAATCTGAGAATTGAAAATACATTTAATTTTTATTCAGCAAAATAATTAAATAAATGTTTGCGTCAGGAAAAAATGAAACCATTCGAATCTTGTGGAAAATCAAAAAGTTGTAGCTCATGATTTGGTGGTCACTGTAAATTGTCAGCTTGCTCGGTAGTTGACTGATGTAGGAACATACAAAAAAAGTGGTAGGAATATATAAAATACAAAGAAAAACTTTTTTGACCGACAATATAGTAAAAAGCTTAAAACATAAAAATCACGCTTATTTCAATTGAACACGACAGCCACTACCTTTCATTTTTGTCCCATCAACGCTGCTTTCATAAATAAAATTTTGTGCTCGCTTAATAAATTTGCATAACTAATACAAATGTTCACATTATTATTGACAGAGTTTAGATTCTATACTATTAGTAGCCCCAAATCAATCACAGCTTGGTTGGTTTAATTTAAATCACAAAATTACTTCATGTCACGACTCAGTGAACTTGAGAGCGTGTGGTTTTTTTTTCAAAATTATATACTAGTATGGTAAGTTTCAGTTAATATCTCATACTTAATTATTATTTAAAAATATGAAAGAAAAAAGTTTATAAGTTGTGGGTGCAAAACAATAGAGGATTGAAGATTGAGGCCAGCTCGACAAAATGCAAAAGTCAAAAAGTAGAAAGCATGCAGGTAATAGTCACTTTCAGTGTTAATGAATTGCCATCATATAATCACCACCTAGGCTAATAATCCCAAGGATTTTTCCAGTTACTAGTTCATGTATCTACAACTATATATTTGAAATTATATTTATAACTTATCTTTCAATAAAATTTGTTGAGAATATATTGTAATTAACTATATTATTTGTTGAGAATCAACAATCTAGCCGGTATATCAACGTGATGGCGGAAGAATTGAAAAGAAAGTGTCGGTAGGAAGAAGCAAATCCAAACAAAAATAAAAGCTAAAGTTGATACACTTTGCTCCAAATTAAAGACTTTTATATAACTTTACTACTCCTACATCAATTCTCATCATGCCTTACCCCCATTCCACAAACAATCATTACACTTTTCAATTAGCCTTAACAATGGCTAATTAATAAATGCCAACAAACATAGTGGATTCCTGCAATAGAAAAGTATTGTGTGTGTTTGGATTAGCTTTTGAGAATAGCTTTTACGATTTACGAGATAAGTATATAAGAAGGATTTTGTCTCGACTTGTAAAAAATAGCTTCTGAAATCACGGTTTGGGTGTTTCCCAAACACTCACGTACACCTGACAATAAGAAAAAGTTGGATTCTTGTTTGATCTGTCTGATTAAACACATAAAAAAAACATGTTTTAGTTGATGAAAACATCTCGGAAAATTAGAACATTCATGACTCTTGAAAATGAAGAGATTCAATGTACGTTAGTAAGTGTGTTTTTACATTAGTATGTCTGGAAACATGTTGGAAATGGGACTCCGCATCTTTCAAAACAAAGCTATTGTCACGTTACTTTCCAAACACGTACTAAAGACCATCAAAACTGCAATGTGGGTCCAAACCCGTTGGGCTACTAGTTTATTCAAGATAAGGCCTTGAAAACTGTGGGTTTTAGTGTGAAAGGGTTTTAGCAACAATGGGTCCAAAGGGGTGGAGTGTATTGTCTCACATTAATTGGAAAGGAGAATGAAAAACATTTTATAAGGATTTTGATACATTCCCTCTCGACGCGTTTTGAAACCATAAGGTGTGACAGACCCCAAAACAAACAGTGTCTAGATACCTCCCCTGCTTACCCATTTTAAAACCGTAAAGGGTGACGGGCCCCCAAAGAAATCAAGGATAAAGCTATGAAAAATTCCTTTCTCGTATACTATCTTTGATCCTTAATATAAAGGTCAATTAACTTATTTTTTTATGAGATTAAGAAAGCTAAATAAATTACATTAAAATATTTATATTTATTATTTTTCTCTAAATTAATTTGCATAACCTATAAACTGGTTTATAATGTAATGATACATTATGATATGATTATGTAATATATTTAGCTTTGTTAATCTCTCTTAAAAAACAATCAACTAGATTTTACATTAAAGATGTAAGGAAAGAAGGATCTTTTAGTGGGTCCTTTTCCATTTTTCCAGCATTGTCGAGACGAACAAAGTCTGTGAAGGCATGTCAGGTTCCTCCTCAACCCTGTCCTGTTCAGCTGCAGCATCTAAGATGATTGGAGACTCACATATAAGTCTGGTTAACTACAGTCAACTACTTGAGCTCAATAGTTTCAGTAATCAGCTTAAGATTGAGTATCAAAACTGATTTAAAAACACAGTGAATATACCAAAAGAGTGACACTAATCCCAAAAGAGATTTTGGAGCCCTCTGAAAAGGGCAGCCCAAATGTGAGGAATATACCAAATTTGTTTTTTGAAAGAAGGCCTGAAACATTTAAGGCCCCTTTCCAATTTCCAGGAGCCAGAAGAAACACAACTATCTGAAATGTGTGAGGGAAAAAGGCTTGCTTCATAAACTGATACACCCATTGTTCTCAAACCTGGACCAGATCGGTTAGTCCAGAACGGAAACTGGTGAACCGGCCGATATTGATAACCCTAAAATCTTCAATTTCTCATTGGTTTAACACTGGGTTAGCTCCGGGCCTCTTGCTTAATTCAAGTCTGACCCACTAACCCTAGACCAAATACCCCGACTGATTCAGTGACCGATCCAGATTTAATTACCTTGGATACACCAGACAAGGACCTTCATTGTACATTTCATTACATATTGATTTTCTTTTGACTCAGGCAACTTCAAGCCACTGAAAAGATTTATTATTTTAATTTTTCATTTCCATCCTTTCCTCTAACGTGCCTGCCACTGAAAATTTTCCCTTCCATTGCATTCCGATCCATTACTCCCTTTGTTTTTAATAGAAATACATCCTATGTACCAAACGGCCTCTAAGTACATTGGAAATAGCTACGCATAGTCCTCTATGCAAGGATTTTTTAATTATATCAAGAGATCTGAGTTAAGAATATTTGTACTGACCGTACTGTTGCTAATATGGGGAAAAACAAGTTAAATTTGCCTAGACTCTGGAAAAAGATTCTCTTCTATTTTTTTAATTGTATGCAAATCAAGATATCTGCAGCAATATCTATTATACCCCATTATTATTAGAACTGGTCCCTCTTTTTGCTGCTCTTCTTTTATTTGCAGGCTTAAATGAACTTTCACATCTAAGGAAAAAAAAATGTCTTTCAATCCTCTTTTTCGTTTCTTTAGGTAAAAAGGATTTAAAATTTGCATGGACTCAATGGTATATTAAATTTCAGTCATTCAAAACTCAAAGATTTACTTAAATCCAATATATATATATATATATATATATATATATGAAAGAATTACAATACATTTTTTTCATAGAGTATATTTGAATAATTTAAAATTAATAAGTAATTTGTCACATTGCAAAACACATAGTTTTGCCGATGATATTCTAGGAAAACAACATGTGAGGTACTCATTATTATACACATGAAGACGCCCTAAGCTAAAGACGAGATTTCTACATACAAGGTTTAATAACTGTACATAGGATTGAGGATTGATATGAACATGAACATGAACAGAAACAGGGGTATGGCCCCATTCATTTCCATACACACACTGGCTATGAAGATTTTGTCACGTTTATTGCGATATTACCATCGAATCTCTCCCTTTCTGTGGTGTCCAAATTAAGGGTTAATTATTATGTTACAGAGTACAGACCAAGACCTCGTTGTCAATATAAACTACCAAAAAAAAAAAACCGTTGAATTATGCTTTTCCAGCTCCCACTTGCTCTTCTCACGTCTCCTTCCTCAGCTGCCATTTTCACTCTTTGCAAAGTTAGGGCCTTTTGCTGAGAAATTGGAGCACGTGTTCCCAAACCAATCCCAACACGTCCGGAAATTATCTTGACCAAGATTCTCTCCCAGGATTTGATTTATCTTCTTAGACATGACTTTGTCTCAGTGTCGGCAAAAGGTAGGACTTTCTTACTGTGCGTTCAGTTCTTACACAAGCTGCACAATAATATGCTCATGACTTGTTCGATGTTATTTCTGGGTGAAGAATTGTTCATGCACTAGTACAGAATTCCTTTACTGTTAAGACCCATCTGTAATTTTGCAAACTATAGGACCTGAGACCAAGATTTTAATTAATCTTTGAGTTCTTCTAACTTTAAAGTTATGGTTTTTCCAAATATTCATGTCACAATGATCTAAAGATTTTGTACTGGAGGCTTATTACCTGAAGCTTGAGTGATTTTCTGTTCAGTCATCTTAAAGTTGAATTATTTTTTCCTTCCTAATTTTGCTTTACAGTTAATGTCACACTATTTTAAATCTTAAATTCCTCTAGTTAACATCCTTCATCTAATAAGATACTATTAAAAACAAAGTAATGATTATGTATTGAAAGTTATTAGTATAGGAAATGTATCTAGAGACAAAATGAAAATTTAAATTAAGACAAGTAAACAGACACCAATAAAGCAATTTAGATTTTCTATACATCCTTTTGAGTTATCTCTGATTTTGAATGTATAGAATTATCTCTGACTATGAATGAAAAGATACATGTTCTTAAAATATTCTATAGGTAGAGGGCCGGCTGAGATGATGTCCCACATAGAGCCGGGAATACGGGCCGGCCCTTCACGGGTTCGGGCCTAAACGGGCTTAAACTCATTTTAATTCAAAAAAAATTATTTTTTAAGTTTTACAATTTATTTATTATTTTTCTTTAAATTGAGATACATTATTTTTAAAATTCATAAATTTTTAGTTAAAATAATCATCTAATGTCCAAATTAGCCTATTTTTTAAAGTTTAAATTAATAAATCATTGTAGAAAATAAAATAAATCAAACAAATTAATAAGTGTTTGCCTGTTATTAATACTCTATTAGGTACTTAGGTGTCTCTCATATTGATAATTTGATATAATGATATTATATTTATTAATTTATTTTTAAAAAATATTAAACGGGCCTAAAAGGGCCGGCCCTCAGGGCTGCAAGGCCCGCCCTACAGGGCTAGCCCTTTTAGGCCCGTTTCTCTTTTTAGCCTCTAAATCATAAGCCCGGCCCTTGAAGGGCTCGGGCTTAAACGGGCCGGTCCGACGGGCTCGCCCCGAATTCCCGGCTCTAGTCCCACACCCTCCTCCACAGGAGGCCCTCTTTGATTAGTTGTCTCTCAATGAAAACATCATTGTAACATATATAAATTTTTGGAAGAACCATATCTAAAAGTTAACTATTAGAGTTTAGGAAACCCAAAGTCTTATAAGATCCAACCCATCATTTAAAAAAACTCACTCGATGTGCGACTCATTACAGTTTCTCAACAATAGGGGTTTGATCCTGGGTATAGAGAAAAATTCTTACTAGAAGACCCCCACCCACCTTAAATGGACCTCGGTTGGATTGGATTAGTAATGAGACCCGAGCACCTATAGTTCTGTTATGACAAAAAAAAAACACAACAAAACAAAGGTCATTCCCATTAATGAAAGTATGAAACTAATTGCCGGGTTGTTTTAGTCTTTTAGAAATATTTTTATGATTTATGAAATAAATATGTGAGAGAAGTTTTATCTCGACTTACGAAAAAAATTTTCAAAATTATGGTTTAGAGGTTTTTCAAACATACGCTAAATGAAAAAGAAGGAAACTTTGATTACCAACACTTTTTCCAAGCAACACACGTGCTTTGATTACCAACACTTTTTCCAAGTAACACACGTGCTTTTCCACAATGTGCAGGCTCATGATTTTCTTGGCTTTATACTAGGCTCAACCATTTGCGTTTGTTCATAAGTTTTTCATTCTCTGTCCCACTATCAGAGGCATATGGATATGGTCACTTTTATCTTTCAAGCCTTTAATTTCAGCTACATCATCAAAAGTTTAATCTTTTGAGATATCGGATTTTTTTAGGGTTAATGTATAAATTCTTTCTGAAAGTTTTAATTGAGAAATAACATTGCCTTAGAAATTTTTTCAAGTTAAATGTTATACTGAAAGTTTCAACACATAATAATGTTGACTTATACCATTAAAAAATAAACTTTAAACTTAAAAAATTGATGTTTACCGTTAATTTTTTACTATAAAAGGTAACATAACTCCATTTTAATACTTCCGGGACAACATTGAACCTAAATAAAATTTTTAGGGTAACATTGTTTCTCGTCAACATCTTCCATGACAAATTTACACATCAACTTTTTTTTTAAAGCTGACAAATAAAATATAATATCTCACCGGCCATGAGAGGCTCTCTCTTGCTCTGAATTGGTATTGAAATCAACAATCTTATGATTGAAGAATTTGTCTCTATCTCTGTCATATACACAGTCGGAATTTTTTTATTTCATATTTGAGTAGGTGAAAGCACCGTTTAAATATTTTTGTTTTTATTTTAACGGATCCATTTGAAGTGCTATTTTGGCTGTGGCTCAGGATAGTTATATTTTGCCTAATACTAGTTCCTTTTTTCTCTATCTCGGCAATCATTTTCATCAATTTCCATAAAAATCGAATTTATGACCTTAATTGTAATACTTAAATGCACTTCAAGTCCCACATTTGACGCTGATTTGGCTTACACGTAAATCTGTCACAGGACAATTATTGTGACGTTTTGATCAAACAGTTAAAATTTTTCTGCAAAAGTCAAACCATGCGTTTAAATTTCTTTTTTTTCCCAGCAGATACCTCTTAGACCCACTTTGGACATTGAAAGCTACATGAGAAGGAAGGGGGTTACAATGAGGACACGGAACATAAAGATTGACAGGAACAGTTTAGAACCTTCACAAACCAAACTTTGTCAATTACATGTTGCCCCCCTAAACTTAAAGGACGAGAGATACACAATGGTCCTGGTGAGAGATTTGTAATTTGTTTGGTTTCCCCTCTTAGATGTTGATGGATTGAATTTTTGCAACCTCTTGTTTAAGTCTTTGCATATCTAACTTCCACTTCTGGCATGGGACTTGTGTTATTCTTCAAGGAATCTTAGCTACTCGATGTTAATAACTTGTCTCTTTTTGCTTGGAAGTTCCCATAAAAACATCATCTGCTTCAAATAATACATATATACAAGTTAATAAACCCTGTTTAGATACCCCCAGAACCAAGAAAAGTTGATTTTCCAATCAAGGTAAGAAGTATGATTGAGGTCTCTGCTAGGTGGACTCTGATATATGAAAATCCAACTTGCTGATTTTTTGCCGTACATTAACCCTTCTTTCGTTAATCATTAATGGTCCACTTAAGGATGGTAGTCCCACATATTCTTGGCTTTATTTGAAAGAAAAGAAAAATCCTTGATTGTTTTGTTACAATGATAATTAGGCCTGGACATATAATGATATTACTTAAAAGTCCTTGAATTTTCAATTAAACGGGTAGGCACTAACTATATGAGGTTACAAGCAGGATCAAATCTATGACCTCTTACTTGCAGGTGAGCTCTCATGTCATTAGGGTATAAACATTTTTACCAAATTTCAATTTGCTCATAGTCACAACAATATTCTTTTGTATTTTAGTCTTGTGAAAGTTTCACTACACCTCCTCTGTAGTCATTTTATATCAAAATAACTTCTAAAACTTTATGAAATTTCATTGCACCATTGAGATTAAATTGAAATTAAATTTTTTGATTGAAAAGACATTTATGCTATTGTCTTGTGTATGGCCGAGATGGTTTTGTAAATTCCCTCATATGTCTTGTAAATACACATATTTGATTTATAAATTCCCACTTGTGTCTTATAAATATCAGGTATTCTTGTTAATATGCTTTTTATCTTGTATATGGCCAACACTGTCTTGTAATTTCACTTATTTATCTTATAAATACGCATATTTAACTAATAAATTCCTATATATATCTTAAAAATAATCATATTTAACTGATAAAGCAAGGATACAATTATTTTTTCACTCATAAATTTTAATTACAGTTTAGTTTTAAGAGGTGCAGTAAAATTTTAAAAAATTTTTAAGGCTGTTTGATATTAAATGACCACACAGGGCTGCTGTGAAATTTTCCCATCAATGTTTCTCCTCTGTCAGGCAGGGTGACCTTTTCACCGGGTGAGTGGCTATAAATCCCACCCGGACCCAGAGATGAACTCATAAGAGCACTTCTGACTTCACATTTCCCACAATCTATCTCATGATTGTCTTAAAATAGCAGATTTTGATGGTTGAGACCTCCTTTTTCATGATCCAGATATGTAAAGTTCTTTTTTTGGAATAATCTGTTTGTTCTTCACGTAAAGACGATGCATCTTGCTATAGTGCTATGCTATCCCAATCCCAACTTTGCTCAAGCAAGTTCCTTCTTCGTGACTCTGTGGTGCGCTTTTTAGTTTCGGCTGAGGCTGTTGCTGACAGGAAAGTTTGACCCTGACCCTCATAACTTTAGCACCCCAAAAGGAAAATAAAAATAAAGTTGATGACTTTCTCCTTTTCTCTTGGGACATCTGACACTTGTGTCTCCATGATAGTTTTTGACATTAAATGGGATGGGACCAAAGTACCTTCACTGTTCAATGTCTGATCATTTACTTTCTTTTTTCACTGCATGATTTGATCAGATCTCTCTCCCCAATTTTAACCTCTCCCCCAGATTTTTTGTCTTTATGTCTCAGCATTCACCAAAGCTGGTGGAACAAGGAAGCTCTCTGTCTGTGCCTACTTTTCAGCGTAATGATGAATCACTGATGATTAAAAATATATTTGTGTTTGAATTAGTAATAGTATAAGTGATTTTTTAAAAAAAAAAATTAGATTTTTGAGCTTCCTCTCAAAAAACTGTTTTTAGAAGAAAAAGAATAATTTTTTTTATTTATTGCAATTAATAGGACAAAAAAACTAAAAAATATATTTATTATCCTGAAATTATATTTATATCAAGGATCAAATTTTTTTATCAAAACATGTTTATAAATAAGATCAGAGTTATACCATATATCAAGAGTACTCTCACTCTTCCAACTCCTATTTACCAAAGTTTTTTTCCCCATAATCACTGTTTTCTCTCTCCACAATGACCATAAAAACACCAAATTTCAGCGAATGACTTACCCTAACTTTTACAATAAAGCACGATGGACATCATCGTGAACCCAAACGGTTAAGTGCCTGTTTGGATTCGCGGTGAAGAAGAAGCTTTTTTTGCATATGAGCTTTTGAAAAATTCATATAGAAAAAAAGTCAGACTGTAGATGTGATTTGTGTTTGGATTAGCGGTGACAGAAGTGACTTTTTTTTTATCTCTATCTGAATAAAAGTAGCTTTGCTCTCCATCTGATAAAAGCTCCATTTTCTGCAGAAGCCCATCTATCACCAATGCTCTCTCAAACACATCAAATGAGCTTTTGGGGCTTTTAGCCCCCAAATGGGCTTTTTTAGCCTCCAAACGAATTCCCAAACAGATCCTAAATAACACTGATGTGCTTTTTTTTCGCTGTAATAGTACTTTTGAGGCGTGTCAACATTGATACGTTTTAAAATTTTTGAGGCAACATTGCTCATCAGTTAAAACTTCTAGAGCAAATTTGTATCTTGATCCAAAAAAATTAAACAATTGTATTATATCTCAAAGTATTTATGATGTTCATGTGCTGTGTTGAGTAGTTGATGATGCTTTTGTTGGGATAAGGATAGATTTGAGAATGAGATGCAGCCACATGGAAATTGCCTACCTGATAGGCATAAGAGTCAAAAAGAATCTTAATCTAATCACCACAATGTGCTGTGTTTTGATCTATGATCCATCCCTTTTATTAAATTAAATGACAAATAAACACCAAGGAAACAGTGAGTGGAGGGTCAATTTATTGTTAACTGATTCTGAATAATACAAACCAAAAATGGCCAACACCTATTGCTTTTGGATTTTCCATTAAATCCTTTTTTCAGGCATATTTTGTTTCAAGGGGGTTATGTATTCTATCTTATAGGGATCCTATCTCTTTACTACTACCTCGGAGTAAATTAATTTTCTTTCTCAAAAGATACATTATTTTTACAAATAGTCATTGATTTAATTGAGAGAAACTGTATAGTGGTTCAAACTCAATATTAGCTCTAATACTTAATGCCCGAGTTATTTAACTAATTTAGGTAGATTAAGGAAATGAAATAAATTGGTTAATTTGAATAAATGTAATATAGTTTGACTAAAATATCTCAGTGTAATATTAGATTATATATTAATTTATAAGTCAGATAATTTAATTCAGGGGAAATGATAAATATACAAAACAAAATGGATTAAAATATAATCAAGATCAAATCCAACCCCTGCAATTGGCTCTTATATTAGGGATGGGGGATATCTTGGATTTGAGTACCTATAAATATAATACAACTCAAATCTACATTTCAATATGATTTTGGATGCCAAGTGGTTAATCACCCAAAAAAGGGGGGGGGGATACATTATTTTTTTTTTAAAAAAAATATTTTGGCCCTTGAAAAAGTATTCAGTTTTTTTTATATCAATGTGAAATGAGTTAATAATGAATAGAAATTACATAAAAGCGGCATTGCCTAGTGTCAGGATGAATTAAATGCTCAGTGATCAACATAAATACAATAAGAGATATTATTTATAAGTTGTAAACAATAAATAATGTTTCGACCAAAAAAAAACAATAAATAATGTGATTTATTGTATCTGTTGTAACATTGAGGTGGAAAAAACACATACATATATTAGAGAAATATTTACCCACTTTAGGAGTATCACGTCATTTGAATTTTGTTCAATTAAAACATAACAATTTAAATTATTTTAATCATAGTTAGCTGACGACTCATCCGAAAAAATTAAAATTTTATCTTTTTAAAAAAAATTCTTAATTTGAAAAAAAAGAAAAACAAAATAATCAATCAACATTTTATACTAGATATAAGACAATGATTTCACTTTGCCTCCTAAATTTATTTATTTATCCTAAAGAATCCCTTTTGATTGGATATAGTAAAAGAGTTTTCATTAGGAGCAGTACTATACATATAATTAAATAGGATATTTTTGCCAAACTAACACAAACTTGTTAAAAACCAATTTAAGTAATCTTCTTGATATTTATAAATTAAATATCTATACGGCACCGTGATTTGTTATAACGATGAAAATGCCCTAGGTTTCGGAGCTGGGTTTGTTTTTTGTCCCATGTTGTTGTTACGGGAGGATGTTACGGGCCTGATACGAAAGGGAATTAAGCCCTAATGGCGACAACGGCACGTCATCAAAGTGGAATAATGCGTTGCCCTTTTTAAAATAAATTTTGATTAGCTTCTTAATTAATCATAATTTGTTGCTACGTTCCGTTCTGTTGGGTATGCAATTAAAGATTCCTCCCAATAGTTGAAACGTAACATCACCACATCGCCTCACGAAAATCCCCACATTAGTTCATGACGTGCCCAATTTGTTTTTATTTTATCCCCAGGATTTTAGAATCTTCCTCTTTTTTCATTTCTTTTAATAACAGTCATATATTATGTCATAGGGAACACAGCTAGAGTTTTTTCCTTTTCTGACCAGTAGCTAGAGTTTCTACCTACCATAGCCTAAAATAAATAAATAATAAGAGTCAGGTATATATATTATTAATTTAAGCTATTAGATTATTTTTAAAGCCACCAAAGAGTAGCTTTTCGCATAAATGATTTTTGGCAAATTGATAAAAATTGATATGATCCTTTTTTTTTAAAAAAAAAAAGAGTTCTGGTTAGTTTATTGAGAATAAAATTGCTCTTTACATGGATAATTCAAATAAAGGCAAGAGTACGTCATCAAAATAAAAGTACTTTTCTCCAGAAAAGCATAGAAAGAAAATAAGATGTAAAGTTTTCAAACTTGATAGACAAGAACTTCAGAATAGAACTCAGAAGTGAGCATTCTTGAGACAACACATCAAATTGAAAGGGGGAAAAATAAGAGTTATAACTTTATAATTTTTATAAAAATATGAAACTAACACCAATAAGAATAACCCAAAAAAAACCGGTGGTGAGTTTAGAACACAGGGATGAATGATGATAAAAACCAATTTAATTATATGGGGCTGGAGCAAATTATGTCAAATTGAAACCCTTTTGTTAAAACTGCAAACTTGATTAATTCATTAGTACGTACCATATATTATGATAATGGACACTGGACAGTAAGAAGCAAGCACATGCTTGTATCACTGATTCACACAAATTAGTGGCCGAGCTACTAAATATTTAAATTTAACTATTTATGCCGTGTATGTAGCGAACATAATAATAATATTATAATAATAATAATAATAATTGTTTATTATACATGAGCACACAAACAGTTGGCAAATATATACAGAGCGTACCAACCGCTGGACACCATTAATACCCATTATAAGCACGCCATGAACGGTTGCTGCTGCGAAGGAAGATCCATCTCCGGCCACGCAGTGATATCGCCGGAAGTAGCCCACGATGACCCAGTTGGAGAACTCCAGGAATACCCGCTGTTCATCAGCTCTGGTAATTCAATCTCGCCCCAAAAATCATCTCCCCCAGTGTCGCCGTCAGACTCAATGCTATTCTTCTTGACGGAGGCTTTCATTGCATGAGCCGCCTTAGCCGCAGCCTCCTGGATATCTCTGGCGCCACATGTGGGCGGCCGCGGCAAGAGCTCGACCTCGTCGGGGAAATTGAGCTGTGCCTTCCTGCCTTTCAGGCAATACGCCGCCACGTCATACGCCTTCGCTGCCATCTCCGGCACTGGAAATGACCCCAGCCATATTCGCGATTTCTTGCGTGGCTCCCGGATTTCGGACACCCATTTGCCCCAGCGCCGCTTACGGACGCCCCTGTAGACTGGGTGGCGCGTGCCTCCGACTCGTGAGTTATCAGCTTTGTCAACCGGCTCAATGGTGGTGGAGGAGACGGCGGCTGTTTGGTCATCGTCGCGGGTGCAGGGAGGTATTGGCTCCATTCACGAAGTTACACGGGTCAGCCGGTTTATGCTGACTACCTTCAACATTTATAATGTGTAGCAGACTTTATTACAATGACGAGGGTTTTGAAATTACGAGACTGCCCCTAGAATTGAGGAAAATATTAGTGGAAAATGGGGCACTTTTTTTTTCTCTCAAAAAACCGAGAATTAGTGTCTCTTGGCCATGAGAAAAAAATAACTTTCTCTTAAATTATTTCACATGAAAGATTAGCAATATTTTGCGTTCTATAGGTAAAATCACTTTAATAGACACATAGGTAAAAAGAATTGTTGGGAAAAAAAGGGTTAAAAAGACAGGCATGTAATTGAAGATATGATTTCCGTGGGAAAAATTAAAAGGTATGATTTAACTAATAGTAAATATTTGATTAAATTTTATGCTGTACTCGAGAATCATTTTTAAATGTTAAATAAAACTTAGAGAGGAATATGTGTGTGTAAATAAAATTGACAGATTAAATTAAAAGTACATTTTAAAATTTAAGACTTTGGTAAAAAAATATAGTATCTATTGAAGATAAAAATAATAGTTGAACGCAGATTATTTGAGTCATGCTGAACACACCATGACAACAAATAGAATTAGTGGGACAGTGGAAAAGTATTGGATTAAAATAACACAGGCACACGTAAATAAATACTCACATACAGGTACTCCTAGAGACGTACAATGTTAAATAGTAGTAGGAAGAATAAAATAGAGGACGAGGTGAGGTAAAAACCAAGGTAATTAAATCCGAATCGGTCAGTGAATCGGTTGGGGTACTGGGTTAAGGGTCAGTGGCTTAAACCAGAATCAAACTGGAGCTAAATCGGAACCAAACAGATGAGAAATGGAATATTTTATACTTATAGTATAAAATTCTAAATACAAAATTTTTAAAAAAATAAAAATAAATTTGACCCTGATCGGGTCACCAAACCAGACCGATTTAATGCCCGGGTCGCCAGTTTTTGAACCGGTCCGGTCCAGGTCAGATAACATTGGTAAAAACCAAATGTGTGTGTGTATTCAAATATTATTTTATTAGAAGCAAAAAAAAAAAAACGTCTAATTCTATATAACAATTGGAGTAAAGTTGATAAAATGCAACTACTATTATGCCCCAGGAAAATAATTAAATGAAAAACTGCTTTGGTATCTGTCAAAAAAAACTGTTTTGGAAATATGGGTTTAAATTTTTCGGAGGAAAATGTATCAAGTTCAAGTGAAAAGGTTGCAATATCAGCCAGTGTTCAAGCTATTACTCAAATATTTTAAAAATACATGTCATATTAATTACTTCATTAATCTAATTAAATTAGATAAATACATTTTATATTAAAGACTGAATGGAATAAATATGTCTTGTATTCATGTACAACTGGCTTTTTGAGAATGAAACACTTTGCATTTATATTGGAAAAACTAAATTAATTCAATAACAAACTATCATACCACAAATTTCTGAAAATAAATCAAGAAATCATTTAATTATTTATTTACACAACAAAAATCATATTCTCACCATTACTTGTAGTCTACTATATTTTTTAAATTCAACCTTCAGTCAAACTATTTTTTACTACGATATCAATGGATAAAACGTGATAAATTTACAAGAAGCAACTATTTTAAAAATTACAATAAATATTATTTATAAGTTATTACTATTTCCGAATAATACCCCTCGGTTCTAAAAAAATGAGAGGTTGGTTTTAGTCTTAAATCGGTAGATCCCAAACTTATTTAGCTAACTTATAAATTAATATGTCATTTAATATTATAAATATATATTTTAAGGAGATCATGTCATGTCATGGTTATTTTTTATAATTAAATAATTTGTATAAATTATGCGTGGCCTTCTTGTAAAATACTTCCTCAAGTCATTTTTATAGGCAATTTTTTGTTTTTGATTGTGCAAAATGAATTGACAATTAAGATAAGTCAAAAATAATAAATGTATTAAAAATATCATGTCTTTTTTAAATATGTCCCCATTTATGAAAAGAGCATATGAGAGATCATGAATAAAAAATATGAGGGAGAACAAGAGCAGTAAATGATTGAACGAAAGAGAATTAGTAATCAATTAATATAAATATATATATTTAATATGGGTAGAAAAGGACAAAACAATGTAAAGTTTGAGACATAAAATAAAATTTGTTTATAGTGAGGACCAACCCTATAAAAAAAAGATACCATTTTTTAATTGTTCATTGGTATTTTTGTCCCTTATAAAAGATATTTGTGTCAGACGCTCCTCGGATAAAACTTCATTGGTAAATTTTCACCTTAACCCTTTCTTTTATTACTAAAATTTGAACATGTTTCTCAAAAATTAAAAGAATTGCAAGATTTTCTTATTTAAAATAAAGTAATTTTGTGTTGTATATGATATATATGTGAAAGGAATTTTATCCCACAAAGCACAAAAGTGGTTTTTTAAAAATTCATCTACAGGGCTTTTAAGGAGTTTTATCTCAATTTAAAAAATATAGTATCTATTGAAGATAAAAATAATAGTTGAACGCAGATTATTTGAGTCATGCTGAGCACACCATGACAACAAATAGAATTAGTGCGACAGTGGAAAATTATTGGATTAAAATAACACAGGCACACGTAAATAAATACTCACATGCAGGTACTACTAGAGACGTACAATTTTATATAGTAGTAGGAAGAATAAGATAGAGGACGAGTAGAGGTAAAAACCAAATGTGTGTATGTGTGTGTATTCAAATATTATTTTATTAGAAGCAAAAAAAAAAAAGTCTAATTCTATATAACAATTGGAGTAAAGTTGATAAAATTCAACTACTATTATGCCCCAGGAAAATAATTAAATGAAAAACTGCTTTGGTATCTGTCAAAAAAAAAAACTGTTTTGGTAATATGGGTTTAAATTTTTCGGAGGAAAATGTATCAAGTTCAAGTGAAAAGGTTGCAATATCAGCCACTGTTCAAGCCATTTACTCGAATACTTTATATAAGATTTGTTTGGGGAATTAATCTTGATCTTAAATATATTTTTTATATTTATTTTTTTTAATTTACTCTTATTGATATTTTCCTAACAATAATCAACGAGAAAAATGAATGAGAGAATCAAGAAAGATGATTATGATATTTTAAAAAATATATGTCATATTAACTCTTTTATTAATCTAATTAAATTAGGTAAATATATCTTATATTAAAGATTATATGGAGTAAACATGTCTTGTATTCATGTACAACTGGCTTTTTGAGAATGAAACACTTTTGCATTTATATTTGAAAAACTAAATTAATTCAATAACAAACTATCATAGCACAAATTTCTGAAAATAAATAAAGAAATCATTTAATTATTTATTTACACAACAAAAATCATATTCTCACCATTACTTGTAGTCTACTATATTTTTTAAATTTAACTTTCAGTCAAACTATTTTTTACTACGATATCAATGGATAAAACGTGATAAATTTACAAGAAGCAACTATTTTAAAAATTACAATAAATATTATTTATAAGTTACTACTATTTCCGAATAATACCCCTCGGTTCTAAAAAATGAGAGGTTGGTTTTAGTCTTAAATCGGTAGATCCCAAACTTATTTAGTTAGCTTATAAATTAATATGTCATTTAATATTATAAATATATATTTTAAGGAGATCATATCATGTCATGGTTATTTTTTATAATTAAATAATTTGTATAAATTATGTGAGGCCTTCTTGTAAAATACTTTCTCAAGTTTTTATAGGCAACTTTTTTTTTCTGATTGTGCAAAATGAATTGGCAGTTAAGATAAGTTAAAAATAATAAATGTATTAAAAATATCATGTCTGTTTTAAATATGCCTCCATTTATTAAAAAAGCATATGAGGGATAATGAGTAAAAAATACGAGGGAAAACGAGCAGTAAATGATTGAACGAAAAAAAATTAGTGATCAATTAATATAAATATATGTATTTAATATGGATAGAAAAGAATAAAAAATGTAGAGTTTGAGACATAAAATAAAAATTGTTTATAATGAGGACCAACCCTATAAAAAAATATTTATAAATAAAGCCAGAAGGAGCTGGCTATAGGATTTCACCAAGTTTTGAGGGACTATTGGACAGAAAAACTGTTTGTGAGCAAAACAAAAGAATTTTAATTAACAATGCTAGATGATTATGACCATGTAACAAACGAGTGTAAATGTAAGTACGTAATGACAAATATAAAACGTGACAGTTCACAGAGAATCAACCAGTCGCGAGGGGCGTCAGAGCCACAGCATAAGGTGCGCGTGATTCCTTACCTCGCGAAATTTATCACGCGGTGTCCAATAGGAACAGAGGTGGGGGATGGAGGTGCTGGCATTGAAATGACAGGCGTGCCCTTGGCATAACTCCTCCTTCGCTGTCTTTTTTTTTTTTGGCCAGTTCCTTCGCTGTCAATCAAATTATAATCCAAAATCTAAAAGACAAAACTGTACTTTTATTTTTTTTCCACTTCCGTACAACTTATGTTTAATTTTTAAAGTTTATTATTTCTGGTGTAGTATGACATATAAAATTATATAAAAATGAACACAAGTACACTGATTTACTGATTACATTGAAAATATATTTGATATAATATTACTTGTGACCCAGTAAGTCACGAAATAAATTAATGTGAGTTGTGCCCCTTTATACATAGACTTGGAAAAAAAATATTCTTCAACGTCGCAAGAAATTTGAAAATAAGTTAGTTGTTAAAAATTAACAATCACGTCAATGAGAAGTAAAATATAGATATTTACATTCCTTTTTTTAGTATACCGATGATTATACATGTTTTCTGTGTTTACTGTGTACATATAATCACATAGATTTCGTGTATTATTTGAGATTTGAGTAGCAATTAATCTGCTTTTCTAAAAATCTGTAGACCTTGCAAGTCGATTATTTCATATTTAATACTGAACTAATTTAATTTTATATTTTTATTAAGGTATGCTTTAGAGTGACGGACGCCCTTACAAAAAAATACTTCAGGATGCTGGGTACACCTTAATCCTAATTTAAATATATGTTGAATTGTTTTTAAGAAGATTTAGTGGTCTTGATGACCTATATCAAATCATATTTCTCATTTAGTGTTTTTATTATCTAGGTAAATAATTAATCAAGTAATTATTTTTTATGAACATAATTAATCAAATAATTAAAAATATACAACTTTTCATAATTTTCGTTAGTGACTTTAGTTGCGGTTAGGCATTGAATATGAACGATTCTCTTTGTGAAAATCTAAGCTTTGATATGCAACTAATCCCTTACATTAAACCTAATTTTGTTAACGGAGCATTAAATGCGATGAACAAAAAATCTAGAAGGCTTTGAAAGAGTACAGAAAACATGGAGAAGCTTTGAGGAGGGGTAATTGGCCACAAGTTGAGACGGCACGAGATTAGGGTGAGTGTTAATGCCTTTAACACAAAATTTAGGTGCACTTTTTTGGTTTATACTGGCGGGTTTGACAGAGACAACAAAAAAAGGACAAGTGGGTCATTGTAGTTGTCATGTGTCATCTGACCGACCAATCGGCTTTAGAGGTTCCAGATAGTGAATTGATAATGACCACTTTTTCTACTCATCCCACGAATCATCTTATCCTTCCTCTTTTCCCGTAATCCCATCAATCATTTTGCTCGATTTGCTATGGCAAGTATAAGTATTTATTTGGAATAGCTTATTTTTAAATAATAAGTGTTTATAAATCGTGATTCACGGTATATGAGATAAGTATGTAAAAAAAATTTTATCTCGACTTGCGTAATAAAGATTTATTATCTAAAAATAAACCCAACCAAACACACACGTAAACTCAACTCAAGCCTATTTTAGTCTTACCTTTCTTTTAAACAAACTATGTTTTTGTGTAACTCGGGGGGGGGGGGGGGATAAGTTCTTGCAATTTCTAAGAAAAGACTGTTCTTATATTACATCCATCAAAGCACAACGTCAAAGAGGGTTTTCTTAACCAATGATCTTATAGCTTTGTGGTATGAGAGAAATACTTACATACTCTCTAAATGCCATCTCATCTGTACTCTCACTAATTAAAATATAACAACTTCTTTTATTTTAATTCTACATGGCAGATGAGTCATCTGAAAAAATTCAAATTTTATAATCTTGAAAAACATAAACTTCATAATTTAGAAAAATAAAAGACGCAATTCTCTCCGATGAGTTGTTATTTTTAAAAATCATAAAATTTGAATTTCTTCATATGACTCATTTGCTATATAGGATTAAAATAAGATGAGTTGTTATATTTAAATTAGTGAAAGTA
This sequence comes from Inga leiocalycina, assembly GCA_963242795.1. Classification (NCBI taxonomy): domain Eukaryota; kingdom Viridiplantae; phylum Streptophyta; class Magnoliopsida; order Fabales; family Fabaceae; genus Inga; species Inga leiocalycina. The sequence goes on from OY725324.1 coordinate 75,978,735, forward strand.
CAGATGAGATGGCGCTTCGGGAGTATGTGAGCATTTCTCATGAATACTCCATTATAAGTGGAAGGTTGCAGATTCGATCATGCCTTAATTCAGGACATAAATGCTTGCCTTGTACTCCCTCATCTCCTAATTATAAAATATAGTTAACTTTTTTAAAGAAATTAAGGAAGTTAATTAAATTACTTTAGAATATTTATATTTATATTTTTCTCTCCAAACTAATTAGTTTGACTAATAAACTAATATACAATCTAAGGATATATAACATATAATATGATTAAGTAACTTATTTAGCTTCCTTAATCTCTCCAAAAAAGTCAACTTTGTTTTATATTTAGGACCGGAGGTAGTAACTCAAAAACAGAGGATTTTATCGACTTTTAGTAAAATTATACTCATTATTAAATTTTATTTAAAAAAGGAGAAAAATTGCCTCAAATATATTATATCCAATACAACCAGTTCACCAATTAGCTTGTTCCATCTAGATTTTTTTAATACTTCAGCATTAACGCCATTTACTGGGTGCTCCATCTCCTTTCTTTTCCTGTTGCAAACCAAAGAAAGTAAGAAACCTTAATTGTGGCTGAGACCGCTGCAACAGCAGTAATTGATATCATTATTCCTCTCCGTCTTCATTTAAATTTCATGAAGGATCAATATATCATTTTGCATCTCCATCTCCGTCCAAGCTTTCACACTCAGCACCCGCATGATTGGCGAGTAAATAGTCACTGCACTTTTTTCTTTCGAATCAATCATTGTGAACACCCTATTTTATCCGGGCTCCATTAAAAAATATAAAAATAATTGATAATGATTGGTGTTCAAATTAACAATCATCATTAAAAGAAAAAATAAAAAAATGAAAATAAGAAAAATAAGGAAATCATCCTATTGATGATTATCGGTGTCTAAATAGGCATTCATCATTGAAAGGGAAAAAAAATGAAAATTAAAATAAATCCCCTCATTGATATGATTGGCATTGTCATTCATTAAGGGAAAATAATAAATAAAAAAACGAAAAAAAAAATCTCATTTATGTTGATAGGTTTAAATTAGAAAGTTACTTGTAGGGAGAATAATGAAAAAAAAAATTAAAAACAAAAAAATCTCCACTAATGGTAATTATGTCAAGTTAGGAAGTTTTATCAATAAAAAATACAAAAAAATAAAAAAACGAAAATTAAAAAAAAAACTCCATTGACGGTGATTGGGTCAAGTTAAGTAGTTATTAACATAAAATATAAAAAAAAATAAAAAAATGAAAAAAAAGGGAGCATTTATGAAGAAAACCTTACCTTGAGACTATAAATAGAAGTGCAAGGGTTGAAGTAAGGGGGACAAGAATTTTGGGACACTAAGGAGATAAGGTTTGTGACTAAGTTTTCATCCTTTTCTTTTATTTCACTCTGACATCTCATTTTTTTTCCTCATCTAATATACCTTGGTTCATGCTCACCTCATCATGCCTCATCCTTACCTCATCATTCATGCACTATGGGCTTGTTTGTTTAAGCTTTTTGTACAGTAAAAACGCACTTATTACGCAAGCCGAGAAAAAACTCCTCTCACATACTTACCTCGTATACCGTGAATCACGAATTATAAGCACGTTTTGGACAAAAATAAGCCATTCCAAACGCACACTATAACTTTATCCAATATGCATTACATTGCTTAACTTTGTACTATGATGTTGCTGGACGTGGATGACCTCATTGTGGTCTTGTGGATTTGCGTTTTATTGTCCAACTGAATCATCTCATACATAGGCAAGAGGTATATGCTGTCTTGTTTTCTTATGATACTAGGTGTTATGCTTAATAAATATAGATAATGTGATTGTACTTGCCTCCTGTTTATTATGTGGTTCTATCACCTTATCTCTTGTTGTAACGGATTCAAAGGATAAAAGGTACGCATAAGTCTCATCACCTTTGATTTCCTTTTTGTTTAACATGTGCTACTTTTCTTTTTCTTTTTTTAAATCCCTTTCTTAGGTCCTCTTTTAAAAAAAAGAAAAAAAAAGTATTTTGACACATTTTGATAAATGAAAATAAAATGAAAAAACTCTCTTTTGCAAGAAAATAAAAAAAAACGTTTTTAAAAAAAATAATAAAAAATACAAACCAAATAAAAAAGATATTTTTCTCAAATAAATTAAATAAACATTTTTTCTAAAAAACACAAACAAAAGTGACACGCATTTCTACCCCCGAACTATGATGGCTTTGATCCCTCTAAAAGGTACTAGGCTCTAGGTTTTCATCCTAGGTTAAGTCCAATTTTATAAATAAATATTATTTTTCTTATTTTCTTATTGTAAATAAATGTTCTTTTTTTTTAAAAAAAAGTATGTTTTACCCTATTGTAAATAAGTGTTTTTTTTCTTCTTTTACTTTCATTTCATTTAGTTTTGTAAATATTCTCTCTTTTTTATTTGGGTAATTATAATAAAACTAAAGGCCATAATATTTTTAAATAATTAATTTAGGGTAACCATTCTTATGAATGAGTGTTGTGGGATGTCGAACACCTTTCCTATACACAATCGACTCCCGAACCCTAAATGATTTTTATAGATCAGTTTCCATTTTTAAAAAAGCTTCCAAAGTTATCCTATCTTTAAAATTTTGATTGCGACTCCATATTTTTCCAAATTCCGGGCACTACAATAACTGATGGTTTTTTTTTTTTCCTCTCTTGCTTTTGTCGATTTGTTGCTCTTGTCTTGTTTACTTTTTTTGAATCAGCAGTTCAACATAGTTCCTGCTATCTCTTTTTTTCTGATTTGCAAATTGCAACAGTAAAAAACTAGAGATAGAGAGAGCAACTAGTTAACAGCGCTAATGCTGATGCGTTAAAAAAATCCAAGTGGCACATGGTAATTGGCCAACTGGTTGCACTAGATGTGTAAGTTTTGTCCTTTAAAAAACTAGTGATATTTCTTTTATTACTAAAATTTGAACATGTTTCTCAAAAATTAAAAGAATTGTAAGATTTTCTTATTTAAAATAAAGTAATTTTGTGTTGTATATGATATATATGTGAGAGGAATTTTATCCCACAAAGCACAAAAGTGTTTTTTTAAAAATTCATCTACAGGGCTTTTAAGGAGTTTTATTTCAATTTAAATAAAATTATTTTTTTAACTTATTTTAAATGATTTTGTGGTGTTTGAAGTAAAAATGTTAGAGGAATTTTGCTAAAAGACTTGTCATGCCAGATTTGAAAAATGATTCACAGTATTTCAATTTTGTGGACAAATAATATGTCATATTATAAGTTTCATATTTCATATTGACTGTAAAAAAAAATTTGATCTTGATGCATATTAAGACTCTCTTGATATTTAACAGATATATACATTTTAAATAGAAGGAAAATAAAAATAATATAAGCAAATAAGAAAATTCTGTATAATTTACCTTTTTTTCTAATAGAAGTTTTTTTTATAAATTTTTAAAATCATTTACTTATGTAATTTCAATGAAACTAAAAAAAATCATATATCCTTTGATTTTTTTTTTTAAAAAAAATCATGTACATTTTAAAAATAAATAATTCCATAATTCAAATAAAACAACAAAGAAATATATTACATCACATCTTGATCAAGCGCTTATTGCTATGATTTATTTCAAATAGTTCCATAGACAAATAAAATCATTAGCAGTGTAGTGATGAAGAAGTTTAATGTTTTAGAATAGACTAACAACTGTTTTGTTAGGTGCGTGCATTTAAACAAATAATTATTGAAGGAAGTTGATCAGACTCATATCTGTCTTAAAAGTCTTCTCCGCGAAGTTTCCACATTCCTTTTTATTGTTTTCTAACGTTATCTATACCCAAATATGACATTTCAAATTTATGTAAAACAAACACACACATGATAAGTTAAAAAACATAAGCACCACTATCTAGCATGCGTTTGTTGAGTAAACCTTTATTGGCTTGTTGTTTTAGTTTTTTAGAAGTATTTTTATGATTTACGAGATAAGTATATGAGAGAAATTTATCTTGACTTACGGGAAAAAACTTTTAAAAAAAACACTTTTTTATGTTCCCAAACAAGCTGTTAGCAATTTGTATGAATGGTAAATATACTCCTTCCATTGGCCAAAAAAAAACGATAAAAAGACTTCCACCAATCTATAATATAAGAGCCACTAATTAGCTAATTTGGTAGATTAAAAAATGATATAAATTGGTTAATTTGAATAAATATGACATGATATCCTCTAAATATTATTATGAAATATTATATTATCTATCAGTTTATAAGCTTGATAATTTGATTTAATAAATAAATAAATATAGGAGACAAAATAGGGTGAGCTTTTATATTTATGATTAAATTCAACCCACAATCATATCTTATATTAAGGATAAGATCACGAACTCCGGTGTTTAATATAAAATTTATTTGGAAAGGTAATCTTAGTCCAAAATCTAAGATGCAATTATTATATTTATCAATTTTTTTTTCTTAATTTACTTTTATTGATGCTTTCTCAACAATAATTAAAGAAGAGAGAGAATGAAGGAATTAAGCAATATAACTATGATATTCTAGGAAATACATATCATGTTAATTAACTTCATCAATTTAATTAAATTAGATAAATATATCTTATATTAAAGGATAAGAGGGAATAGAATTTTAGTTTTTTTTTTTTTTTTGAAACAACTGCGAGTGTAATAAGATTGCAAGTGAATGATTGTTTCAGTGTATGTGTTGCTGTCATTTATTTAGTGCGATGAAAACTGTATTGGACCCTCCCTCCCCAATTCCAATTGCTATCTTTAATTAGTCTTTGCAATATTACACTAAGGAGTGAGGACCACGCCACATATCCACAAACCAATCCCAAAAAAGAAAAATCAAATCATATTTGACAAATTCTTGGGCCGACCTCGGGCCTTACCGAACCTGATAGGAACTCTCTTTATTCATTTCAACTGTGAAAGATATTTACAATCGTACCACACACACACACACGTGTCTCAACAATTTCTCATCAAGTATTTATATACCACACAGCCCGTGCTTAATAGGCCAGTAACTATTTATACAAAATTATTATCCTACCCTTACTTATGCTCCCCCTCAAGTTTGTGGACTAAATAGATCAACAGTTACTAACTTGCACAATAGCCTTTTCTGAATGTCTCCACTTACAGCTTTTATCAAAAGATCTGCTTGTTGTTCCTTTGATCGAACATGCTACAAATCAATCAGTTGGCTTTCCCATTTCTCCGTTATAAAGTGACAATCAATTTTGATTTGCTTAGTATGCTAGTGATACATTGGATTTGCAGCGATGAGTATTGCCGCTTTGCTAGCATAGAAAATCTTCATGGGATCTTCATGTCGAATATACAAATCCTTCAGCAGCCCAAGTGCTCAAACAATCTCTGATGTTGCCATGCTAAGGGCCTTATATTTTGCCTCTGCTGATGACTTTAGCACTATACTTTATTTCTTTGTCTTCCAAATGACAAGCGAACCTCCAAACTTCAACAGATGACCAGTGACAAACCTCCTAGTAGTCTTGCAACTCGGCTCATCTGAGTCACAATAGCATTCCAGTGCTAAGTCACCATCTACACTTATCAACACACCAAATCCAGGACTGCCTTTTAATTATTGAATCACATTCATGACAATTGCATAATGCACCTTTATTGGTTGCTGCATAAATTGACTAAGAGTCTACGCAAAAAATGAGATGTCAGGCCTAGACATTATCAAATATATAAGTTTACCCACTAACATTTTGTATCGATCTGGATATTTATACAGATCTTCCTTCTTATCCTTTCTTTCTCGATATGCCTTCAATTTCACATTTTGCACCTTTGGTACAGCATGTGGCTTGCACCCACTCATTCCTGTTTCAGACAATAAGTCAAGAACATATTTCCTTTAACATAAAATAGGTCCTTTATTCGACTTAACCACTTCAACTCCAAGGAAATATTTCATTTGTCCTAAATCCTTAATTTTAAAACGGTTATGTAGCAAGGTTTTTATTTGAGATATACCCTTTTCAGAGCTCTCTGTGATTAACAAGTCATCTACATAAACAAGAACATATACTATACCATCATCACATTCCTTAATAAACAAGGAATAATCATTCTTACTTTGTGAAAAACTTTCTTATTTTGAAGTTTCAGAAAATTTATAATTCCATTGTTTTTAGGCTTGTTTCAAGTCATGGAGGGATTTTTGTAATCTACATATCATTTGCCCCCCATGCTATCAAATCCTATGTATACCTCCTCATTTAAATTACCTAGCAAAAATGCGTTATGTACATGTATTTGGTGTAATTTCCACTTATTAATAGCAACCAATTTAAGAACAAACAAATAGTAAGCATTTCAATAACTGAATAGAATGTTTCATAATGATCAATGCCTTCCCTTTAGCTATACCCCATTACCACCAATCTGACTTTATATTTTTCTATCTTACTATCTGAGTTGTACTTAATCTTGTACACCCATTTGCACCCTATATGCCTCTTTCCTTTAGAGAGTGGAACAATCTCCCAAGTGTATTGTTCTCAAATGCTCTTATTTCTGCTTCCATATCCTTTACTCATTTAGGATTTTGAATTGCTTCATTATAACTAATTGGTTCTGTTGCAGAGTCAATATTACACAGAAAAGACATATGGTGAGAAGAAACATTATCATAGGAAGTATAGTGCCTTACCGAACTTGATAGGAACTCTCTTTAGTCATCTTAACTGTGAAAGATATTTACAATCGTAACACACATACGTGTTTCAACAATTTCTCATCAAGTATTTATATAGCACATAGCCCGTGCCTAATAGGCCAGTAACTATCTATACAAAATTACTCTCCTACCCTTACTTACAATATTATCCTTTCTGGAACACAACCTATACTTCATTCATATTTAGGGCATCTCAAGTTCGCATATTTCAGGACATGATTTAACACCAAATTGACAAAACAAAACTTAACCCTGTTGTGGAGGGAATACATCTTTCTATCATAAGTGTACGAGCTAGATAATAAATTTACTAAATTTGCATAGTGCGTACATATATAGCCTTTTCACAATAGTACACAAACACACACACGATTATAGTTACATAGGTTTAAACCTGGAAGGAGTATTAGATTTATGGATACATAGAACCTTCTACAACGCACAAGCAAAAAAAAAAAAAAAGATATATATCTGTTGCTTTCAAACATTTAATTAAATGTGTAAACCATACGACGCGAAAAACTTAAAGCAGGTCAAAAGGTTAAAATGAAATATGTACCAGATTCCCTGTCATTCATTTGGGACACGCCATTGAGTACTATGCCATCAATTCATGCTCACTACTGTATTTTCCTCTTGTCAGCCTCAGCATTTATCTCGATTATATATTCCACTTGATCAATCCTCCTATGGCAATAATGTTAGATTAGGCTAACAATATTTGAAATGTCATATAGTTTCATAGAATACTATAAGTACGATGAGGAACAGTTTTGTCACAAAACATCAAATTCCAAGAAAAATCCAACATTGCGACTGTGTGTTTGGATTAGTTTTTTTTAATAGCTTTTACGACTTACGAAGTAAGCATGTGAGAGGAGTTTTGTCTCAGGTTACGTAAACCATGATTTGAAACCATGATTTTAGTGTTTGTCAAACACACACGTATTGTAGAGGGGATGGTTAGCCAAATGGGGGTGAGGGTATTGTAGTCTTTTTGCATGTCATTCCTGGAATCCCATCCATTATTCCTTCAGTTGGTGAATGCAATGCGTATTACTTTCACTACCAAAATCCTCATTGCAGATCGAATGAAACGGGAGGTGGAAATTAAAGTGGATCAAACAAAACCTCAAAGAGAATCCCATTCTTATTGCTTATGTACGCATACGCATTAACTGTGCAGAAAAAGACTTGATGGAAGCTAACAAATTGGTCTATAGCAAGATGTTTACTTGTAACTCACAATATTATGAGTTGAAATCTTGCAGTCGGTGAGAGGACTTTATTAATAGGTTATCTATAAGTATATCTAGAAATGTTCTTTAAATTTAGAGGCTTACCTTCAGTCGTGTGAGCATTAAAAAATTATGCCCACCTAGACTTTTGTCCATTGAGAGAGAGTGATGGGGCCGTTGCCAACTAAAATTGGTCCTAAAATGAAGAAGAAAGGACACGTACTGATGGTGCCTTTGTAGTTTGTTCTCCAATCAATTATTGGGGCTCTCCAGTCTCCACCTTCACCTTTGTTGTTCCATATTTAATTATTCATACCTCATTTCATTCAAAACCACTTCTTATTTAGTATTATTCTGGTTCTACTTACAAGTTCTTTTTACCAAGGAAAGTTAGTTAACTCATTAATTATGGGCCAAATTTCCAATTTTGTCCTTATCTATGACTGGTTCCATAAGTCAATATGAATAAATTCTTTTTGTTTATTGCAATTGATAGGGGTAAAAAAGTACAAAATGCATTTACTACCTTGAAATTAGACTTATAAATAGGACTAAATTTTTTTATAAAAAAAAAGAGGACTTATAAATAGGACCAAAGTGATACTTAGTACTCCACAAAATATAAAACTTAGTTAAATTTAACTTTTAGAGATTAATGAAGCTAAATTAAATAATATGCTGCCTATTGTTATATTATATATTAATTTATGAGTCAGAAATTTTTTTTTATATATTATTTTTTGGTATCCGATTTATGGTGGTGGCAGCCTCTCCTAACACAGCTAATTCCTTTGAGACTCAAACTTAAGATTTAAAAGGCTCTAACGGGCCTTATACCGTTAGACCAACTCAATGTTAGTTAAAAGTTAGATAAATTAATTTATAGAAAAATGATTAATATAAATATTTTAAAGTTAGGACATACATATGCCTCTTCCCTGTTGAAGAACCTGCGCTCCAACTGCCTCACTTATCATGCCTCGTCTCGTAGACATGCCACCAGCCTGATCCATAGTCCATCCCCCACAACCTATTATTTTCCCCCACAAATTGTGTGCCTCTTTCTTTTTTTTATTTTAAAAAAAAATATTTGGTGCTTAATAAAAAATCATAACATAATCAATGAGACCCTGTTTTGAATGATGAATACAGTTGGCAAAAAAAAGAATGATGAATACAACCACACACCCTAGTTAAACGGTTGAATAAAAGGATACTGTCGTTTATTAGATATCCTGTGGATTAGTTTAGTGGAAACGGGAGGGGGGCCTCTCCATTTCCCTCAACTTCTTTATTCTCACCGTCAAATTAATTCTGAATAGTTGAGATTTAATATTATATAAAAATATCATTATAATATTAATATAAAAAATGTGTATAAATAAATTTAAATCATTAAAATTTGATATAACTATTCATATCTTTATATTTTTGTTAAAGTATTCTATGTATAATTTTTAATTTGTATAGGATATTGAATCTCAACCGTTTAGAGTTAATCTAATGGTGAGAATAAAGAAGTGGAGGGAAATTGATGGTAAGGGAAGTGGAGAGGCCCCTCTCCCTCAACTGCATGTGTAAATTATTTGTACCTAATGGGCCATGATAAATCTCAGATCCTACTTGTATGATTTATGAAATAAATATGTAAGAAAAGTTCTATCTCGACTTAAAAACAAATGCTTTAAAAAAGTACTTTTTACAAGTTTCCAAACGAGCACACTTGAGCTCGCAATATAAACAGACAATGGTCTAAATTGGGCCAATGAGGCCGGGACACTGTATACAGAGCCCAAGATATTATTGGGCTCATTATTCTCTGACGGCCCAGACCAGCCCACCACTCCTAACAGTATCGTTGATGTTCTTAAAAAAATAAAATGTTCGTCCTGGGCATTTTCGTTTATTTTTGGGTCGTGTTGACACAAGTTAAAAAAAAAAAGGCCATATTCCGGGCCCATTGGGTATTGTTGTGTGAAAGGATTTCATTCCCAATCATTTTTAGGGCCACTAATAATTAATCCCAATAGAAGAGACATTATTATTGAGGCCTCAGACGAATATGGAAATGAATTATATGAAGTGTCTCTCTTGATTAACAGTAGAGAATTAAGCTGTACAAAGTAAACATGTGGGGGAGTTTTTGTCTTGTAAAATGTTAAAGTAACCTGTTGGCAAAAAAAAAAAAAAAAGTTAAAGTAACTAATAAAGTGATTACGAGGTAGTGAAAGACACTCAATAAAAAACAAACAAGCAAAGAGACACAAAGCAGTGGCAGGTGAATCTGGGCACTTTCTGTGCTCATCATTTTAGCTGCCTCACTTTGGGCAAAACTGTCTTTCTATAAATCAAAACTTTCGTATTTCATGTACAGCTTCCCTTAAAATGAAACCAATTATTAACTCATGCTAGTATAAGTGGTAGCGGCTACCTAGAGATTTAATTTTTTCAACTTTTATGTATAGAGCATCACAGCTAAGAGCATTTATTCTTTACCTTTTGTGAGAGATTAGAATTTGTCTTTTTTGTATAGAAATTTTATTTGTTAAAAAAAATTTTAATGAAATAATTAAATTGTAGGTTTTTTATCTTCTTAATTTCCATATACTTCTTCAGGTAAAAAAATATCCCTGTGCTTCAAATATAAGCCATGTTTTATAAGAACCCTATCTTACAATATAAAAGGCTTTTTTACATACTTCTAAGAACAATTATTATCAGGTCAAGAGAAAAAAATAACAATTAATAATTTTTAATCAAGATGTTCCTAGGAGTAAATGATTTATCCTTACCTCCTATCAAACAATTAACTGAAACTGGGTATTAAAGAATGATAAAGTGAAAAAAAAAATTTGAAATCTTATGTTTGAAAATTGAAACGGAAGTAATAATATATATTTTTAATGATTTGTATGTTTGAATTTAAAATATCACATACAACATTTGGAATTGAGGTAGCAAAATTTATAGGGAAGATTGTAACCAGATATCTATCAACAAACTTAATGACAACCAAGTCATTCGAAATTATCAAATTGTAGTGAAATCATAAAGAATCAGGGTGATATTAATTTCAAACATGAAAGTACAATTTTATCCCTGTGTTAGTAATGACAAGTTTAAAGTAGCTGATAACAAGTTAAGAGCAACTAATGACAAGTTTAGAACATCAAATGATAACTTACACGACAACAAGTGACTACAAAAATATTAGTTCAAAAGGTAAATACAACTTACACATGTTGTTCCTCTCTTACATCATCTCTTGTTGGTTATGTATTGTCATTTACATTTTCTCCTACATGCACATGACCATATTTTTTATTGAATTTAATTAAAATGTTCTACTCCTTCATAACCTACAGGGTTCATAAAGATTGTTGCATTAAATATCAACGTGAATTTCATGAAAATTCTATTACTTTATTTTCTAACAATTGATGCTACAATTATTTCCAACTTTTCATATGTAGTGCATTCCTTTATGGTTTTTGTTCTAACGCTAGCCCCCACGTATTGCAATCATATTCTCCTCAATTTAAAAATTGTTCCCCTACATACAAGAAACATAATACATGGTTTTCAGACATATTAGCCATCTTTTTGGCTACCCTACAAAACAAAGTTGTTATAAACAACTACATGAGTAATATTAACAACTTTAAAACACTATACAGATGACACGTTTTGAAATCACATAACAGGGGTTGTAAACACAAAAAATATCATTCTTTTCATTTATCCCTATCTTTTTTTTTTGAATTACAATGACAAGGGAGGTAATTCCCTTGAGAGCCTCAACGGACCCGTTTAGAAACCCTACTTAGTTCGTAAACAAAATAGAATCCAAATCTTAGCTTAAGTCAGCTAACATTTGGATCAAACAAAAATCAGGCGGATCCGGTAACATGGTCAGATCACTGTTTGAATCTAGAGCCTCTTTTGCCAGAAGGTCCGCACATACAATACCTTCCCTAAGTGAGTGATGAACCTCCAGATCCCAATTCTTGTAGATTAATTCCCTAATTTCCTCGAGATCGCTGTGCAGGGGATGTTGAGGTCCACCTCCGCGAAATAAAAGCTGGAGAGCTTCTGCCGAGTCTGTATGTAGCTTCACCTTGGTGAATTTCATGGATTGGCAAACTTGGAGCCCTGTCTTGATGGCCTGGAGCTCCGAGTCTGTTGAGCCAAGAGAGAAGCCTGTGGACTTTTGAAAGCCGCATATCCAAGTTCCAAGACTGTCACGAACAACTCCTCCTACTGCCGAGTGACGAAGCTCATCAAAAGCAGCATCCACATCAATCCGAACATAGCCGTCTGGGGGAGCAATCCACCGTTCCAAATCTCTATCTGGTACACTTAGGATCTTGTGCCTAAGCCTTCCTTCTTCAAAGCCTTCATGTAAGAAATTCAATCCTCTGTGTAGTAGATGCTGAGGTTTGTCACAGGTTCCTTCAAAAGCCCTCTTGCATCTGTTCTTCCATATGAGCCAACAGAGGGAGCCAAAAACCCTCAACCAGGTCCATTGGCTCACTTTGTGATTTCCTGGGGAGTGTCGCATATTCCATTTGATCCAAACCTGCAAGTTGCCAGAGAAAAAAACAGGGTGATATATTGGGTTAGTACAGGAAAGCCACACACTGCTCGCAAACTCACAGTCTCTCAAAGAATGTATCGGTGTTTCCACACAACTGCACTCAAAAGGGCACTCAGTGTTTATCCTCACGTCCCTCTTAGCTCGAATTGAATTGGTGGGAATTCTCTCTTGGAACAGCTGCCACATAAAATATTTGACTTTCTCAGGAATAGGCCACCTCCAAATACGCTGCCAGAAAGGGTCCGGCGCCTCCGAGCGCGACGAATAGATCATGTTGTAGGCGGATTTAACGCTGAAGTTTCCATCAGAAGATTTCCTCCACCAGAACAAATCATCTCCTATTTGGGAAGGAGGAGGGATGCATTTGATCCTCTCAATCACCCACGTCGGCAAAAATAAAGCCCATTTATTCAGATCCCATCTTCTGTCCGGACCTACAAACTGACTAACCACTTCTTCCGGATTAATGAGATCATGATTTTTGTCCACATAATGCATAAGTGGATGCTCAAGCTGAGTCCATAGGTCCCACCAGGCATTTGTTGAGTTCCCACTTTTGAGTTTGCTTCCAACAGCTTTCCGGAAGGAGTCCCACACAGTTGTAATGGCATTCCAAACTGCTGACTGAACTTTTCTTTTCCCAACCCTAGGGAGTGTATTATTCCCACAACCATATTTAGCTTTGAGAGCTTTCACCCATAGGGCATCGGGCCTGGTGATTAGATTCCAGCACAGTTTCATAATAAGAGCTTCATTATGACTTGCTAGATCTTTAATACCAAGGCCGCCTTCTCTTTTGTCCAACTTGATTGTCTCCCAGGAAATAAGATGCATTTTCTTACCATCCTGCCCTTGGTTCCAGAAAAAATTCCTATTTATTTTCTCAAGGTCCCGGAGGATACCTTTGGGAAGTAGGGTAGTTTGCATTTGGTGGAAAGTAAGAGTGGAAAGGACAGAATTGATCAGAACAGTTCGTCCTGCCATGCTAAGGAACTTGCCCTTCCAATTTGAAAGTTTCTTTTGAACTTTCGAAACTAGGGGAGCGTAGGTTAACTTCGAGACTTTCTTATGCAGGATAGGAACCCCCAAATATTTGCCAAGGTCAGCTGAGATAGTGATGCCAAGAGTTTGACCAAGCTCCAAAGCTCTGTGGAAACTAACATTTCTGGATGTGAAAAACTTGGATTTGGTAAGGTTGATGCGATGACCTGAAACATGGCAAAAGTATGTCATCAATTCTCTGATGTTCTCCATCTGATCCAAAGAGGCCTCGCTGAACAAGAAAAGATCATCCGCAAAAAAGAGATGCGATAGATTAGGCCCCGATTGGCAGAGTTTGAGAGGTTTCCATCTTCCTTCGTCGACTTCTCGTCTAATGAGCTGACTAAGGCGCTCCATACATAGAATGAACAAATATGGGCTCAAGGGGTCCCCTTGACGCACACCTCTAGTTGGATGAAAGGAGGGCGATAGATCACCGTTCCATATAACTCTCATGGAAGCGGAGGAGACACACATCATCAGGAGTTGCACAAAATGATCATTCAGGCCAAGACTCTGAAGGTTAAACTTCAGAAAATTCCAGTCCAGTCTGTCAAATGCTTTCTCCATGTCGACCTTAATAGCGACGAAGCCTTTCTTACTTCTGATTGTTCTCATGGTGTGGATGGCTTCCTGAGCCAGAATGATGTTATCACTGCTTTGCCTACCCCTGATGAAGCTACATTGAGTGGGATGGATTAACAACTCCATGACAGGCCTCAGTCTATTAGCCAAAACCTTGCTCAAGATTTTGTAGGTCACATTGCACAGGGAGATAGGACGAAACTCTTTGAGGGAAGTGGGATTATCCACTTTAGGGATCAGAGTAATATGGGTTTGATTAATTTCTTTAACCTTGCAAGGGTCCCTAAAAATGGAGAAGATGAGATCACAGATTTTGGACCCAACAACATTCCACTGGGATTGAAAGAAGTGGGGCTGTAAACCGTCAGGCCCAGGAGCTTTGAAGGCCTCCATCTCGAAGGCAGCGTTTTTAATTTCAATAGCAGACACATCTTTCTGAATAAGGCCAAGTTGAGAGCTATTAAGCGCATGGAATTCAGAAGGCCAATTTGACACGTTTAAAACTCCGTGATCCGAGGAATAGAGGTCTTTGAAGTAAGAGAGAGCAGAAAGTTTTAGCTCATCGTGGCTTGAGATCCAGACACCCTGGTCATTTTGGAGGGATTCAATTCTGTTTTTTTTCCTTCTGACCATTGCCGAGGAGTGGAAGAAGCTGGTATTTTTATCTCCGTATTTGAGCCATTTACATCTAGACTTTTGATACCAGAGGAGCTCTTCTTGATTAACCACCTTCATATACTCTTTCCAGAGCTTGGCTTCAAGTTTGAAGAGACCCGTATGGGGACGAGTAGCAATCTCCCGGTCAACACCTTCCAGGCGCTTAAGCAGACCCTTCTTCTTTCTAGGAATACTACCCACGACGTTCTTGTTCTAGCACGACGCTTTATTTTGGAAGTCTTTATAACCAGAGGTCCAATCATTTAGGTGCCAGGCAGAACTCACTATGTCAGAGAATCCCTCTTCTAGGCACCATGCTGCTTGGTATTTGAAATGAGCTCCAGAGTTGATTGCTTGCTTGCTCCCAGAGGATAGCACAAGGACTCTGTGATCGGATTTGTAGCGGAGGTGATGAAAAATTTTGTGGTTTGGATGAGCTAGCTCCCAAGAAATATTGCAAAAAGCCCAATCAAGTCTTTCTCTGATATCTTTCCTAGACCAGGTGAACTTATCACCGACCACAGGAATTTCCAAAAAGCCACAGTCCTGAATACAGCTTCGGAATGGATAAAGGGATCTATCATGGACAGCAGCACCCCCAACCTTGTCCGAAGAAGAGAGGAAGGAATTAAAATCCCCAAGAACCAGCCAGCCTTCAGGAACATTACTAGCCAGATATCTAAGAGAAGACCACAGATCTTGCCTAAAGCTCCATCTAGGGTCCCCATACACAAAAGTGACATAAAAGGTATCACCCGTTTTTTTGTCAGTCACGCGACAGTGTAAGAGCTGGGTAGTGGAGAAAAGGTAATCCATTGAGACATCAAAATCATTCCAAAGAACCCAAATTCCGCCGGCATAACCAGTAGCTTCTACTCTAAGCCAATTATGGAATCCTAATTTACGCACCACAGCCTCAGCATGAAAACCACTGACTCTAGTTTCTAGTAGACACATAACAGAAATCTGATGCAAGTGTACAATATCACGAAGGATACGGGGAAAGGACTTACTACAGGTTCCTCTACAATTCCAACTAGAAATAATCATAAGGATAATAATGAAAACAGAAACCGACAGAAAGAAGCAAGGCAACTTATCTTGAAGGAACACGCCCAGCGTTTGTTCTGCTTCTATGTTTGGCATCTCTCACACTCCCTTTTATCTTGCCATGCCCTTTGGCCTGGAGGTCAGAAGCTATAGGTGCCTGAATGGAAGTTTGAGACAAAATGGAATTTTCCGTGGAATTTTCTGCGGGAACTAAACCCGAAATAAGAATTCCAGGATCAATATTAGAAATGAGCTCAGAGTCTGGGGTAACGCAAGCTATAGTCTCAGCATTATCCTTCTTCTCTTGCACTACTTGTTGGTCACCCACTAGACAAGAATTCGCAGGGGTAATGTAATCTTGATTTTCAGCATTAATTTCCTTCTCATGCGCTAATTGAAGATCACTCACGGGATCAGATTTTGTAGAGGGATCCGCGGCTTTGCTCGCTGGAATGAGCACGGTGGATTGGGGCTTGTCTAAGGAGCCCATTACAATTTGATGGATCCTGGGTTGAGGCTTGTTCTTAACCAAATGGGCTTGATCCAATGAATCATCCACGAGGCCCACATCTGGAGCAGATTCCAAAGGCTTCTGATCTGAATTGAAGGAGCGTGCCACGTTGCTGGACGAAGCTCCAACTTTTTTGTCCTCACACTCCTTTCCTTTGGCGCGGAATTCGAGTCTTGTGGGTTGAGCCAACTTGGACTTGGTCAAGTCCCTGCTTTTGCCACCTAATTTAATTCCTCTTTCATTCACAACTTTCTTCCCATTCCCTTTCACTGGCACCGCCGACTCCCTCACGTTTGAGTTTGCAAACTGAGCATTTTCCAAAAATCCTTCCTCCTCCAGTTCAGAGATTGCTTGAAACTTTGAGGTTTGAAATTTCACCCCCATGCTTCTGTCAGAGACACGCCCATACCTTCCCTCTGACGCACCTTCTCTGCGGTTTCCCTTACTTGGGAACCGAGAATTTTTTTTTGAATTCCTCTGAGATTTCACCAACATCCAGGGACCGAACGGATCTATCTCCGGTGACACTACGTTTTCCGGCGTCTTTGGTTGGGATGATTTGGCTGTTTCCTTCTCCTTCTCTGAATTTTGTGAAGCAGGCACCTCAGGACCTTTAATTCTCCAAGAGCAAAGGTCTTTTCCGTGGCCATATCTCCCGCAAGAGAAACAAATAAGATCCAAGCCTTCGTATTCCACATTGAAAACGGTTGAAGCTAATATAACTCTGGGCACGAGGCATTTCTGAAGGTCAATCTCAACACACACTCTAGCGTATCTTCCCCTAGTCACAGAGCCCGAAACTTGGTCATGATGATTTAAGGTATGCAAGTCAACCTTGAGAGTTTTCCCTATCATGTTTCCAAGCCTTGTGATGAATTTGTTTGAGTAATAGATAAGGGGAATGTTAGGAATTCTGACCCATGTAGCAATTTTGCCCAGCTGGTTGAGAAATGGATCGAAATAAGGCGTCCATTGTTGAACAAGGACAGCATGCTGAGCTAACACCCACGGTCCTTCCAGTAATATGCGCTTATAGTGGGAGCTCCAATTGTCTTGGTTAGTGAATCTCACAACATAATAGTTGTTTGGCAAATCAACTAATTCAAATTCATTGAATTTCCACAATCTGCACAGCATCTCTTTGAGCTTATGTAGATAGAAATGCGCTCCCAACACTGTGATAATGAGAGACTTGTTCCATGGTTGGCATGCTTCATTATATTCGTCCTCTGTCAATTCCATAGCAGGATAGACACTCATGAGGTTTTTTGTTTCATCTGAAGGTTCTGGGATTTTCCAATGTCTGCTCTGTAAATCCGACGTCAGAGGATCTTCCTTTGATGAACTTTGCCCATGAGCAACCCCATTAAAATCTGTCTTTTTGAACCCCATCAGTAGTTCTTTATAGGAGGGGGGGTTCAGCGAATCCACATGGTTAGAGGGGATCCCCTGTTTGGAGTTCTGTTCTTCAGGAGCCAGAATTTCCAGGATTCCTGGCAGGCTGGTGTCAACAGCGCTTCCCTGTTTGATAGAAAGATGTTTTTTGCTCTGATTAGGAGGAAAACCCAGCTGTTTGGATTCCTCAAGTGACCTTTCCGTCGAGACGAGAGCGTCCGGAGGCCTGTCCGGCGGAGCCTTGACGGAGTCAGCTTCTTCCATTGAAAGGCGGCATGAGTACCAAGAGAGAGAGTTCCTACTAGCCAATGTTTTAAAAACTAGATTATTTATCCCTATCTAAGCACACAAAAAGCAATGCACAATCTCTGTAGCAAAAATTCATACCCTCCTACACACTCAATGAAACAACAATATAATCATAAAGGCAACGTACAATTAACAATCATAGGATGCTATAAACGTATCCTGATTGATCTAAACTTGTTATTACTAACAAAGAGGTAAAACTGTACTTCTATTTTATAATTAATAGCACCCAGGTTTTTAAGAATTTTAATGTAATTTAATGATTTTGAGGGATTTAGTTGTCATTAAGTATATTAATTGGGACTTGATACAATTTTTCCTATAAATAGTGAAACCACTCCCCATTTTCTCAAATTTTTTTCTTTTTACTTTTATATTATCCTTATTTAAAAAAAATGGTCAGTCAAACATATGGATCCCAGGATGACTTGTTCTCTGAAAACTGAACACCCACGCCTGACACGTTGCCAACCAAACTTCTCTTTTTTTACTATTCGTCCCATTTTAAAAAAACTAAAGAAGAATGGTGGCAGGGAGGCGATAGGAAGGAAGCCATACGCTTCACGTGCTGCTCCTCGGACAGCGATACACGTGAACGTCACGTGACACCATCCCCTATCATTAATCTTGCATCACTGCGACGCGCGGAAATATGACATGTGGTGTCCCGAAACGTGGGCGTTTTGGGAGACAGAGTCATGGTGATTGATGTGAGCCGCCCAAAATGCGTGACACCTTCTAGCTGGCCCGCCATCCCCTGCGGTGCCCTTTTTTATTTCTCTTCACGCGCTACGGCGCGTGCTCACTTTAACCCAATTCAGTCACGTTATGATTAATTATTGGCGATGTTATCGATGCCAAAATAACTACACTACTACAGTACGTGTCTCGTTTCCTTTATCCCTTAGCCCTTTACAATTTTCTCTGCTAAATTAAATACGGGGCTTTGACGGTTTGTATGACTGCATGAGATAAAAATTCATGCGTCCGGCCCATCCATTCCCTCTCTTTTCCCCAAAACTCACCGTTTTGGGTGTAAAAAAAGCGCCTGCTCCTTCCCTTACTTTCCCGTCCATTTTCACTCCCTTACCCAAAAACTACACCATTTTGGATATTAAAAAGGGAAGGCTGGGGTTTTTTTTTTTTCAAAAATAATATTCAGTACCCTGAAATATTTTTTCAGTGACAGCAAGTATCCTAAAATGATTTTTTGTGCATCTAGCACCTTAAAATATTTTTCTAATTATAACGAACAATCTAAACTTAAGATGTAAAGTGTTGATGAAAAAATATTTCAAGAGATTAGATGCAAAAAAAATTATTTTAGGATACTTGATGTTATTGAAAAAAATTATTTAAGGTGCTGAATGAGCTAAAAACTAATTTATAATACTGGGTGTTTCCCAATTCCATCAAATTCGCTTCCACCCAAAAAGTAAAGATTTCTAATTTCATGTAGGCAAATTCTTTTTTGCCCTTCATTGAGCTTCCCGACACCAGCGACCCACGATCGAGCTTCGTCGCCTTCTTCATCTAGCTTCGTCAACACCTGCAACCCACGATTGAGCTTCGCCGACTCCTACAAATTCTGTCGCTTTCTTCATAGACCCAAGCAACCCACGATCTGTTTGGTTTAGAGGCAGTAGTATACAAATACCACGTCTTGAACTCGCAACCCCAAAGCATCAACGAAGAATGACCCAGAAGGCAACGAGGGAGACTAGTCAAGCAACCCACGATCTCATTTCTGGAAATCATTAATCATGCCTGGAAAGATTTTTTTTCCAAAGTTATTTTTGGAAAACAAAAAATTGTTTGAGATGGGCATTTTGGTCTTTTCATCTAAAAATCATGTCTTATTTCCTTGACATACTAAACATACTCTTAAACCTTATTTCCATATCCATATCCATTTATATTTCCATCAAAATCAATTCCAGCGTATCAAACGAGCTCTTGGGGACTTTTCTGTAATTATTTCCCAAAATCAAATGACAAATTTGCCCTTAGTTCATTAGTCATTTTACAAATGACAACTTCATCAGTCATTTTCACAACATATTTTTATGTAATGAGTTAATTTCAAGTTTGCCAAGTCCCTACGTTCACCACTGTCATTGCGTGTTATAATAATTACTTGAGTGATTTTTTATACATTCTTTTTTATGCCTGAATAAAATGACTTTTTCCAAAACTCCAAATATGACAACTGCATATGCCTTGTTTAACAACTGGTTATGTTTGTATTTACAACATATTTAGTATTTTTACAATATATTTTTTAGGTTATAATGAAACTACCTTTTTAATAACTATTCATCATTACAAATTGCTTAGTTTACAACACGTTAAACGTATTTTCACAATATGTTAAGTCATTTTAACAATTTCTTTCTCATGTCTGAATGAAAGTACATTTTTACACATCTCTAAGTTTAGCACTGAAAATTCCTCAGTTTACAACTGGTTATGCGTGTTTTTACAACATCTTGAGTCATTTTACAGCTTATTTCTCGTGCGTGGATGAAATTACCTTTGTTCACATCTTTAAGTTTAACACTGTAAGTTGCTCAGTTTACAACTTCTAACGCGTGTTTTTACAGCATATTGAGTCATTTTTACAATTGTTTTTTCATGCCTAACTAAAATGACAAGTTTCAAAATTCCAGCTTTCACAACTGCAAATTGCATTTTTAACAACTGGTGATGCATGCTTTTACAACATAATGAGTCACTTTTACAACTATTTCATGCTTGACTGAAATGACAAGTTGCACAACTTCAACTTTCACAACTACATTAGTTATTTCTATAGGGTCTGTCACAACAGTTGAATTAGTTTTTAACAACTTCTTTTGCTTTGTTTTACAAGTGTATGAGTCATATTTATAACAGTATGAGTCATATTGCATTTCATCTTCTCCACCATTTAAAAACTTCCCCATATGAAAGAAACAAAATAGATTCTTCCCCAAATTAGTTCCTATTTTGTATGACAATTTGCAATATGAACTTCGTATTAATAACTATCACAACAATATTAACTACAAATGCACATATTAATAACACTTTTTTTAATATCATATCAGCATTTTGCAATAAAAAAAACTACAATCACATTTAATCATTCCCACTTAAAACAAAGTCATTCCTCTGTTACCTTGCCCAAAAGCAAAGTATTCCCTTTATTATATTGCCTAAAATAGAGCACATGTTTTGTATTAACAACTATAATAGCTATATTAAAAGCTACAACTGCACAATTAATAACACTTTTTTTTTTCATATCAGCGTTTTCACAACAAACAACCACCATCACATTCAACCATTCCTACTTAAAACAGAGCACTCCCTTTGTAACCTTCTCTCATAAACAGAGCACTATAACATTCACACAACCTAATCACAGTGAAACCCCAACTTCAATTATCAATATCATATCTTTAGTAAAATCTTAACATTACTTATCTACCTCCTACCACTTAGTCCACTATTGAGCCCAAACTTCAACTTTGACCAACCCCTCAATCTCAATCCAGCCAACGCATATATAGAAAAAAAAATAGTTCTCTGGTCTACCTCGCTACATCACGACGGAGGCTTGGGTAGTGGAGGAGCGACGGACGAATGCACAAGCAACGCTGGGACCTGAAGGAGCGACGTACGGCCACTTGAATGAAGACGCAGAAACATATCAGAACGAAGGGACTTTTCTGATTAAGTTGTCAACTATAAAATGACTTGGGGGCAACTTTATCATTTGACTTTGGAAAATAATCACAAAAAAGTCTCTAGGGACTTTTTTGATATTTGACTTTTCAAATGAACTTTTTTATTGTTTTGTTTGATCTTTGGGACCTATATGTCATTTTCCCATAAAAATATGTATACATTGGATAAATATACAAAAAGAAATATATATATATATATATATATAAGTGTGGAATTCACAGCTTCGTATTTAGAAAAAAATTTAATGTAGGTACATCGCGTCATTGGGTTACAATGTCTTGACCTCGGCCAACATTTTTGAACTCAGATTTTGATTGTATTCAACCGTCTATCCGCATTTTAGGAATTTTAAGTGAAAGCGAAACTTGTTTACTTGTTTTAGGGTCTGTTTAGGGAATTTTGTTTTGATTTGTATGGACGTACTTCTTGAACTTGAACGTCAACTCAAATATGCATTTAAAAATTTTAAAACTCTTGTAACTACTTTTTTATCTGACTTTTATTTTTGAATCAAATTCTGGTATCTAATATAAGAGCCAAACAAAGGTTTAGATTTTGTGCTGACTATAAGATTTTAATTCATTTTATCTCTTATATTTATCATTTTTTAAACTAATTTAACTAACTAATTTTTAATCCGATATATAATTTAATGTTATGTAAAAATATATTAAGGAGATCATTTTATATTTGTTTAAAATATTCAATGCATTTCATTTTTTAATACATAAAAAAAATTAAGTAGCTCTTATATTAAATATTGAGAAGAGTGTAGTTTTTTTTGTGGGCTTTTTTTTTTAAAAAAAATTAAACAACTTTTTTAGAAGGTTCATGGTGATAAAGAAAAATAACTTGTGTTGATATATATATATGTATGGGAACAATATCATCAATGGACTAAAAACAAAATATGATGGAAGTATATATATGGTGTGAAAGATCTTACGAAAAAATGCAATTAGTGAGTTATTAGATTAAGGAATAATTAGCTGAAATGAATTTGATTTGGCTTAGGTTACACTCCAATTAGCCAGGCCACCCCATGCCTACTCATAAAATGATGACTCATCCATTTAAACTTTAGCATCTATACCTCTGCTTTCTTATCTCTTGAGATGATTATTAATAAAGCTAATAATAATTCCTAAACCTCAAACAAATCAAAACGCCTTGGAATCCCTGTCTTCCCTTGTTTGATTAACTTTAAATATTGTAATGATCACATAAAATAATAATAATTATGATGGAGATGCACATGGTGATTGCGTGTTCTTGGAAGCAATCAATTAAAAAATGTTAGGATAGATTAAGGTTTTGAGTTTTGTAAGGTGTAAGGCACCAACAAAACCAGGTGGGTCAAATATATTTTTACATAACTTTTTTTCTTTGGCCATATTTTTACATCTTTTACTTTCTTTTTTTGTTCTCATCTTCTTTTTAAATGTCCTCCCCCGACATCACTAACAGAAAATAACATGGCATGTGACCTCCACATCTTCAATTCCCAATTACAACCAAAACTTACAAAATTTACTCTGGTAAAATAAGCATCCACCACTCTGTCACTTTTTAATTTACTTCTGAGATTTAATTTTATTTACGGTGCATCCAGCATTATAATCAAGGTATTAAAATCTGGACCAGGTACTGAACCGGTTGGGGTACTGAGTTAAGGGTCAGTGGGTCAGACCGGGGCCAAACCAAGACCAAACCGGTGAGAAATTGAAGATTTTAGGCTTATTGGTATAAAATTCTAAAGAAAGTTTTTAAAAATTTTTTTTTTTTTTAAAAAAAAGTGGGAACCGGACCGGCCAACCGGCTGGTTCGCCGGTTACCGGGCCGGATCGGCCAGTCCAGTCCGGTTTCCATAACATTGATTATAATGCTATTTTTTTATGCGTTGAACACACATTGCTATTATTTTTAAGTTAAATCAAGTACCATATTTTTATTTATAATTTAGGGTATAAGAGCACCAAAATATAACATAAATGTACTGTAAATAAGATTGCGGTGATATGATAGATGCATCTATGAAATATTCGTATTTCATCTGCTCATCCTTTTTAATATCAGAACTAAATAACTAACTAATTTAAAGATACTAATGAAAATAATTAAGCTATTTATTTATAACAAATATATATTGACTTTCTATATTTTTAAATCATGTGTACTGTACTTATCTTTTGATAGACACTCATCTTACTACTATGCAATCAATAATACTCCATTCAGTTTTAAATATAAGATAGAGTTAACTTTTTTTTTGGAGAGATTAAGGAAGCTAAATAAGTTACTTAATCATATCGTATGTTGTATATTCTTAGATTATATATTATTTTATTTGTCAAACTAATTAATTTGGAGAAAAAATAAAAATAAAAATATTCTAAAATAATTTAATTAATTTCCTTAATCTCTCAAAAAAAGTCAACTTTATCTTATATTTAGGATCGGAGGGAGTATTGTCCTAGAGAAAAATGATAAATTTGGGAGATAAAATGAATTGAGATTATATACGTATTTAGGATCAAAATAAACCCATTATCTAAAATAATTAGTTGCGCTAAATTTGAATACAAAGGGACTGGCCAAAAAATTTTTGAATACAAAGGGTGGAATTTTTCTAGGCAATATTTATATTTTATCGACAATCATGAATTGTGTTAGAATGAGAGATTATCATATTAGACAATCTAATTAGGAGGGGTCTACATTTTACCCTTAATATTTATAAGAGTATTATAATTTGTTGTCCATGAAGTTTACTCCTCAATCCTAATATATGAAACAGAATTTCTAGTAGGTTGAAGAAATATCTTGTAGTGAGTGGTTAGATGCGTGGTCAATTAATATGTTAAATGTGTTCATACGCATGAGGAAATTCACGCTTAGTGTGAGTGACACGAGGGTTAAGGAGAAGGAATAATACATATACTTATATTGATTACTAGCTAGCACGATTATTTTATTAAAAAGGTAGTGCGAGGTAACTTCTTGACCGAGGAGAAAAGATTCACATCCTCTAACAAATATAATTTCAAAAAAAAAAAAAACTACCGCATTTAAAAAAAGTTGAGGTTTTTTTTTTGGTATGAAAAATTGAGTTCAGATAATAACTTTTTTAAAAGCTAACCTTGTATATATGTTTAGGCCGAAGTATTGAAAATTCTTAATTTTGATTGTGTGCTTAAATATTTTTAATCTTATATAAATTTTAAGATAAAATATTTTTTTCAGTTACCCTGATTATTTTATTTTATTTTTTTAAATTTTTGCCCATGATTATATTTTTAATTTACACATATATGTCAGACTCGCCTTGAACTATATAAACTAAAATTCAATATGAAAAAGAAAAACAAATAGAACACGTCGTGTCCATGAAGCGCATGACACCCAACACTTGAACCTCGAGGCATGCTTTATTGAACTCAGAGGCATGTCTTGGCTTGTTTAACTTTTAGACCTAAATCTCCTTAATTTTTTTGGTTAAGAAAATCAAGAGAATTATTATAAGTTGTTATTTTCTACACTATGGGTATGTTTGAATTAGCATTTGAGAAGTACGTTCACATAAATCGAGATAAAACTACTCTTACCCTGTGATTGGTACCACTTAATTTTAGACAATAAGTCACTTATTATATAAGCCAAAATAAAACTTCTCTCACATACTTGCCTCGTATACCGTAAATAACGATTTATAAGTACTTATTACCTAAAAATAAGCTATTCCAAATGAGTACTTACATACTTACCTTATACGCTGTAAATCACGTTGTATAACCAACTTCTACCATTAACCCAAACGAGCACTGTAATTTGTCATGACATGCCTCTCAATGATTATTGGAGTTTTGGTCTTTTAGATAATTAAATCCCTTCCTCATAACCTTAAAATAATTTTCCATTTAAATGTTAGCAAAAGAATTCAGTTTCGTCTTTAAACTAAAATCCTTGTTTTTTAAAGAGTTAATATAATTTTTAGTCTCTGAAGTTTGATCCAATTTTGGTTTTGGTTCCTCAAGTTTGAAATCGGTGGTTTTGGTCCCTCTAGTTTGAAAAAGGTGGTTTTGGTCCCTAAAATTTTACCCGATTTTGGTTTTGGTCCCTCAAGTTTGAAAAGGACTTGATTTTTTTCCGGGTCGAGTCAGGTTTCATAATGGAGTCACCAAGTACTTTTCAAACTTGAGGAACCAAAATAAAACTTGGGTGAAACTTCAGGGACTAAAACTAACGTTTTCAAACTTGAGGGACCAAAACCAAAATCGAGTGAAATTTCAAGGATCAAAACCACCAATTTCAAATTTGAGGGACCAAAACCAAAATTAGATCAAACTTCAAGGACCAAAAGTTATATTAACCCTTTTTTAAATCACAAAACAAGGATTTTTTTTATGAAGACCAAGTTTCATTAAAATATTAAATGACCGTACATATTAATACTCAACAGCTAAAAAAAGGACACAAATGCAGATAAGAAAAGAAAAAACAAAACAAGAATTTAAATCTTTGCCAATGTTCCTTACAAGAAAAAAAATCTTTATTATCTATTCATTGCATTTTAATTTGATTCCCTATTGCAGCCTTATTTATAAGGTGGGGAGGTATAAGGTATGTTTGGTTGAGCGATTCGATTGCTTATAAATTACTTTTTAATAGTGATTTACGGTATACGAAGTAAGTATGTGAGAGGAGTTGTATCTCAATTTACGTAAAAAACAACTTATAAGTTTTTATAAGCTCAAACAAACATGCTTATAGTTTGTTTTAATAAGTAACAACCTTATTTATAAGGTGGGGTTGGGGGAGATAAAGTTTTTTTTTTTTTTAATTTTATTTATAAGTTACGTCATTAAAATTTTTATATGAATGTATTATTCTATCATTTAGACCAATACTAACGTGGTAGTTTATATTAAATACAAATAATATTAAAAATTTATTAAATTTTAAAAAAATTAATAAGATTTAAGAATTTTTTAATTCTGTTAAAATATATTAGAAGCGACGTTTATATAGAGATAATGAACTACTTGATTTTCTGTAAGACATATTTAATTTAAATAATTCTTACTTCGTACCACCATAATTTTAAATATATATTACACATCGGAGTCCATTTTGGCCCAGTCACAGAGTTCCCTAACTGATCTCGCAGGGCCATAAATGCAAAAGATTTGAGACCCAATTTTAGTTTTAAAAGGCAAAACACGTGAGGGCTTGAGGCATAATTAAAATATTTTCAGGTGTTTTGTATAACAAAATGTGATGCCAATGCCGACTCCCTCTCAAGTTACAAACATAACCCTAGTTCCCATGTAAGCTAACCATGGTTAGTTGTTTGCAGTTAGAAGTTAGAGAGAGAGAGAGAGAGAGAGCGTGTGCGCATGCTCCGTATAGTTCGTTTCATTTCTCTCTCAGAACTCTCCTCTCCTTTCTCCGTCTCTCCAATTTTCTCACACTGCCCTTCCTCACTCTGTATCAACAACTCAATACTGTCTTGTTCGTTCATTTTGATTTGAAAAACCTGATTCGGAGACTTCGCTTTTGTTTCCTTCAACTCGCCAACCTACTTCGAATGTCTGTTTCTCCTCGGGCTTTGGTTGTCGCTCTGTTCTATTAACCCAACATAGCCTCGTCCTCGCCTTTTTCCTGGTTGGTTTGAATTGTTGTTCGAGTTTCTTTTTCGGAATTTTTGTGTTTTTCTTGTTTTTTGTTTTGTTGTCCTGGTTTTCTCTTTGGAACCCAGAGTTAAAACCTGTAAGATCTGAAACTGAAACTAGAGGTGTTGTGCAATTTTTCGCGTGGATTTTCTTTCGTGGGTATAATTTTATTGAATTTAAGGAGCTGGTGAAAAATTTCTCTGATGAGTTCAGATTTGAATGAGGGTTGAAAAGTTTGAGATTAGTTTTTTCTTTCCTGGGTGATTTTTGTTTGGAGACTAGATATGAAGCTTGAGTTGGGCTTAGGAGGTGGGTTGTGGAATGATGAAGAAAAAGCCATGGTTGCATCGGTTCTGGGAAATCGAGCTTTTGACTACTTGTTCACAAACCCTGTGGCGAACGACAATTTGTTAATGACAGTCGAAAGCGACGAAAGTTTGCAGAACAAGCTTTCGGATTTCGTGGACCGTCCAAACGCATCGAATTTCAGCTGGAACTACGCGATTTTCTGGCAAATATCACAGTCGAAGAATTCTGGGGATTGGGTTTTGGGTTGGGGAGATGGATGCTGCAGAGAACCCAAGGGAGAGGAAGAAGAAGGCAAAGTTAGAGGGCTTCTTACTCTTCGCCTGGAAAAAGATGAGATGCAGCAGAGGATGAGGAAAGGGGTGCTTCAGAAGCTCCATACAACATTTGGGGGTTCTGATGAAGAAAATTATGCCTTTGGATTAGATAGGGTTACTGACACAGAAATGTTCTTCCTGGCTTCCATGTACTTCTCCTTCCCTCGAGGCCATGGTGGTCCTGGTAAATGCCTTGCTTCAGGGAAGCATGTTTGGTACTCTGATGCACTTAGCTCTGATTACTGTGTGAGATCATTTTTGACAAAATCAGCCGGAATTCAGACCATAGTTTTGGTCCCTACTGACATAGGAGTTGTGGAATTGGGTTCTGTGAGGACAGTAGGAGAGAGCTTAGAATTGTTGCAGGTGATAAAATCTGAATTTTCAGCGCAATTGTCAATTCCCAGGGTTTCCCCACTTTCGCCATTGCCTGTTGCGGTGAATGAGAAGAGAGATGAAAATGGTGTCTTTCATGGTTTGCCAGTGGGGGATAAGGTGGATGAAGTTCCAAAGATTTTTGGACAGGACTTGAACTCGTTAAACACTGCTCGTCCCCATTTTAGAGAGAAGCTTGCTGTGAGGAAAATGGAGGAGAGGCCTTGGGCAGGTCGTAGGCAGCCCAATGGCAATAATATTAGCTTTCCAAGTGTGCAAAATGGTATTCACGGATCAAGTTGGGCTGCTAATCAGGGCGGGAAACAGGCGAGCCCAACTGAGGCTTATCCTTCAACTTCTTTGGGTTGCAATGTACCAGAGGGAGTTAACCAGGTTAGGCAAGATTTTCGGCTTAGCAACTACCAACCTCAAAGGCAGGTGCAAATGCAAATTGATTTCTCTGGAGCCACTTCAAGGCCATCTGTGAGACCAATCAATGTTGAATCAGAGCTATCTGATGTTGAAGCTTCATGCAAAGAAGACCAGCTGGTTGCAACAGATGAAAGGAGGCCGAGGAAACGGGGTAGAAAGCCTGCCAATGGAAGGGAAGAACCCTTGAATCATGTGGAAGCAGAGAGGCAGAGGCGTGAGAAGCTGAATCAGCGGTTTTATGCTCTTAGATCTGTTGTACCCAATATATCCAAGATGGACAAGGCTTCTCTGCTGGGAGATGCCATTGCCTATATCCATGAGCTTCAAGCAAAACTCAAGATCATGGAATCTGAGAGGGACAGATCTGGAAGCACTTCAAGGGATGTGCCAGCATCGGTGGCTGATCCAAAAGTAGAAAATCACAATCACGCTACTGATGTTGATATTCAAGCTACCCAGGATGAGGTAATATTAAGGGTGAGCAGCCCTCTCAATGCTCATCCTATTTCAAGGGTTATCCAAAAGTTAAAAGATGCACAGATTAATGTTGTTGAGTCGAAACTTGCAACTGCAAATGACACCATCTTCCATTCCTTTGTGATCAAGTCTCAAGGATCTGAGCTACTGACGAAGGAGAAGTTGATTGCAGCATTTTCTCGAGAATCCCATTGCTTATAGCCAGTGTCACCAGTTGGACAGCACAGGGTAATTGCAATTAACTTAGTCCATAGGCTTGACGACACAAGGTGAAGAACCATTTTTGAAGATTCCTCAGAAATTTTGTTATTCAGCAGAGGATCCCAAAGGAGAAAACGAGGTGGAAACCAGAACGTCTAGTTGTAGAATAATAGCTCCTATTAACCAAGTAGGGCAGAAAATTTATGTTTGTTTATAGCATACACATTTCATCATACAAAGTGATCCTGCATATTGCATTGTTTAGTTTAAAGGACTCCACCTAGTGTTTCAAGATCTTGTGTTCTTTCTTGTATGATGCCAAGTTTTGTGCCTAAGAGCGATAGTGTTAGTGAATTTCTGCTACATGTAGCACTGAAAGGGATCACAGGTCCTACCTTTGTGAATCTGGTAATATTATGTTTCCTTTTTATCTTTTTTCTTTGGTGGCTATTCTTTTGCCTAGGCGAGACATTTGTAACTGTTTAAGTTTGTTAAACAATTGATGAGCCCACTTTTTTTTCTTTTTGTGAGACCACTTTTTGCAGTTATCTTGTTTTATGGTCTACGCGGTTCCTTGGATAGTTTTCTTTTTGACTTGGTTTGTTTTGGACTAGGATGATCTTTTCCTGCCTTGTGTTTCTGTCTCCTCTTACCTCTGGATTCAACATGAGAACACCTGCCCATGGGTCTTAGACTAGAAATAATGATATGGGAAAATCAGATGCTTCAGAATTTTGCAGGATCTTTTCATGGAGATTTTATCAGACCATAATGATATGGGTAATTTCATATTTGTATTCTTCTCACAGAATGGTTACAACTTCTCTTGTTCAGTCTCAGTATATTTCGTTTTCTTATCTTTATAAAATAATAAAGGTATTGTTATCAGTTGGTAATGCTGGATGGTTTGTATTAATCTTGGATAGTGTCATCAGCTGAAGACAGACAGAGAAACCATAAAAACGATACAATTTTCGTCCTTCTTTAATGTAACGAATTGAATTATATTGTTCATACATGGGGCTCATTTGTTAGAGGAAGAAGAATGAATGAATATGTTGGCAAAAAAAAGAAGAAGAAGAGAAGAAGAATGAATATAAAAGATGAATAAAGAAGAAAAAGGAATTGTGTGTGTGGGGGGCAGTTTGTTTGAGCTTGTTTCTGATATGGGGATGGATTGGCTTGGGCATTAAGAAAGAAAAAGAATATAAAAAAGAGGAAAAAGAAGGGAACAAAGTGGGGTTAAGTTGACTCATGCAGTGAAGTTTGAAGCAGGCCAGTAACTGCTGTAACTGTAAGAAGATTCTCAAGTGTGTGTTGTGTGTGTGTGGGGCTTTTGCTTTTATTGTTATCCAAGAGAAGGAGAATCTTGGATTGGATGTGCACATGAAAAAGTGGGAAAAAGCCTAGGTGCTTCTCTTCACATCTTAAAGCCACTCTTTTGATTAATTATTATTATTATTATTATTTTCCCTATTTTTTTTAAAAAAAATATCCCGTTAAAGTGAGCCCTAAGTAACGCGATATGGATCTTAAAAATAGTTGGGCGGGCCCCGCTAGCACTCCTAATCCAAAACGTGACGTGTCAGAGATGGAGAGATTTTTGAATTTGTTAAAAGGGACAATTACATTAAGGTGTTAAGAAAAAAAATAGTGAAAAAATGGTCCCTTAGAATATTAAAATGAAAAAAAATACTCTTATTGATAATTTCCAATGCAGGTCATTGACAAATACAGAGGTATATTGACAAATTTTTAGAACCATTTTTTTATTTTAAGATTTTAGGGAATCATTTTTTTATTTTTTTCTTTGTCCAAGGCCTAACCGTAATTTCCCCTTTGCTAAAAACGTTCACATGCTGAAGTCGTTGCTGCAGCCAATGACTTTTACGATGACAAGAATCATGTGCATGCGGTGCATGTGTTGGCTGTTAAAAGGAAAAGGCTTATTAATAAAAGGGTTAAGGTCCAATTTTATTAATAAAGTTTTGTCTAAAGAGCGTCTGGCACAAATATCTTTTAGAAGGGGTAAAAATATCAATGAACAATTAAAAAGGAGTATCCACCATAAAAACTGTTAAATCCGTACTAATGCTGTTAGGATTTTCTTCTATTATAATTTAATGCCGTTAGTACGGATTTGTATGAATTTAATGGTTTTTGTGGTGGATGCGCCTTTTTAATTATTCATTAGTATTTTTACCCCTTCTAAAAAATATTTGTGTCAGACGCTTCTCGAATAAAACTTTATTCATAAATTTGAACCTTAACCGTTAATAAAATATAGTAGATATTAATATATTAGGATTATAAATGAATAAAATAAAGGGAAAATTCTAAAAAACTACACTCAAAATATAAAAAGGACAAATCAGTGTATTGAAATTCAAAAAAGACGAATCAGGCGGGTGTCAGAAAAAGGAGGAATCTATCCTTTTGAAATTTCGGCCAAATTACGAAAATGTCCTTCAGCCCTCAGCCGCAATAACAACATAGGAGTTGTTAATGACGAATCATGAATTGTTAATGGCAATGTGAGTGTTGTTATTGGCCCTGAAACTTTTTAAGTGTTGAAAGAAGAAATTGGAGTTGTTAATATCGAATCCGGAGTTGTTAATGGCGAGATATGTGTTGTTATTGGTCCTGAAATTTGTTAATTGTAAAAGAAGAATTGCAGTTGTGAATACCGAATCCGAAGGTGTTAATTGCGATGATCATGTTGTTATGCTGAAGTGTGCATGAAGTGCTGAAGGGCATTTTCGTAATTTGGCCAAAATTTCAAAAGGACAGATTCCTCCTTTTTCTGACACCCGCCTGATTTGTCTTTTCTGAATTTTGATGTACTGAGTTGTCCTTTTTATATTTTGAGTGTCGTTTTTTAGAATTTTCCCTAAAATAAACCATAGTCCGAGGAGTGCGAGAAAAATATTGACAAAAATTTCGTGGTGGGCCTCGTCAAAGTCTAATGGACTTGCCTGTCTGACTCTTTGCCTTTGTGTCACTCACATTATTTATTTCTTTTCTTT
The DNA here is from genome assembly GCA_963242795.1 of Inga leiocalycina. Lineage (NCBI taxonomy): Eukaryota > Viridiplantae > Streptophyta > Magnoliopsida > Fabales > Fabaceae > Inga > Inga leiocalycina. The sequence continues at coordinate 76,011,416 of OY725324.1, forward strand.
GAATTGACTCCTTGAACTTTGAATAATTCAGCGCCCTAGTGCATGAAACTGTGAATAATCTCTCTTAAAAATTCTTGGTCAAATTCATAGACTTTCTCTTACGCTTAGAATAGTATGTACTCACTCCGATCCTAGTTATAAGATAAAGTTAATTTTTTTGGAAAAATTGAGGAAGCCAATTAAATTACTTTAGAGTGTTTATATTTTTAGCATCTTTAGATTATATATTAGTTTATTAGTCAAATTAATTAGTTTGAAGAAAAAAATAAAAATATAGATACTCTAAAGTAATTTAATTGGTTTCCTTAATTTCTCCAAAAAAAATCAACTCTGTCTTATAATTAGGACCAGAGGGAGTAGCTTGTTTACCAATTTCTCAATCTCCAGAAATTAATGAACTTTGACACAGTCAAATAGAAATTAATGAACTTTCTGTTGCCTCGAGTATGTCATTTGCTTCTTCTTCTTCTTCTAGTGTGAATATGCGCGTAGATGAAATAATTTATATTAAGATGCGTCATGAATAATACGACTTACTTTTTAATATTAATACAATACATAAATCTTGACATATTGGCCAAAAAATAAAATACATAAATCTTGACATGGGTGTAGTATATAGGAGCAGTTATATGAGAATAAAAGATTCCAACTAAAAAGTTGGAGCAACAAGGAGACAAGTGAATTCTTTTTTGAATTCAATCCCATACCATTCCATTCTTTTTTTTTTTTTTTATCGAAATCATATCATTCCACTTTATTTCTTTCTTTTCTGGATGCAAGCTTATCCACTCAAAGCTCCAAACTTAAACCGTGGGATCCACACGCAATAATAATTTTAAACATCAATAATTTTTTCCCTATACATGATTAGCCACATATGCCCCTTTTTTTTCTTTCTAAGTAATGTATTCTCTTGTTTGAGGCAATTTTGTTCAATGCATTATTGATTACTAATTGCGGATATCTCTCCTGATCGGGATTTAAACTTTAGTCTGTCACACTGCGAAAAACTAGCTCCTTCAACTAGATTCAAATCGTGGATCCACATATGCTGTTTTTTTGGGGGGGGGGTTTGTGTTTTAAATTGGGTAGATGGGGATAGATTGAATGAATATCTGATATATTAGTTGCAAAGAAGAATTGGGTTGGACCACAGCACTGGATTTGAGGAATGAGAAGTTTCTCTCAATTTTTTAAGGATTTTTAGGGACATATAGTACCACATTCTTATGATTTTGTTTTGTCCGCTAGCTTTTTTAAGGCCATCTTAGCCTGATGCTGCTAAACAATGTTCAGCTGTGGCGATATACCAAAGCACATTGCTAGTGCCATATTCGCAACATTGTCGTCAATTACTTTATAGCTCAGTGGCATTAAAACTTTTGTATGAGGGGAAAGTCGTGAGTTTGATCCTAACTGTAATATTAACCCGTTAGTAACTACCTTTAAAATTACTGCAATTAAGGGCCTTCCCCCTCTCATCCAAACCACTTTTACTATAGAACAACTCCATAAACCAGTAATAAGTGCTTTTAAAATCTAATTTCAACATCCGTAAACTCATATTTCAACCATACCAACAAGCAGTCTATGGATATGGGGGTGCCAACTTTTCCTGACATCTCGGTACCATGACATTTTACTCAGCCTCCTACTGTCAGACCTTCTATCGGTTACCTTTCTTGAGGTCATTTGGTCATGATCTCACCCCAAAGACTAATATGTTAGGAGCGAAAACTAGGGGTGTTCAAAACCGGGACCGGGACCGGGATCCACCACTCCCAGTCCCGGTCCCGGTTTTTGGCCGGGATGCAAATTGCATCCCGGTCCCGGTAATCCCGGGCAGGACCGGGATCAAACCGGGAAATCCCGGTTTTTTTAAAAAAAAATTAAATTTAAAAAATATTATTATTTTAGTTAAATTTTCTATAATCTAGTGTTTAAAGTAATTATTTAACATCTAATAAGACCATAATAATCACACAAATTGATCTAGAATTGAAGAATAACATTTTATTATTATTATTATGATCACCTTCATCATTTTTATTATTATTTTTATACATTATATAGTAGGATTAGTATCACAATATATATAGTTTAACTCCAACTAAATATGTGATACACATTTTATCAAATGATAACTTAAATTATGGGATAAAAAATACAAAAATAAAACAATAACTTATTTTTAAGAAAAAAATTTAAAAAAAAATAAAAAAACCGGGACCGGGATCACAAGGTATGTGACCGGTCCCGGCTGGGACGGGAAATTTCCGGGATCGAAATTCCGGGACCGGGACCGAGACATTTTGGACACCCCTAACGAAAACCATACACTGAACTTATAAACCACATTTTATTTAAGACTTCTCGATTTAGCATTCATAACATGATCATGAGTCTCCACTTCATCAAAGCAATAAAACAAAGTAGTGACTTACTACACTTCTTTTCTAAACAATTAATAGTATCTCTTTATAAGCCAAAGCAGCGCTCAATAACCTCCAAAGGAAATTCTGAACCTTTGGGGCTTGGAGGAACATTAATAATCTTCCAAACTCTCACGCTCGGGCAGCAAGAAAGGGCCAAAAAAAAAATAGTACTCAACATTTTAGCAGTACTTAAATTAAATTATTAAATTTACTTTTCGAAATGAATTATTGTGTTTTCTCCAAAAAAAAAAAAAAAGAAGAATTAATGTGGGAAGTGCATGGTTCAAGGACAAAAAAATGGAGGAAACGGATTGGCTGCATGTTACTCCTCCTTAGATACGTTTTGATTGTGCAAATCTTGTTCCCGTGGTGTGAATTTTATATTGTATTATTTTAAAGGAAACACGATAAAATATGAGGGAAATGGCTTCCGTCCTTTTCTCTCAAAGAGAAAGATGGTCTTTTTTTCTCTGTGGGTCATCCGATTGAGATCTCAACGATCCAGATTTAATATATGTTTATAATAATATTTTTAATAAATTAATATAATAATAATAGTTTTATAATATATTAAATCTGTACCGTTGATATCTCAATCAGACGCCCCACAAACAGAAAAGGACCATCCTTTTCTTTGAGAGAAAAGGACGGAAGCCAAGTACAAAATATGAGACAACCTTCAAAATTCTGTCAGACCAGCTATATCTAAACAACAGTATTCAAAATCTAAAGTTTTCGGAATATATGTAAAAGATACAGATCTGAATCTATTTGAATAAAAACAAACAAACTGCATTGGTTAATTTTCCTGGTCACTATCACGTGATATATTCACATGGAAAAAAAATCATTTGAGCACAGAAAATCTGTTAGCTTCAATTTAATAAAAATAATAAACAAACACTTGTCACCATATTAAAAATATCAGTGTGTTCTTTTATTATCAAATTTTGTAGGGGCACGAATGGGTGCAAGCAGAGCAGAATGGAAAGATATGTATCCACAAGAATAATAATAATGTGCATGGTATCATATGTCTAATCAATAATGTCTGCTTTTTGAAGTATTGTTATTTATTTATTATTATTATTTATTTATTTTGCAACGGGGATATTAATGGGATGGGGAAGGTGCGTCAGACTATGGGCTTCGACCTTAAAATGGGCATGGAACATCATGGAATCATTGGGCTTTTGGGCCGTGAAGCTGGGATTTTTGGGCCTAAGAAATCTTGTTTGCACTCGTGGGTTCACCATGCGAATCTAACTGATAACAAAAGCCCAATAAGCTAAACAATAATGAGTCGAAGTCTCACTGACATACAGGCACAAAACAAAAAAAAAAGTCTCACTGACATAAAATGAAAATCTCACGTCTAGCTCCAATAAAAGGATCTCTGTACTTAGCCCCAAAAAAAAAGGAAAAAATGAAACATTCGATCTAAGCTACACAAATCGATCCTTTTCTTTTTCCCCATTTTTTGATGTCTTCAAATTGATCTTTTCAATGAGATTTGAACTTCATGAAACAATTCGTGGACAAGTAATCATGTGGGAAATGAAATTACTCTGTCAAACTACTCATAATGTACAAAAACAACAGAAGCATACAATATCTTCATGCATGATGAGGTCTATATACAGATCAGACCCTGCACAGTGCACACTGGAGAATAGTATTGGTTGAAAAATACCTTCTCGCAGAGCAAAACAATGCCGAAGAACCCACCTAACCTGCTCTTACAAGGAACTTCATGATCGATTTGGCAGCACTAATATCAACCAAATCTAGCCAAAAACTTCTCCAGAATACCCTGCGCAAGAGAACACTACCACATGCTCTCCAATCATCCATTCTGTTTCTAATTACTCAGAAATCAAAAATACAATGCAGGCGGTATCTACTCAGTGACACCAACCATGTTAACCTGTGAAATCGCACGTGCAGAGGGTTCATTTTCTTCTATTCTTCTTCCTCTAGCTTGATTGTCAGATCTTCTCCAACAGTTTCTGGAAAGATGCCCTTTCTTGCCACAGACGTAACAGGCCGTACTCTTGTCATTCATTTCTGGCCTATGCCTCCGGCCATGCATGCTGCTTGAAAGCCTCATATCTGTCCCTCTTTGAACAGATTTTCTGGCCTCATGATGGCCCGTGTTGTTATTACGGGAAGGTTCACCTTCACCACCACCTTGTTTGACTTGATTGCGAGATTCTTCCTCTGCCCTCAAACGTTCCATTAACATCCAAAATGGTAGATACTCTTCGCGCATTAGCTTGATGCAAACATCCTTCCAAGATGGGGGAAGCTTGGAGATGATGGCGCTGACATGGAAGTTTTCATCAACCATCATACCAGAAGAGACAACAGAGTCTGCAATGGTATTTAGGTTTTGGGCTTGCTCATATATGGATTTTTCCTCAACGAACTCAAATTCAATGTACTTTTTTACTTGTGATCTCTTTGTTCCATATTCCTCGTACAAATAAACTTGTTTTAACTCTTCCCACAGTTCTTTAGCAGTCATTTTTCTATTTGCATACTGACAAAACAGATGATCGGATAAATAGCACAAGATGTTGCGACGGCACAGGAAATCATCATTCACCCACCTCTTTTCTGCTGCCCTGGCTTCAGCAACTTCTTTAGCGCTTAAATGTGGTCCTGGCGTAGCATTTGGGCATAGTTCCGTGAGAACATATGCAATCTTTAGTTGCTCTAAGAGTAATTCCATCTGCTGAATCCAGACATGGTAATTTTTCCCATCAAAGCGGCTGATTTCAATAGGGACAGGTTCAGGAGGAGCAGCATCAATAATTAGGTCCAGCACGTCTCCATTTTGCTTACTAAGAGTTGGGTTCAGCACATCTCCATTTTGCTTCCCAAGAGTTGGGCTCAGCACATCTCCATTTTGCTTGCCATGAGTGGGTTTCAGCACATCTCCATTTTGCTGACCGTGAACCTTGAATCTACATCATATGGGTTAGATGATCTTGGTTAAACCCATGTAAGGAACATGTACTATTATTGCTATTCAGAAGTGACTTCATTCATATCCTACAATGTTATCAAGCATCTAACCACATGCTTTCTCTTTCAGCCAGAAGAAAAAAAACAAGAAACAAGTTTTTAGGAGAACTTGTCATTTTCCCAATTAAAATACAGAAAAAACAAATTTACAACATTATTCATATCCCTGGTTCACTTACTACCACAAATAGTAATGGACATTTGGTAAGTCAACATCCTTACTTGTAAGTACATGTGAACCCGTTTTAATATATTTGGATATATCATATATGTAGAATTCAAGGTCAAAACAAACATTGTTCATATTTCACAATTGGGAGGTCCATTTTGCAAACACAATCTAGCGATCAAAATAAAGAATCAAATCAGAAATATTCATGACGTCAAATATTTCACAATTCCACTACTTACCCCATCTTTGCTTCCATCTTCGTGATCGCTTCCTCTATAGCAGGGACACTTTTCTTGAAGGTAGACCATTGTTCAGACGGCAAACTTATCCCTAAAATCAGCAGCAGAGAGATAGTGGATGGGTTCAGATCAATTTAGCCAACCAAAACTGAGCCATCTATAGGGGAATACCAACCTCCTCACCTTTGTTAGGAAGTTAGCATCTTCCTCTGTTTCAGGCAGAAAAAAATTGAAGGGCATTAAACAAAGGACATCAAGAGACAAATAAACAGTGACAACCCTACATTAGAAAACCCCTCATCACCAATGATAGAGGCGCCAAATTCTTCACCTCTTTAAAATGTCCGACGATAATTACTTAAAGTCAGATGCATGCAAAAGTTCAATTCAGATAAAAGACATCATACAACCAATCGGAGCATAAAAACAAGAAAAAGTGTCGAAACTGGGTTGTTCTTGAGCACTAACTCAATTTTTAAGATCACTTGACATCAACAATGAAATTCTGCTGCTCTGCAGGTTTCACCATCCCAGTTCTGTCTCTTGCAGAATTTTTACAAATAATAATAATAAAGGAGTTTGTTGTGTACAATCACGAGCCAAATGGAACAAATTTAGGTCTGCACAGGCAATAACCCATTATTCCAAGGTCCAAACCTAGCCATGAGCTTTACCTAATTCACTTTTTTTTTTTAATTTGATCAAGGGTTCTCCTCTTGAGGCTTAGAGGGCAAAGGGTTCCCACCTCTCCCAACAATTGTGCTTCCGGGATTCAAACTTGTATTCTCCTCCTTATGGGGATGAGACCCCTTACCACCTCAACCAACGGCTTGCTGGTTTTACCGAATTCACTTTATTACCATAAATACAACAATGTTTGGGGGCAAGTTATATAGACCAGTATGAAATCCATATTACATGAGCCAGTTCCGTAACTAGTCCAGACAACTACATATAACATATGGTAAAAAACCAAACATAAGTCAAATGTAGCTTCAGCAATTCATCAAAGTGAGTCTAGTCAAATGATGCTCCAAAAGAAATGCGGGCTTTGCAAAGGATCTGGCAACCTATTTGCAGCTTTACAGTGGTCTTATTTTCCCCTAGGATTATTTCAAAACATTCTATTCCTAGATTTAAATCCATGCTTCAACAATCCTCATTGAAGAGCACTACAGAAACTTATGCACTTACAGCAGTTGAAACAAGAAATGCAACTCTTTGCTCAAGAAGGAGATAATTCATGCAATTGGATTTGCAAGACTAAAAGTTAAGCGAGTATTATAAAATTGGATAGTAAACATTTGTAACTACCTTTAGCTGAAGGAAGCTGTTTTCCATCTTTCTCATAATAGTCCCTGATTGAGACTAACTTTTTCCCTCTGAAATCATGAACCACCACATTCCTCTTGTTTGATAGCTGGAAGAAACAAACGGTGTCAATTAAGAGTCTAAGACCAACAATTAGAAAGAAACATAATACAGAACATCTAGAAAACAACACAAATTGACAACTGAAAGCTTACAAATTGGAATTATTGTTCTACCAATATATTGTGCTACGAAACATTAGGCAAAAGTTTTGCTTTCCACATTAAACGGCATGGACGCTATCTTAGAAAGACTAAAAAAATGAATACAAATAATAAATAAAAGGGGGATTATTTTTCATGAGTTCTTCCCCTGCAAATGAAATTTAATTACGGCTAGCTATCAATTTTAGTATGCTCTGGCAAGACAGAACTGAGCACCCAGTATTGGGCTCTTCTTCATCATTACTAAGAAAAAAAAATATAATGCAGGTTTGGCCCTCTACCTTTATGCGTAGAGTTCCTGCCTTCCTGCCCGGGTATTTACAGTTAAAGACAACTAGAACAACAAACACACAAAAATTACTCTAAAAATGTAAATTCATAATCTTTTCCCTTAACTTTTCCCGGAAAAAAAAAACAGAATTTAGGGCTTTCAGATGATTGACATCTAGAAGAATACAGAGCATAGAGGAAAACATAAAGTTTCAATTTTTCCACACAACTGGTCCAAACTAAATTTGAATTACAAGCCAAAGCAAAAAATTATCATAAAACAAATGTTTAACCTGGCAAATTATGTGCTCGGAGTCCTCCTTAAGCTCCTTGTTTGGCTTCGCCTCCTGCTCACACTGCACCACCTCTCTTGTCTCTTGTGGAGCACTCGGCTCAGGCGCCGGAACCCTACCATCTTCTTGCTCAGCGATAGCGAGCAGATACGACTCAACAACGCCTCTCACAAGCAGCTTGTGTTCCGAGTCAGAAAGATCCATCCCGAGCCGCTCCGAGGCCGCGAGTCGCACAGTGAACTCAGTCGCTTCATCAATGTTGGAATTCTTCAGTACATCCAGCACCGTTTCTTCGATTTTCCGTCGTGTTTCGGATTCCATTACGGAGCACATGATGAACAATTAATGCACCTACTTGGACAAATCGAAGATGCAAAATCCCCTGAAAAAAATTTGTTCATGGAAGGATAAATTTTGCGCCGTATTAAGATTTGGAGCGCAAAAAAGATTGAATTGTTGACCGCGAAGAACTGTAGGGCATATAAGTACTTCATTTGAAGTGGATATGGATGAAAGGACTTTCCGTCCACGTCGATGAATCCGTGTTTGTAAGCAAGAAAAAGAGAGGTTCCACCGAGACTTGAACTCGGGTTACTGGATTCAGAGTCCAATGTCCTGACCACTAGACCATGGAACCTATGGTTGCTAAATTACAACTTAAAATTATTTATATTCGTGTCAATTTTGGTCCCGCCCAAAATGTGAAAACCACTGCAAAATATTTTTGCATCGACCTAAAGTCTGAAACTAAATTAATACTGACATACAATAATTTATGGGATAAATAAAGACTTTCTTCTTCATGGCCTAAACTTGTTATGATTAATGTTGATAATATAGGTTTAAATTAATACTACTTTATGGCAGGTGATCAGTTGATATGTTTATATTGTTTCTTGACCTAAATCAAGATGGAATAGATTTGGCGCATTAACAATTAATTACAATTTGAATAATTTGTGGAAGGTAGAAGTTATTTTTAATCTTATTAAGTGATTTTCAACTTGGATCCAAACTATTTCTTTTCACAGTAGAACCGGTTTTAAAAAAAAGGCATCTAAAATTTGTTCACCAACTTGATAATACAGTATTAACTTGATCACCTAAATTGGAGATCATGCGCATTCTCATTCTTACTAACAAATCTAGCTAACCATCATTTTCTTAGTAGTAGGAAAGGGGCCAATAGAAAATAATAAGACACATACTTTAAGTGAACCAATATAAAATATAATTTATCTACCAACAACACAACTGAAAATAGAGCATGCGAAAATGGTGAATCATAGAGTCTATAAAAGCATAACTATATATGACTCGAACTTCCATTGACTCATTCTCAAAATATATTTCTGAAAGAAATAGAGAAAAAAAGAAACATGAATTCGAGTTTGGTCGTTTGAGTTCAAGGAATTGATATTGGTAATGGAATTGGCAGCACTTTTCTCAGCCTTACTCTGTGTAATTCTCGTCGCAAAATTCATTCAAATCCGGCTAATTGTGAGGTCATTGCGCAGATCGAAGGAGCATCTTCCTCCAGGCCCACCAAAGTGGCCCATAGTGGGCAATCTCCTCCAATTGAGCCCATACCCACACAGAGACTTTGCCTCTCTGTGTGACCAATATGGGCCCTTGGTTTACCTCAAACTGGGCCAAGTCCATGCCATCACCACTAATGACCCAAGCATCATCCAAGAAATCCTCGTCCGCCAGGACCACATCTTTGCCTCCCGCCCACACACGCTTGCCGCCGTTCATCTAGCGTACGGGCGAGGTGATGTTGCCCTAGCTCCACTAGGGCCTCATTGGAAGAGGATGAGAAGAATTTGCATGGAGCACCTGCTGACGACAAGGCGGCTAGAGTCATTTGCGAAACACAGAGAAGACGAGGCCCAACACCTAGTGGCGAATGTTTGGGCCCAGGCCCAATCAGGAAAGCCCATAAACCTCAGGGAAGTGTTAGGTGGGTTCTCAATGAACAATGTGACAAGGATGTTGTTGGGGAAACAATATTTTGGGTCAGAATCAGCAGGGCCACAGGAGGCAATGGAATTCATGCACATAACTCATGAGTTGTTTTGGCTATTAGGTGTGATATATTTGGGTGACTACCTCCCAATGTGGAGGTGGATAGATCCTTCTGGTTGTGAGAAGAAGATGAGGGAGGTAGAGAAAAGAGTGGATGATTTTCACTCCAAGATAATTGAGGAACATAGGGAAGCTAAAAAGAAGAAGAAGAAAGAGCAACGAGATGATGATGAAATGGACTTTGTGGATGTTTTGCTGTCTTTACCTGGTGAAAATGGAAAAGAGCACATGGATGATGTCGAAATCAAAGCCTTAATCCAGGTATTTATTTATTTGTTTCTAATTCTAATTTTTTTTTAACTTAATTTATCTGAAAAATAAATTACTAGAGTACTAGCAATGAGTCACTAGCGTACCACACTTGATAAATGAAATCCTCCTTCAGTTCTTCATATAAGACATATTTAGGGGGTGATTTTCATCCTAAATATAAAAAAAAAAGTTTTTGCATTTATCAATTTTTTTCTTAATTTACCCCTATTAATGCTCCTTTAATAATAATCAATGTGGAAAAGGAAGAAGGAAATTAAGAAAGATGATTAGAGTGTTTTAAAAAATATTTATCATATTAACTAACTTAATTAATTTGTCTAATCAGATTAAATAAACACATCTTATATTAAGGACCAGAACAGTATATAGAGAAGTTATTCTTAAACTCCATACGATTTGCATGATTCAAACTAGTCAGATTTTTTTTTTAAAAAAAAAGCAATTAATAACTCATGATTTCAAAATCAAGAAACTTGTGTATAATTCTAATTAAGCTAAAAAATAGTATATAAATCATCATCAACATATCAATGTAAAGAGTGTAAAAAGTTATGACTGATCTTATTATAATACAAAAAATTTAAATGCCACGGTGAGAATTCAAATATAAACAATCTAAGCATATTTTCTTATATATATTTATATCGAGATTAACCATACTATTCATCATTTATAAATAGTATAACTTGTTACACATTTTAATTATACATTGTGTATATTAATTGCTATAATTTTGATTTATATAAACAAAAGTGAAGTGTACTTGAGTGAATATTTGTATTATCCATTCTTTAGTTTCTAGAGCAAACAAATGAGGTTTTATTATCGCATGAGACATCATGTACATTGTACAGGACATGATAGCTGCGGCCACAGATACTTCAGCAGTGACGAACGAATGGGCGATGGCAGAAGTAATTAAGCATCCACGTGTCCTTCATAAAATCCAACAAGAGCTTGATTCTATTGTGGGTCCCAACAGATTGGTCAACGAGTCTGATCTGGCACACCTTAACTACCTACGCTGCGTCGTGCGGGAAACCTTTCGCATGCATCCCGCTGGGCCTTTTCTAATCCCACACGAGTCGCTGCGTGCTACCACCATCAACGGCTTCCACATCCCTGCTGGGACACGTGTCTTCATCAACACCCACGGATTGGGTCGTAACACCAAGATTTGGAACAACGTGGACGAGTTTAGGCCCGAGAGGCACTGGCCGGCTGATGGAAGCCGAGTTGAGATAAGCCATGGAGCGGACTTCAAGATATTGCCGTTCAGTGCAGGGAAGAGAAGGTGTCCCGGCGCGCCGCTTGGAGTGACTTTGGTTTTGATGGCTTTGGCTCGGCTCTTTCATAGCTTTGATTGGACCTCACTGGACCATGTTGATACCGCAGAGGTTTATGGAATGACTATGCCTAAGGCTGAGCCCTTGATTGCCATGGCTAGGCCACGTTTGGCAAAACACTTGTATAATTGGTGCCAATAATTCACTTTTTCTAAATTTATAATAAAAAATAATTGTTGGCCCCATAAAATCCTATATTTATCTATATAATGTAAACACTTGGCATACCTTAATTTAATAAAAGCTTAATATAGCAAATATATATATTAAAAAAAGTACATATGATTTTATTTATGGATAGGTTATAAAAAATGAAGTTATTCATAATCATATATGTTTAACCTTCCTAAATTACATGCCCATCAAAAAAAGAAAGGAAATGGAAGGAAAGGAAAGCTTCATAGATTTCATTAACACAACTAAAATAAATGGTTTAATACAATTTTTTATTCCTTAAGTTTATTTCATTTTGATTTTGGTTCCTCAAATTTTATTCCGTTTAAAACATCGTTTTTTATAATTTAATAAAAGTTTAGATCATTTTATTCTTAAATAGACTAAAACTAAAATGAAGATAAATTTAAGGGATAAAAAATTATATTAATCTAAAATAAAAAGATTCACCTTTTTGAGAGTGGTTTACGTCATGTTAAATTTGCTTTCGTGGGAACCCAAATCAAATGGTTGGGGGGAAAACTAACTCACATGGGCTTTTTACTTTTCTTCTTTTTTGTTTTTATGGGAATTGATGGACTTTTGCCTGCTTTTTTTCTTTTCCAGCGGACTTTCACCTTTGATAAAAGTTCAGAAAAATCAACTAAAGAAAAAGATATGAGCAGTATATAAGTTTAGAACCAAGCCATCCTAAAATATTAAAGACTTGAAGCTAACTAGTTGAGATGGTTTTTTTTCCCCACCCGGTTCACCGGAGCTTTACCCTGAATATATTCGGATCTGACTCACGTCGCGCACCTAGCTATGGTGGAAGAGTTTCCCAATAGAAAATTTCTGCATATACAAGGTTTGAACCCGAGACCTTATTTAAGCGAAACCAAGCCGCTTATCACTTGGACCAACTCCCATTAATAGTTGAGATGGTTTTTGGTTGGCAAAAAAGTTGAGATGGTTTTTGACGTGGAAGGGTATCAGTCTATAGGTGTGTTTGGAAGAGCTTAAATTTGAGAAATAGGCCTTTATTAAGCAAACCGAGAAAAAACTCCTCTCACATACTTACCTCGTATACCGTGAATCACGAATTATAAACACTTATTGCTCAAAAATAAACTCTTCCAAACGAGCATTATGATTGCTTCATCTTCTTCTTCTTCTTCTTCTTCTTCTTTTTTTGTATTTTTGCAACATACCAAAGTCTGATTGAGAATCTGCTTTTACTTTTTCGCGCCTTTATAGGACGTAAGCGTCCCGATCATGCTACTTTATTTCTTTTTGCGTGTGTGTTTTTTCATAAATTTATACATGTTCACACCCCTTTGTTATTAGAAAAGTAAGCTGCAGATTCTTTTTGCAAGATTTCTAATTATATAATTTAGCTCTAAAACTTTTAATCTCTTTTATTACTATGCGTACTTCTTAAGGAAAAAAATTCATCATTTTTATTTTAATGATATGCACCAAACTTGCACTTTGTTAATATTACTTGCATGATATTTTAAATACATTTTTTCTGTTTTTATCGTATATGATAATTGTGTGATTTTTTATTTTTTACCTTCAGAGAATTGTGGGATTCAAGCGCATATCTTTTTATAAAAATAATTCCTTTTATTGGTGCCGGTGGGACGCCATTATATTAGCCATAATTAAGCCCAAAAGAATGTGTGTACAATTAATTTAAATTTATGGACATTACACTTGGAAGCTCACAGTTAAATTGGCGGGCACTTTGCAATAAAATGGGATGCTTCACTATTCCATTAGTCAAAATGAAAGTGGGAATACCATTAAACTATGTTGATAAAAAAGAAGTAACGTATTATATATGGTCGAAGGGTTGCTTAATTGGGTGAATTACCGTAGTTCCTAACACATAATAAGGTCAATTATATAATTAAGAGCTTCGAGACCTACTAGTACGCTAATACATTTCATTGGCTAGCAATACATAGTGGTTAAAGGTATATAAGTGCCTGTTTGGGAAGATGAAACAAAAGTTATTTTTAAGCATTTTTCTGTAAGTCAAGATAAAACATTTTTTTCATATTTATCTCGTAAATCATAACAACACTTCTGAAAAGTTAAAACAAACATGCACTAATATGTTTAGATTAGTTTTTGGAGAATAAATTTTATGATTGATGGGATAAGTAAGTGAGAGGAGTTTTGTTTTGACTTGCGGAAAAGGACTTCTAAAACCGTGGTTTGATTGTTACCCAAACATGCACTAATCAAGTACCATATCAAGTACTCCCTCCGGTCCTAAATATAGGACAAAGATTGTAGTGCAAATTGCACTACAATCTTTGTCCTATATTTAGGACCGGAGGTAGTAGTATTTTGCCCTTCAAATTAATGCCTGACGTCCAATTATTGTTGATGAGAAAATGAATACTTCACAAAACAAGTATTTAGATCTCTTCTTACTTCATTATTGTATGAAAGATACTTCTGAATGAACAATAGAGAATATAATCCATTAAAAAAAATCATCAAACAGACCTTTAAATCCCGAAAAAAATAATAAAGGGTAGAATTCATAGATAAAATCAGGTGATACACTACAAAGATATGATGGAACAAAAAATTTAAATAATCATTAAAAGGCTAAATCTTCTATACCAAAAATAAAATATAATTGAATGCGGCTAGTTGGTAAAGAGATGAAATCAAATCTGGCACCGGCAAGGCTGATAAGTATCAGTATATCATGGTGACCCCTAATAATGGAAAACACAAATTGTCAATGAGTTTGTGGAATAATGGCTCTAAGTCCTTATCTTTAGGTTTATGACCCCTAATATTAAATATAATCTAATGGAATAATTAATTGTCACATTAATTTGAGTCAATTAACCAAAGCAGCGGAATCACACATTTTTTGTTCTCACCGTCCAACTAACTCACTCCATCACATCCCTTAGCTTTCACTTGGTTCAATTGTGTTCTAATCGTCTCAATCAATCATTATCTTTATGGCTGAATTACTTGTTAACATTTTTAATTTTTGAATTATGCATTCATAATTTTTATGATTCTTAAAAACCTGGCCATGGATATCTAAAACCAGGGCTGCACAATTCTCCTACCTTCAGTTAATAACTTAATATAGTAGTAGTTCTGTATTTTGATAAAAATATGATAATTGGGAAAATAGTTATGTATATATATGGCCTAAATTTATTGAAAGATAATAACTAGACATATGCAAGACACGGGACTTAAAATTTATGAAGATGACCTTTACTATTCAACTCAAAATTTTAATTTTTAAGAGGTTATTCATGTCAACCAAAAAAAAAAAAAAAACTCTATCATGAAATGTCTAGATCTAGCTTCTTTTTTTTTTTGGATGGATATAGATCTAGTGACTAGAGCTGGGAATCAGGGTCGGCCTGGCCCTACAGGGCTGGCCCTTGACGGACCAGAGCCTAACAAGGCCGGCCCTAAAGGGCTCGGGGTCTGGAAAATTGCAGTTTTTCAAGGCCAGGGCCGGCCCGCAAGGCCCGGAAGTCTTTTTCACAATATTTAACTATTTTTTCTGCGTATTTTTCCCATAGAGATATAATTAGTATATAACAATGATTAAAGTTTTAATTTAATACATAAATATTGTTAACATTAAAGTTTAAATAACACGTCTCTTACAACAAATAAACACAGTTACTAATGTATAATCAAAGGTAAAATCATGTCCATAAATAACTCACACAAAAGCTAAAGTATAAGAAGGCAAGAAGCTAAATACTCTAACCTCTAAACAACATGAGTATGACGACTATCATTTTCACCTTCTTCGCCACTATCATCAATTTCAAGGACATTTGATTGTGTTTTACTTTGAGCAGTAGGTTTAAGTAGTCAAATAATCACAACCTCCATCAAAATTTATACTCTATTAGGCAGAATAATATATAATATGATTTTATTCTAAATAGGCAGAACAATATACTCAAAAATCATACTAAAAAATCACAATATGATTCAATTAGACAAAACAATATACTCAAAAATATACAATATGAGGACAGAGTGACATATAGATTCAATAAGGCAATTCAAAAATGTAACATGGTTCCTTTCCAAACAATAAAAAATAAAAAATAAACAGGCTTAAAGGGCCGGCCCGAGGCCCTCCAAGGCCGGCCCTTTTAAGCCCGAGGCCCTACAGGGCCGGCCCTTTTAGACCCAACTTCCTTTTGAGGCTACAATTTACAAGCCCGGCCCTTGAAGGGCCAGGGCCTAAAAGGGCCGGCCTGACGGGCTCAGCCCGTTTTCCCGGCTCTACTAGTAACTAGTACAGTACAAGTCGATTAACCAAAAACAATGCATATAAATATGAATTGTCTCCAAAGCCAAATTATTTGCCTTGTCTTGTTAACAGTATTTTTTTGACCTGTGTGATTTGGTTATTTGTGTTAAACTATTCAATTAACCAAGGGATACAAATCATTGTGCCAAAATTAATAACGTTGACTTTTTTGTGCACAAAAACATGACAAAAACTAAAATTAAAGACTAATAAATCAAAAGTTACTCCCCTCATCTAATTCTTTTTATATAGCACTTCTTACACAATTCACTAGAATCAACAAAAGCTTTAAAACCACAACCCCCCCCCCCCCCCAAATTATGTTTATCTTAAATTTTAATAACTTTTCAAACTTTATCCTTATCTTTTACCTGAAAACTCCAAGAACATGCTGGTCTGCAAAATGATAAGATAATAAATTTATATAATAAATTTAATGGAGTGACCTATATCAAGAATAAGAAAAATACTCTATGCCCAATATATAAATAGGACCAGAGAAACGATACATATAGTATCACTCTTATCCTATTTATAAGTCCTTTTTAATCAAAAAATTTGGTCCCATTTATAAGTCTAGTTTTAAAGTAATAAATGAGATTGTGACAATTTTGCCCCTATTAAAGATAAAGAGAGAAGAAAGAATTGGAAAATACCTATAATAAATTAGGGTAAATTTGAAATACCCCATAATCATTAAGCTAACCATCTTTTCTTGATATGTGAGATTTAGTTAAAGGGGGAAAATGCATGTGATAATGTGAGGAGAATAATCGATAGAAACATGCATGCATTTGTATAACGTTAAATACTCAGAATTGGCCAACAAGTATGGTCAACGTTACATCCAGCTCATTCATTCCTCTGCCTTTTATTTCATCCACATCCCTACCTGGGTATGTGTTTGTTTGTCCATTTCAAACATCTTCTCGTACCATGTTCTTGCTCTATATACCAGCTACCTCAGCTATATACAATCCCATTCCTATATTGATAGTGTAATAATTAAGTGTGAATTTGGGCTGAAGACTTTGTATTATGTGATATGAATGTTTTCTGCAGATTCTACTCTGCTTATAATCTAATGTTATTATTTGATGTTACCCCTCTAATTAAAAAAAAATCACAAGTCTAATTAAGGTTCAATATTACCCAAAGCGGCAATTATGAACCGCTCTTTTTGCCCTCTGGTAATCCCACTTTCTCACCAACTTTTCTCTTTCACACTCACTCTCTCTCTCTCTCTTATTTATATATTATATCCTCCTCACCGCCTCAGCCATAATCGAATGCTCACTCCTCTCTTTCCTTCTTCCATGGCTCCTAACCCCAGAAATTCCCTTCTCTTTCTTCTTCTTCTTCTTCCCTTCACCGTCGTCTTCCTCACTCTCTCTTCAGCTTCTTCCGAAACCCAGATTCTATCTGTCAAATCTCTCCCTCACCCACCCACCCTCTCATGGACCGAATCGGAGCCCCAAGTTTTCCAATCGGATCTCGAATCTTCTTTTCCCACGTCTCTTCAACTACACCACGTAGATGCTCTCAGTTTTAACAAGACCCCCGATCAGCTCTTCAATCTCAGGCTTCGACGAGATGATCTCAGAGCCAATGCTCTCATTTCCATGGCTGCCCGAGCGGGTGCCCGTAATGCAACCCGAGGGCGTGGGTCGGGTTTCAGCGGCTCCGTGATCTCGGGTCTCTCTCAGGGCAGCGGCGAATACTTCACGAGGCTAGGCGTTGGGACGCCTCCGAGGTACGTTTACATGGTGCTGGATACTGGAAGCGATATCATTTGGCTCCAATGTTCTCCTTGTAAGAGATGCTACTCTCAGACCGACCCGGTTTTTAACCCGTTCAAATCTAGATCCTTCGCCGGAGTTCCTTGTGGGTCCCCGCTCTGCCACCGGCTTGACGCTTACGGGTGTAACCAGAAGAAGAAGGTATGTATGTACCAAGTTTCCTATGGAGATGGTTCGTTCACGGTCGGTGAGTTTGCCACTGAAACGCTGACGTTTCGAGGGGCGAGGGTGGCGCGAGTTGCTTTAGGTTGTGGCCACGATAATCAAGGACTCTTCGTCGGTGCGGCGGGTCTGTTAGGGCTCGGTAGAGGGAGGCTATCATTTCCGTCTCAAACCGGCCTTCGGTTCAATCGGAAGTTCTCGTATTGCTTAGTGGATCGGTCTGCCTCATCTCGGCCGTCGGCGATTTTGTTCGGTGACTCTGCGGTTTCCCGAACCGCTCGTTTCACTCCTCTCCTCAGAAACCCTAAACTCGATACATTCTACTACGTGGAACTCCTCGGGATGAGCGTGGGCGGTGCTCGGGTGCGCGGAGTCTCGGCTTCCCTGTTGCGGCTCGATCCAGCTGGGAACGGCGGCGTCATTATTGACTCGGGCACGTCGGTTACTCGGCTCGCCCGGCCGGCTTACATTGCCCTGAGGGACGCATTCAGAGCCGGAGCGTCGAACCTGAAGCCGGCACCGGAGTTCTCGCTTTTCGACACTTGCTACGACTTGTCGGGGAAGACGGAGGTGAAGGTTCCAACAGTGCTGCTGCATTTCCGAGGTGCTGACATGTCACTTCCAGCGACGAGTTACCTGATCCCCGTGGATACCAGTGGGACCTTCTGCTTCGCCTTCGCCGGAACGGCGGGCGGTTTGTCGATAATCGGAAACATCCAGCAGCAAGGGTTTCGAGTCGTGTTCGACTTGGGAAGTTCTCGGGTCGGGTTTGCACCGCGTGGATGCGCGTGAATGATCCCGAGAGAGTGGGGGGAATCGGGGGATCTCGTTCCTGTGTTTTCTAATTATTTTGCTTTATTTTAATACTTTTCTAGATCTTGCGCAACTTTTTTTGCCAAAAAAAAAAATGGGGAAAGACCAAGAGATGATGAACAAATTGGGTAGGATCCGAGGATGTCTCTGTGTATGGCCAAGGCCAGGTTGTTTGTTGTATTATTATTAATTATAATTATCAGATCATACACTATAATCACTCTTTGTAGTTTGTAGTATTATAACAGAGTGATTTGCTTTTGTGTTTCAGTTTTAGTGTGCGTTTGGAATGGATTCGGCTGCGGTCCGCTGCCTGGCGGTCCGCTGCCTATCCTTTTCTTCCAAACTACACCGTTTTGGTGTAGTTTGGGGTAAAGGGGTGGGTTTTTTTTTTAAAAAAAAATAGAATATAGTATTTTAAAATAATTTTTTTGGAAGTATCTGGTATCTTAAAATATTTTTTAAGTAACATGTAGTATTTTAAATTAATTTTTAGTACTTTAACCCCTTAAAATATGTTTTCAGTTGTATCCAGTGTGTTAGCAGACTGATTGCAATTTAACTTTTAATATATTTTAAAGAGTTAAAAGCACCAAAAATCACTTTAAAATAATTTTTTGGTGTTTTTAACCCTTTAAAATATTTTTTGGTGCTTTTAACTATTTAAAATATATTAAGGATTAAATTGCAATCAGTCTGCTAACACACTGGATACAACTGAAAACATATTTTAAGGGGTTAAAGTACTAAAAATTAATTTAAAATACTACATGTTACTTAAAAAATATTTTAAGATACCAGATACTTTCAAAAAATTATTTTAAAATACTATATTCTATTTTTTTTAAAAAAAAAAAACCCACCCCTTTACCCCAAACTACACCAAAACGGTGTAGTTTGGAAGAAAAGGATAGGCAGCGGACCGCCAGGCAGCGGACCGCAGCCGAATCCGTTTGGAATGGCTTATTTTTGTTTAAAACGTGTTTATAATTCGTGATTCACGGTATACGAGATAAGTATGTGAGAGGAATTTTTTCTCGGCTTGCGTAATAAGTGCGTTTTTCCTGTACAAAACGCTGAAACAAACGAAGGCCTAGTGTACTGAAAGAATGGCCATTTTCATTTTGTTGCGAAAAAATTGACTGCTTAATGACAATAACAATAAAAGCATAATAGCAATAACTGAATATATACTTAACACACACATTATGAAATTGGTTTGTGTTTTGTTTCGGACAGTTTATAACAAATTTAGGTAAAATACCATGATAACTTTTGGTGGGAGGAAGATGGGGTTGGCAAAGGCAATTATGGTTTGTTTCGAATAACCAGATTCGTTGTGTTCTCTTTAAGACTTTATAAGTCAACTTATGATTGTGGCCATGTGAGCAACTTGGAATCAGAAAATTAGCATCTTTATAGTTTTATCCTATAACATGAATTTACTTGTGTGCCTTTGGAGTTTTTGCTTAATCAAATTAGGGCATGTTTGGATTGGCGTCACAATTGCTTATAAGCCGTTTTTCACGAAAATTGAGATAAAACTCGTCTCACCTACTTATCTCATATAGCGTAAATCATGATTAAATAGCTGTTTTTAAATATTCCAATCGCTGTTCCAAACAAGCACTTAATTGATTGTATAAATTTACGAAAATCATAATTTAGCATTATAGATTTTAATTTTTTTGCTTGTGGTCGAAATGAGAATTTAATAAATCAGGGATCACTGACAGAGCTCTAATGCCTGCAACAGAATTATAATCCACACTTCAGTAATTAAACCACTGGACATAATCTTAAATGACAACCCAGGGCTTACAATAAAGTTTAAAAATGGGGCAATTACAATGAAATCCCATACAAGAGAAAAAATGAAGAAATTGTCTTTGAATTTATCAGTATAAACTCCTCGACTTGTTAATGGACGCTCCTTGACTTGTTATTAACAACTTCAGGGACCATTTTTTCATTTTTTTCTCTTGTGTGGGACTTCATTGTAATTATCCCTTTAAAAATTTATGAATTTTTCATGACATTATTTTTTCTCCTATTGGCTCCTAGATGACATCCCCCCTCCTATATTTGTAGGGTAACATTGCTGGATCAACGTACTATTTTAATCTTATTTATAAGTTTAGTTTGAAAAAAAAGTTTAATCCTTATTATAAGAAAAAATTAGAAAATACCTATTCATAAGTGAAGAGAAAATAGAAAAAATTTATCAATTTAGTCCATATTTATAAAGTTAATCAACTTTTCTTATGACATGAGAATTAGATAATATAAATTTATAAATAGAATAATAATAATAATAAAAAGGTAAAAAATAAAATAAAATATATAGCATTCTCTTTTTATATGTGTTTTTTTAAAAAAAAAAAAGGACGGATCATGGATGGCATGGCCAGATGTCATTCGAAATCCAACGAGAAAATGGCGAACGTGGATGATCGGCGGCGCACGGCAGGCTGTGTCCTTTTCTCCGTCATATCTCTCATTCCGTGCAGCTAAGAATCTCCCAAGATCTCTTGTACCTTTTTTTTTTCTTTCTTTTTTCTCACTTTACTTTTCTAGTGGCTTTTTCCCTTTTTCAGTTTTTCCATCTCTCATAAGTCATAACTTTTTTCTTGTTGCAATTTTTGTTTCCTTTTTATTATAAATTAAATAAAAAGTTTCATAAAAGATCCAATTTTGACAAGTAATATAAAATAATTTAAAGAATTAAATTTTATATTTAAATTTAAAATTATCGTTGACACTTTTTTAAATTATTGTTAATTACTCTCAAGTTATTGCTTAATTTTTTTAAAAAGTTATAAAATTTAAATTACAACCCTATAGAGAGTATTGATAGAATCTTCATGACATCATAGTGATATTTTGATATTCGGTCATTTAAATTTAAATTTGCATCCTTTCCATGCTATTTTTGATTTCAAAGTTAAATTCTTAAGTAAAGTTGTTCCTATGAAATATTTTAGTAGTTCTTTATTTTATGGATGTACTTTTAAGGAAATTCAATTTATTAATAAAATGAATAACTAAGTTACAGATATATATATCCAAAATAAAAATGTTACATATTTCATTGAATCAAGGGATCTCCTAAGTCCCAAACCCGCATTTCATAGCGAATAAGCAAATGAAAATATGATGGCCAAAAAAAAAAAAAAAAAACAAAGCAAATGAAAATAAAAATTGCTGCTGGGGAATAATTGAAGAGAATCAGAGGATGGAGGCAGAGTTGACCACCATTTGAGTGGCAGCCGCCGGTGGATGGTGAAGGGGCTTCAGCCGCCAGCGGCTGTTCCGATTATTCACCGGACCACCCTTTTACTTTAACGTGTAAAAACAAACAAAACAAACATCAATACTATGAGCCCTCTGATCAAGCAATTCACAATTTATTGGCTTACGTGCACTCATATTCGAACCTGATGTTGTAATCAGAAGCAGCAAGATATCTAAATCCAAATGACTTCTGAATGGGTCCATTCTGAGATCATGGCCTAGAAGCTCCAGCGGTCATTTCAGCCATTATCTGTTCACCAACAATCGGACCAGCATCTGTTAAAGGCATTAACACATAACTACTAAGATGCAATTTCAGACTGCATTTATTATATTAAAAAGAAAACTAAACCAAATTGTCAAGGCAAGCATCTCCAGCTTTTTTTCCTCTAAGAGATCAATACTCCATCAAAGTAAGAAATCCTAGTTAACAGAATCATAGATGTCCGTCCCCGAACCTTCCAAAAAATGGAAAAGATGGTTTCAGAGCATACCATTTAGACACGTTCCATGGTAATATATATAATTTTATCTAGGTTGATTTTGGCAGCATATAAGATAGACTAGCAAAGCATAGTTTTGTTGGAGATAAAGGCATAATGTAGAGGAATATAAAGTAGTGGTTAAAAGAAAGGTCATATAAGGCAGAATTTAGGACAATATTAAATGCAATCAGTGTTACTGCATCATCAACCATTCACTAGTTTGCTTGGCAGAAGTAGAAGGGAGGACTTTACAAGGGGAAGGACCTGGTTAAGAATCAGATAAAACTAAAAGGGCATACGAATTAATTTTCCCTATTTAATATATCTTAGAAATGGTGTTCTACAGCATTTCATACAAAATGATTGGTTGATACCACCATCTCATATATTCAAAATATATCATTTGGGTTTATGAATCACCTGTTGGATTCTTACGATTCTCAAGGGTACGGTTGGAACTTTCAGAGTATATCCTATTGAAAACTGAGCACAACAAATATTGTCAATTTCACCACACTGGACATCAGTACTTGCTTACCACTCCTATGTTAAAATTTACAACAGAAAGTTGTATTTTAATTAGTCACTGATCCCCCGCTCACAAATCTTAAATTACGGAGGACATGCACAAGAACGCAGGATTATAAATCACCGCTAGATAAGATTTTAATCTCTCAATATAAAGTACAGGAAGGGCATCTTTGGTTCATAAGAATGTCACACCTGGTTATGAGCTTTCTGCTCAAGAGAAAGGGATAGTAAAGATCCCAATGCAGATATTCATTCATGATGACCTCCGGCTCTCAGCATCATTGAATCGTTTCTGAGAATTAAATCCTTGCTTTCCACTCTTGTCTCAGGTAATCTGCTTGATGTTTCCGGTATTTTGGTAGTTGTCTCCAGCAATTAAGTATAAGAGACTTCACTTTCTTAGAACGACACCTACGAAAAGTAAGTCCAAGAGACTCCATTCTTGTAATAAGAGCAGCCGCATACTCCTTATAAGTTGGAGAGGCAAGAAGACGCATGAGGAGTTCGTTGTGAATTTGTCTACTCAAAAAGAAACCTTTGTCCAAAGCATAATGAAACACATCTACTGCTTTATCCAGCTTGCGTTTATAACAAAGACCCCTAATCAAATGTACACAACTTGAAGGATTGATGTTGATGTTGAACTCATCAAGAACAGAAAAAATTATTAATGCTTCTTTTACTCTTTTTTCCTGACACAAACCTATAAGTAAAATTGTATATGGAGCTAAATTGAAGTCTTTGAACTTAAAATCCAGTTCTAGTAACCTTCGAATTGCTTTTTCCACTTGTCCTCCATTAAAATATCCCTCCAAATCCTTGGTTGAATCATCTACCCGGCCAGGAAGTTTATCTAAATACTTCAGCCAGACACTGAAAGCCAGGGAAACCTTTTTCTTCCTGCATAACCAAGTCATGAGTGTTTTATAAACTGAACAACTAGGTTCACCTTCTGTTTCCAACATTTGCTTATAAATCTTTAAGGCATCCTCTTCTCTATCAGCCCTATAAAGCCCATCAATAAGCGTCCCATAAGTAACAGAATCTGGGGAGAGCCCCTTGAGCTTTTGATGCTCAAAGAGTTTAAGTGCACGATCTACATTACCAGCCTTGCAATAAGCATTAATCAGAATGTTGTAAGTCGTTATATCTGGAACAACCCCACTATCAATTAGCAAGTGGTAAGCATCCAAAATCTGTCCTGATTCACACATTTGCTCCACAGTTTTCCGGAGTCCAATGCCATCTACCACTCGATTGCCAAATTGAGAAAGCCGAAGAAACAAAAGAGGACTTTTCCCAATCTCCATCTTGCAAAACAAGAGGCGTGCCTCCTCAAGCTGGCCAGCCTTGCAAAGTTCACTTATAAGAGCATTGAAGGTTGCAATTGAAGGCAAACATCCTAGTTCCTCCATCTGATGAAATATTTGCTGTGCCTCCCCAACCAGTCCATCCCTACACATGCCGCAGATGAGAATGGAATATGTGCAAGCATTAGGAAATTGAACATGCTCAGAAATCTCAAGTTGAAGAGACAGAGCTCGATCAAGAAGGCCAATATCACAGAATCCTTTGATTACAGCATTGTAACAGTGAGCATCAGGAGTAAGTCCACTCTGAACAATCTCATCTAACAACTTTACGGCTTCACCAACCCTACCTTCTTTTGACAACCCATGTATCACGATGGTATAAAGAACAATATCAGGCATAATGCCCTCCTTCAACATTTTTGCGTACCATGAAAATGCTTCACGATATCTCCTAGCCCTAAATAAGCCATCAATAATACAACTGTAATTATCAACTCCAAGAGAAAACCCATCCCTTTTTAACAACCGCACCAAGGATAAGGCTTCATCAAACCTCCCTAGCTTACAAAACCCATCAAGTAAAACACTATAAGTTATTAAATCAGGTTGAAACCAATTTCCTTTCACCTTGTTGTACAATCTATATGCATAGTCTACTTTCTTTCCCCGACACAGACCAGAAAGAATAGAAGTAAATGTTACCATGCTTGGTCGTATATTATTGCGGTCCATGTCTTCAAGAATTTCAATCACCTCACCACTCCTTCCACATTTACAGAATCCATCAATCAACAAAGAGTAAGTATACTCATCAGGAGAGCAATTTAACTTCAACATCAGATTATACAGCGCAAACACTAGCAAATACATCTCTTTCTGCAATAGAGGTTTAATAATTGTACAATACGTATGGGCATCAAGCTCACAATATAGTTCTCTCATTTGAGAGAACACTGCTATAGCTTTTTCCAGCATACCCAATCTTATATATGTCCTCAACAAAATACGGTAAGCTTCTGAAGTTAACAAAACCCCGCTTGTTCTAAGTTGTTCAAGAGCTTCCAAATATAGTGAATACCAATTGTTTCTAGAGATTGTATCGCAAACCAAGTTAAGTGATCGCCGACTTCTAAGGCCTTCAGCCTTCAAAGCAAACAAAATGCAAAAACGGATGCCCAACCATGAATCAGGCAGCTTTTGGGTAGTAGAGCTGTCAGTTCTAGAGGAGAGGTCTGGTTGATACATGTTATTTTCTGTGCATGAAAGAGAGAGACATTTTGTTTCTCTCAGAGTACTTTGATTTTGCCTGTGCCAGACACTAAATCCCCATGGGATTTCAAATATTTTCCTGAGCTTAGACAATGTTAGCATCAGGCCAGCATCCACAATGACTTAAAGGAACAAGTAGGTTGGAAGCAAATCCAAACAAATAGCCACTTGTTGTATAGCTGCTGGCCCTCCTGCCAGCTGAAAATCACAAAGGCAGCAGTTTATCTGCATATTTTTTTACGGTCCTTCAGTCAGTTTTCTGTTCAACATCATAGAAACAAATCCTCGATATACATACAAGTAGTTAACTGAGTCCTGATTCGACAAGAAACACCTATTCATTCATGTCTTCTGCTTCTTTTGTTCATAAAATAAAAAGATGATATAAAATATGTTAAGGATATCAAGGAACTCATATAAAAGACTCCTAGACACCTTTTCTTTCGCGTATTAAACAAGACATGGGGAAAGAAAGTGACTTGAGATTCTCAATCCCAATGTAACTCGGTAATAAGAAAAACGGATTCCATTAGCAGCATAGAAAAATAAAATTGACAACTAAGCATCACAATAGGTTTCCCAGAGTTACCGCTTCCAAGTTCCCTGACTCTCCGTGTTGTATTAATTCATTTTACCATCATAAAGCAACTCACACTCCACTGTTCATTTTTCAATTTGATAAATTGAAAACATCTCATTTAATCATTATAGTGAATTAGTAAAACTAACACTGATGATGTAATTTTGATGGCCGCACAGAATAGTAATTTGATAATTTTAATGATTCATCAACCATAAAAGATCCGTTGAAGGCCTGTAACTTAAAGCAAGACAGAAATAGCCATCCATTTCACTACATCCAAACTCAAAGTGCCACGTGGTTCTGTTTACACCAGAAAGGAGGAGGAGGAGGAGGATGAGTTTGAGCCAATGCTTTTAAAACTGAGCATTGGGTCACCGATTCAAGGTTTCTGAAGTCGAACCGCGTTTCAAATATTCGTGATTAAATTAATACATTTGCAATTTCATACATTATAATTTTTTACGAGAGAGCTGAGGAGAGACAGAAGAGAAGGGAGCAGCTTTCTCGGTATTCATTCTTTGCAAAATGTCACACTCCCCTCTCCCCTTTTGAAAACAGGGAGTTTTATCATTAGGAAGCTGGAGTTGAACCTCAGGAACACAGTGAATTCTAAAGACTGCAACCCAGATAGCGTCAAAACCCAAGGTTATTGGCTTATCGCAGCTAAATCATTAAATTGGCGTGGTGATTGGGGCCAAAAAAAAGTCTGATAATAGAGCTAAATATATAACCCAACAATGAAACTTGAAAGAGGACGTATGAGAAAATAAAATCAAAGGAAGAATAGAAACCATCAATCATCAAGCAAAAAAAAAAAAAAATACAGTAAAAGAAAACGACAGATCCAATTGGAGCCAGAAGCACACACCGGAGGAGAGGGGCCGCTACCGTTATCACCGGATCATAGAAACAAAGCCTAGACGCCAGAATAAGAAGGCGGCAGCAAGCTTTCATAGTTGGAATTGATCTAACAATGGGGACAGGAGAAGCTCCCGGCTCTCCAATCTCTAGAGCAGAATAATGCCGATGGGCGACACTCATGAAGAAGAAGAAGAACAACTGGTGGCTCTGCTCCTGAGGGAAGCTCGAGGAAGTAACGGAGTAAGAAGCGGAACGACGGCGGGTGGATGTACTAAAACTGTCGGTGACGCTATGCTAGGGCTCAATTGAAACAAAGAGAGTCGCACAATTGTTTGGACTGATCCCACTTTGAACTACTAACCTTTCAACCTTTGGCTCAACTGATTTATCCATTGATTCAATTTTCAATACCTTCGCTTAAAATAAACTAATCTAAATAAAAAACTAATCTAAACATGCATTAGTTAAAATATAGTAATTAATTAGCATTGGTCCAGTGGGACATAAATATGAAGTTTCAGGTTCGAGCCATTCTCAATACTAAAAATGTCTTTGCAAGAGTAGTACCAGATAAATAGACAATGCACTAGTTTACTTCATCAAAATGGTGACTGTTGATTTTATCATTTTAGCCATACTTGACATTCTTTTTATTTTTGGGTAAAATACCAAAGTATCCCCCCACCCAAACAGTGGGAGACTAATCTCTCAGGATTTGCAGAGGCCCAGGCATGGGGGCTACCCTCCCAAGCACGCCACTTTATCCGCATGATCTAGTTCAGCCACACAAATTTAGAACTGGGGATTTGGGCCAGCCCAAGCCCAACAGGCTGACCCATCACGGGTTGAATGATAATTGGGCTAGGCTGACATAGCTCGCCTCCCAATGGCAGCCCGAGCCCGACTAGGCTAACCCACCAGCCCGATATTTCAGTGGATTCATTGGTTTGGTTCAGTATTTATATGATGATCCAGACATCAAGCAGAAGTACAGAAGTACAGACAAATCAGTCACTACTCAATGCCAAATAAAACTAATTGAGCTTAACCAAATAAAAACCACAGGACAGAAGTCACATAACTACAGAATTCGATTTTTCATTTCGTCAGGAACCCAGAATCAGAATTCATTGGTTTGGTTCAGCGTTTACATTTTAGTTTACTTCAATGTAAACCCAATCAAATCCCAGGAAGATATCTAAAAAATTCAAACAAGCACAGCCAGTACCTCTTAATCCCAGAGCAGAGGCGACGAGTACGAGAGGAAGAGAATGAGGACGGTTTGGTTTCAGATGGGCCACCACCGCACTACCACGCCACCTGCAAGTAAGTCACCGGACGGCCGGAAGCATAACTCTCCACTCATACTGAAGCTCCGAGCAGAGGAGACGACAAGAAACGAGAGGAAGAGGGAGACTGGGAGAGCATACAGCGCCGGAGTCGGAGAGGAAGAGGGAGACGGAGAGAGCGCGGAGCGCGGAGCAGCGGAGCCGTAGAGGAAGAGGGAGAGGGTTAGGGTTCCGACTTCACTCCAGTTTCACTGTGCGTGCGCGGCTGGAAGAGCGAAAAAAGGCGGAAGAGGATAAGAGGAAGAGCTGATTGATCTGATGGAGGGATGGTGATGGATGAGTAGAGTCGACAGAAGCGACCAGGCCAACATTTCTTTTCTTTTTTTTAAAAAAAGGGGTTAGCCCGTTCACTCAGAAATTAAACGGGCTATTGTTTTACAAACCCGAACCCGTTATTTTGTGCTGGCTGGTGGGTTGGGGTTAGGGGTGGAAACAGGCCAGACCAGATTTTTGCCTTAACAGGTCAGATCAGGCTTTTGCCTTAACAGGCCTGGCCTGTTAAGGCACAAACCGGCCTGAGCCTGGCTTGTGGCCTGTTGGAGGCCACTTTTTAGGCCTGGGTCTGGCCTGTACACAGGCCTGAAGCCTGTTAAGGAGGCCTGATTAACCTCCATTGCATGTGCTTCGCCTACCTCCAATGTATGACATAGATCCATCATTATTTGTCAAAAATTCACCACCAAATTGGCTGATCAGTACACTATTCAGGACATACATATGCATATTCCATGATTCCAGAGCATATGGTAAGGATATTCACAATCTAAATTCCAGAGGATATTCATAATCTAAATTCCAAAACACAAACCAAAAAAACCAAAAATTTGTAATCAGAATTACAATCTAAATTCCAAAAACGCAACATTTCAAGCTTGAATCAGACACATTTCACTAATAAATAAACAAAATAAAATAACCAATCCTCACCTAATAGCTGAACTGAAAGACGATGGAGAGAGTGAGAGACGACGGAGAGAGTCAGAGATGACGGTGGATTGAGTGAGAGGCGACGGAGAGAGTCAGAGATGACAGTGGACTGAGAGTGATAGACGGCGCTGAACTGAATCAGACAACTTTCAGGAATCTTCGACGGTGGACTGAGGGTGAGAGACAACAGAGAGAGGAACCTTCGACGGTGGAATGAGAGTGAGAGACGACGGAGAGACCGATCTTCGACTAGAAGGATAGATCTTCGACGGGCAAGCTGGGAGAAGACAGAGAGAGGAGAGTGAAAGACTTTCCGGACAGTGGTGGCGGACTGAAGGGAGTCGAGAGCTGATGGACGCTGGTTGCTGACTTGGTGTGTGTTTGGATGCAATTAAAAAAATTGCTTTTGAGGCCAAACCATGGTTTGGAAAATATTCATCCAAACACTCACAATTTTTGAATGATCCATTTTCCATGTCAAACCATGGTTTGGGAGGCCCAAACCTTGGTTTGGGAACAATCCATTTTTTCTTACTTTTTCAACTTTGTGGGTCTCACCCTCTCATTCTCATTGGTTCTTTTTATGTTTGTGGGCCCCACAGCACACTCTCTCTCTCATCTTTTATATTTTTTTGAATTTCAACGTTTTTTCTCTCTTTTTTTTTAGAATTTTAAAATTTTAATACTCCCTCTCATCCTATTTAAGACTTATTTATCTAATTTAATTATATTAAAAAAAATTAGTTAAATTAATTAACATTACATATAGACAAAATTATTTCATTTTTGGTATTAATTATGAAATTTAATGTTAAATAATACATAAACTATAATCTTATTCTTTATATGTAATTATCACAAAAGTTAATGTCCTTTTATGTAATTTGACCATGAAAAAAGCTATTCTGATCAAAACATCCAAACACTCTCATTTTATCAAAATCACTTTTTTCTCATAATCTATTCTTCTTATAATCTATTCTCCAAAAGCTATTCTCCATTTTTTCTCCAGAAGCTATTAAAAAAAGCTAATCCAAACACACTTTTGGTGGATGTGATTTCGAAATTGTGTAAATGAAGGAGGGAGGATTAGGGTTAGGGATTTAGGAATAGGGGAGTGGCGAAATTGTAATTATGCTTATCTTCAATTTTTTTTTAATAAAACCTTAACAGGCTCAGGTCGGCCTGACAGACCTAACAGGCCTGTCAACAAGCCTTGGCCTGGCCTGTTAAGATAAACAGGTTTTTAGAACGGCCTTGGCCTAGCCTTTTAGCCTGACAGGCCAGGCCTGAGCAGGCCTTTAACAGGCCAGACCGCAGGCCCCTATTAGGCGGCCTGGCCTGTTTCCACCCCTAGTTGGGGCACGAATAACCGACTTTAGAATAAATATTTATTGTCAATTCATTAATTCTCTATTTCAGTCTAGGCCAATATAAGATACTAATCGGCAGTACTGAAGCCTCCACCACATTCTATCTCACCTCAAAACATTAATTTA
This sequence comes from Inga leiocalycina, assembly GCA_963242795.1. Classification (NCBI taxonomy): domain Eukaryota; kingdom Viridiplantae; phylum Streptophyta; class Magnoliopsida; order Fabales; family Fabaceae; genus Inga; species Inga leiocalycina. The sequence goes on from OY725324.1 coordinate 76,042,471, forward strand.
GCAAGTTCAATGTTTTTCAATATCACTTTGGTCCTATTTATAAGTCCCTTTTAAATAAATCTCACATACCAAGAAGAAGTAATTAACTCAATAATTATGGGGTAAATTTCTAACCATACCCTCGTTTATGAATGACTACTTTTCAACTATTTATTTTCTATCTATCTTTAAACTATTTCTTTATTGGTACAATAAATAGGGGTAAAATTGTCACAATCTCATTTACTATACTGAAACTGAACTTATAAATAAGATCAAATTTTTTAGTTAAAAAAGACTTACAAATAAGATCAGAGTGATAGAGATTAGCCATACAATGCTGTTATCTTTTTTCCCTTTTTTAGAATATACAAAGTAATGAGGGCAAAATCATGTAAGAATATCAATTTTGATTGGAATAGCAATTAGAGTCTTCAAAAGAAGCTTTTCAATCGTAATTTATGGTATATGAGGTAAATATGGGAGAAGAATATTGTCTCGACTTACGTGTAAAACATGTTTAAGATCCCCAATCGTGATCCCAAACATGCTCGTCTCTGCGGTTTTTGGAGTGATTTTACCGTTTTATACTGTGTTATGTAACGACTCATTTTGTATCTAAATAGTGTCTGTTTGAATTAGCAATAAAAATTGTTTTTTCTTGTGTACAAGGTAAATATGTAATATAAGTTTTATTTCGATTTACGTAAACGTGTTTTTACACCGCTAATTCAAACAGACCCTAATCATATTATTCATGCATAGGCAATCTTGATGGTGAATCAAGGGTCTTGCGTTCATGAATCTACAATTAATGTCACATAATATGCATTCTAATGTTAAGTGCACGTAAATTATAACTGTTCCAGGTATTTATATCTCATTATTGTGTTTATAAACACGCAGGACGTTCCATTTTAACAATATTTCTGAACAAACTTCATATCCTCGTCATATATAAACCCCTTTAATTCTCTCATGTCTTGCTTGAAACCCAAATTATAGATGGAACAACAACATATCAAAATGTGCGCTCATCATCATCATCATGACACAGAGGAAGATCCCCGAATCGAAGGCATCAAATCTACGATTCATATCGTCCGCGATTTCCCCAAACCCGGTTTGTGTTCTGTGTTTGTTACTTTTATGCATGTTGGATCATTTTTTTTGGTTGTGTGAATTAATAATGATTTGCAAATATACATTATATATGCAGGTGGTGATTTTTTGGACGTCAATACTCTCTTGCTGAATCCAAAAGCATTCAAAGACACCATCGACTTGTTGGTGGAACAATATAAAGGCAAACACATTTCCGTCGTTGCAGGTATTTTATATTGATGAATCAAATAATACACGAAATATTTTTATATAATAAAGAAATGGTTGAAATACATTGATATAGGGTATGTTTGGTTGAGTGATTCGATTGCTTATAAGTTGCTTTTTAATAGTAATTTACGGTATACGAAGTAAGTATGTGAGAGGAGTTGTGTCTCGATTTACGTAAAAAGCAACTTATAAGTTTTTATAAGCTCAAACAAACATGCTTATATTATTGCAGGAGTAGAAGCGAGGGGATTTATATTTGGGGCTCCATTAGCGTTGGGAATAGGAGCCAAGTTTGTGACTTTAAGGAAACCAAACAAGCTGCCAGGCAAAGTAATGAGGGCTGAGTATTCCTTGGAATACGGAAATGACTGCCTCGAAACTCAGGTAGGAGTTATTCAGGCCGGTGAACTCGCCTTGATTGTTGACGACGTCCTTGCCACCGGTGGTACCCTCTGTGCAGCTATCAGTTTGTTAGGTAAGTACTTTGATGGGTGAATTTTTGTTCTGTGCGTGATGATGGTTGGGGTATATATACGTGTTTGGCGTTTTTGTTGCACAATCCGATCAATCAATATCAACTTTCTAAATATATCTTATATTAAGGATCGGAGGTAATAATTTTATGGGGTTATACATAACAAGTCATATATCTGTTGTTTTTTGTTGCAGAACGTAATGGAGCACAAGTGGTTGAATGTGCTTGCGTGTTTGGGGTACGACAATTGAAGGTATGATGCATCTAATCTAAATGGGTGTTCATATATAGTGATTTATAGGAGTGATTTTGCATGAGCGGTAAAAAGAATATAGTGTGTGAATTATTATTATTATTATTTTTTGACAGGGTCGCCAACGATTGAATGAACTTGGGAAGCCCTCGTTTGTGCTTGTAGAGATATGACAAGACTGGTATGTGTGGGGAGAACAAATGGCTTAGCAATCAACTTGTTCTGAGTGGACGCTTGGATTCTTAAACAATCTTTATATTGTTATTTACTACTCTCTCTCTTGTGCAATTCCTTTGTTAGTGAGATTATAATATCACAGGAGATAATTAAATTCTAAAATATCCTACTGTCTATCACTGCATCTCAGTGGAATGTACGACCTCCTCAAAATTTGTAGAGTGGAATAAATTACTTAAAACTAGACTAGTCAGTAAACTGATCAATATAATGATTAATAGTTCAACTTAAGGTTAGACCGGTAATAATTAAAAATTTAAAACAATAAATTCAAATAAAATATTCGAAATAATCTGACTGATATTTAAATATAAAAAACGTTAATATATGAATAGATAGAATACTCATGTAGAAATCACATATAGTCCAATAAAAAGAGCTAACAAACCACTAATTCAAAACAATGTCGCTTAAGGCTTAGGAAGAAAAGAATGCTATTTGATTAACCCATCTAAAACTCTTCACCAAATTCATTGGTCTAACCGAAAGAACCGGGTTTGGTTTTCATGCAAGGGAAAGAAATCAAGTGTGAGAGGTAATACAAACTTGATGAAACAAGATGCGACAGAGTAGTTTCACTCAGAGTAGTATTTCTGGCCTTTTGCATCGTTTCACTTCCATTAGTGATTTCAGCATTTTTATTATGAGAATCCCACATGAAGGTTACATCCATATGCAAACAACGTGTGAATATTTGCCGCATTAGGAATCCATACATAATATAGAGGCAAAAATGGTGTTGTTGTTACTTGTAAATACAAAAATAATCAAAACTGGTTGAAGATTGAAGAAGAGGGGCTAGGTGACGACAACGCAGGCTCCACAGCAGAAGAAGGCAACCAGAGTGCCAAGCAGAGCACCAGCAAGAACTTGAGAAGGAGTATGACCCAGAAATTCCTTCAGTTTCCTTTCACTCATTGGATGCCCTTGGAACAGGTCTGCAACTATCATATTCAGCACCTGTTCCCATATATGCACAACAAATTACTGATATTGTGTAAGTTCTTAGTTGCTAATTTAATCCAAAGAAACCAAATTACCAAAAGGTATATGTAATGAGCACAAGTTTGTTGGTTGTGTGGGAACCGAAGGCCTTATAAGGCCCTCATGTCAAATATGAATCTGCTTTTCATTTCCTCTCCTGTCTGTCTATATGTTTACTTCTGTTGCAATCTTTGAAGAATGAGGTGTATCTGAGAATCTCTATAAAACAGGGACTTTTTCAAATTAAGTTGAAAAGAAATGGGGATCATCATCCTCGAAAACTTTAAATTAACAGCCACCAAGACAGCCTGAAATCATATATATTTGAAGGGCAATAACAGGTTTCTTTCTATCAGCAGTAAAACTAGAAATTATCTACAAATAATAAAAGCCCAGTCTCAAGTGGGATTTCTCAGAGGCCAACAATATCCACTTCAGCTGATATACTACTTCCTTTATCTTTAATATAAGACATAATTTTCATATTTGTTAATATTTTCGTAAATTTACCTCCATTGATAATTGATATTCTCTCAAGGGAGGAGATGAGAAAATTAAGATGTGGGTGTTTTAGAAAGACCATGTAATATTAACAAACTTCCTTAATCTAATCAAATTATATAAATCTATCCTATATTAATCACAGGGGGTATTATATTAATGATCCCAGCCAAATAATTTATGGATCGTTTCCTTAACAACAACTCCATTTTACTCCACTATCAACAATCAGGATCATCTTTTGTAACCAACCCAACATAAACCATAAAAAAAATAACTTTTTACAATCCATAAACCTCAAAGTAAAGTTTAAAAAAAATGCAAGAGAGGGGAAGAGAAACAGCATCTGCAAATAAGATACGACTCTATGTAGTTAAAAAAGCTAAATCAGGTCATAGCCCAGTCTTACCTCTGCTTGCATCCCAGCATGTCGTCTAACGCCGATTGCATCATACATGACGATGAGACTAAATCCCAGGCACACCGGAAACAGAGAATCGGCGACGCCATGGCAAAGAGCCACCGAAGTCGTCAACGCCGTACACAAGGCGGAGTGCGATGATGGCATCCCTCCCGACGCAAAAAGCAGTCTCAAATCCCATTTCCTCTCCACAAAGAAGTTCAATATCACTTTCACTGACTGAGCAATAATCCAAGCCACCAGCCCCGAAACGAAAGTTGGGTTCGCCGCTAATGTAGCCAAAATTGGACTAATCCGAACGTTGACGTTCGTAGTTACGCTCAGCAAAGCAATCCCTAACCCTCCGTTCTGCAAGTAACAAGCTTTATACTCGCCTGCAACTTCCTCTGTTTCGCTACAAGTTTTTTTTGCACTCGAAACCCATCTCTGTGTATGTGAAATGGCCGATTGTTTGATAGTGTTCAAAAAGGGGAATAACACCGAGAAATTGAGATTATTAATGATTGAAGGAGTTGTATTAGAAGAAGAAGAAGAAGAAGAAGCTACAATCGATGTACTTGGTTTCTTGAAGTGAGTACAGGGGAATGATCTGAGTTTAGGTGCTATAGAAACAGAGTCCATGGAAGAGGAGGGATTCTGTTTCTGGGATTAGTCAGCATTTCAAAGGAAGAGATACAGAGAGAGAAAGGTTTGTGTTGAGGTGAGAAAAGTAGAGAAGCATCCAGAGATGCGACGTGCTGTGTAAGAGGAGAAGAAGGTGGGGCAGAGGAAGAAGCAATTAGCTTGTCTCATTTTGACAAATATGCCATTTAAGATTTGATTTCAGAAACGAATATGCTCATGCTGACCCTACCTTCCCCCTTTGAAATGATTAAATTATCACGAAGCCTTGTGACTAATGTCCATTAATATATAACCCTCTTGCAGTTAGATATGAAAAATCTCTTACCAACTTCCTCAAATAATTTTCTTCTAGAGATCCTACTACAATTTACAAGAAACGCTTTACGAGTTACAACCCAAATCCTTTGCTATAACACTAAAACTAGAAGATACTTGATAAATTTTGAAACAAAAAGATCAACATGGGGGTGTAGCTCATATGGTAGAGCGCTCGCTTCGCATGCGAGAGGCACGGGGTTCGATTCCCCGCACCTCCACTTTTTGCCTTTTTGGTTAAACTCTTTTGCTTCCATAGAAACGGCGTTCAACAGGGCACCCAAAAAAGCAAACAGAAACGAAGATCTGAAAGAGCACTCTGAGTCAAGCCTACGCTATATTTCTTACATTTTATTACTACTTGTTTCTGCGATAAAGACTATAAATCCCTTGCAAGTCATGAAATTAAAAAAAAGAAGGGATCTGAAGGAGGATTAGTGATGGATATGATTGGAGTTAATGATATAGCCAACAATCTGGTTGTTAATGATATCATACAAGCTATGTAGACCTGGGACGAGACTGATTGTTGGGGTGCATGAAGATGAAGTTATAGTGGATCAATGTAGTCAATGATTTGCTGACAACAGAATAATGTTTTAGCACGAATTCAGGGGTTTTGGTCCATTTTTAGTTGGTTTGATTTAGTAATTAATACTTCATTATTACTATAAACTTTGTAAGCAAGCATGCATGTTAAACCACGCTTTCTTTGTAACCCCACGATAGCAAACCGAGAAAATATTAAGCTGTCTTGTGCTTCTGATTGTTAGAAAGCCCTCCAGATATTTGATCCTCAAGTACTTGAAAGCTTGAAGTCTCTTTATAATTATTCATTCATTTCACAGTTTCTTTGGGTTTTTGGATTTTCATCTTTTTTCTAATGGAAGAGTGGTCTGCAACACAACACAATTTCAGCCCAATTAAAAAGTAATTCTCATAATTTCTAACTGGTTTGAATGAAAATGGTGAAATTTGGACCACAAAAGTATGTTCAGACTGTATTCTACATTTGAAGCTCAAGATTCTATTTTCATGATCAAGCAGCTAACTTGTCCTTCATTTTGTTCTTGACAGTGTAACAGACATGAAAGACAAGTGCAGGAACCTGGAAGCTTTGAGTTTGGGATGAAAGCGAAACTGATAGTGGAAGTGACATCACAAGCGTCGCCGTTGACGATAGCCCTGGCGGAAGCGGCAAGACAATCCAATGAGGATGGTTAAGCAATGCTGAGAAATAAAGATCAGTTTGGTATTATGAGTGCTTCAATTCACATGCTGCTGCTGAGGAATATGTGACCAATTGAAACACTTGTCCGCATCACTTGGTCTTCCATAAAGTTGCCTTCCTTGTTACAGCTAATGAAGTTAACGTTTGTATATATTTCATTTCCTTCCTGTGATAGCTGAAGTCATGTAACTGTGACTACCTATATATCATAAATAACAAGTTTGTAAATTAAACTTCAGTGTATGTATATATGAATGTATGTGTTCATTTCAAGTTTTTGTTTGTTTTGGACAGTAAAGTTTTATTGGATGAACAGACAAAGGTTTTGGTAGGGAACTATATTTAGTTTAGAGAGCCCATGCTGTTGCAGAAAGAACATTAGAGTGGTGACTGCATGACAAGATGCACACCTGAATTAAAAGGCAAACCTGTTCTTGCGATAAATATTTTCCATTGACCTATCTCAACCATTAAATCTATTTTTAATGGTTGAAATGTAATAGTAGATGCAAAAATATTATGATAATTTTAAATATAATAAAAATCTATCATTACATTTCAACCATTAAAAGTCAGTCTAATATAATGGTTGAGATATTGAACGGAGAATAAATGCATAATGGGATTAATGGAGACACTCCTCTCCCCTGATAGTTTGAAAGATTGACACTTTTCTTTGAAGTATTGAATGTATTATTAGATCATAGAGGCTTCCTTCCAAATATGTTTGCTCCGTATTATAATGTAAGACACTTCTAAAAGAATAGTTTGATCCAAAATATAAGTCACTTACAAGATAATTAATAATCATCTTTTAGTTTTATCCCTGCAATTAATATTCATATCCAATTTTGTTCACTTGTTAAAATTCGATCACATTTTCCAGTAAAGGTAAAAGTAGGGGGGCAATTAATTTATAACATATTTAATGAGTTAACTATCATATTTTGTTTCCTGTGGATTAGTTAAAGTGTCCTATATTATGGACTAGAGGGAGTATATCATTTCCCTTGCTTAGCTTTGGGTGCTTCTTTGGGATTTGAACCCTCTTAAAAGTTTAAAATAAAGTAATTAAACCCGGACCGGTCAGTGAGTCAAACCGGAGTCAAATTAGAGCTAAACCGGGACTAAACCGGTGAGAAATGAAATATCTTAAGCTTATAGTATGAAATTCTAAAGGAAAAATAAAAAAAATAAAAAAAATTTGACCCGGACCGAGTCACCAAACGGGACCAGTTTGATGCCCGGGTCGCCAGTTTCTGGTCTGGGTCAGATAACCCTAGTTAAAAAGACTTTCTGTTCTTACCTCTTCCAATACACAACAATCTTCTCCATCCATTTCATTTTAATGATATAAAATTACCAATAGTGACCAAATGAGTAAGAGTTTTGAGGGCATTCCCCTTATAGTATAAATGCATACTATTAAACCAATTATATTGCTTATTTATAAATTCATTTCTCAATCTTTTGATTACAACCAACGTAAGAGATGATGTGTGGAGAGAAACTATAAAGATGATCGATTTCTCTATCTCTTGCAGTTTGGATTTGAATGGTCACTTTTCAACTCATTGTCGAAGCATAAACTTAATCCAAATTATAGTGAGTATGAGAGTCTTTTATTGTGTCAATCATTGAATCCAATTCAATATGGAATATTAATTGATGGCAAAAAAAAAAAAAGGAATATTAATTAATGCTAGTTGTTGATTGTGTTCAAATTAAATCATATTAAAGCTGGCATATTAGATATACGAATTATTCAATGATTGGTTGAAGCCTTCAGTTCACGTACACCTGATGGTTAGAATATTTAATGGAGATGTAACACCGACTAATCTTTTAAATTTTTATGATATCGTCAAATTATTAATGAAACTAACGAAGTTGGGTTGTCCGCTTCTCATGATTCACATGATAATACCACCGCAAAGATTTTTGTTTACCTCGAAATAATATAATACGTATATCTGTTTTTTTTTTTAACAGAAATGCTCGTATATCTGTTAAATCACTCATGTTTATGACCTTCTATATCAAATATAATGGGAACACTTCAGCACCTAATGCTCCATAGAATTGCCTTTAACTTGTCACCTGTGTTTATATATATACTGCTTTCAGTCTTTTTTATAAGAAACTTTTATATTTATTATGTAAAATAACTGGTAATTAAGATTAATTAAAAAGAATAAATATATAAAAAATGTCATGTTTTTTTCAAATATGCTTTTATTTATGAAAAGAGTATATACGAGAGAGAATGAGTAGCAAATATGAGAGAGTGTGGGTATAAAATATGAAAAAGAGTGTGTAATAAATGAGTAAATGAAAGAGAATTAATGATGAGTGGAGGATAATTAATATAAAGATGTATAGTTAATAGGGATAGAAAAGAAAAAAACAGTTTAAATTTTGACACATAAAAAAAAAATTATTTATAAAAATGACCAATCCTAAAAGAAAAAAAATTTCTTAAAAAAAGATCCGAAAGAAGTATTATGGTAAGAATTTTGTAGACCTGTGGGCTGAAACTGTAACAGCTAGATCTCGAAAAAAAAACAGCTAAATAATTTTCTTTTGGAGCATGTGCGTTTTTAAAGTTCCCGTGAACCAGAATTGGTGCATGGTGCATGTTTGGGTAACTATAAAGGCATAATTCTAGAAGTAATTTTTTTTTTATAAGTTGAGATAAAATTTTTCTCACATATTTTATTTCATAAATCGTAAAATTATTCTTCAAGAACTAATTCAAACACACATTTAGCTTCCATGCAAGCCCGAACCGGTGAAGGGGAAAATTATGATGGAATTGGATTTAAAATTATGTTTTGCCTTCTTAAGAAAATACTCCCTCCAGTCCTATTTATAAACAACTTTTTCTTTCATAGGGCTGATCCCTTTTATAAACAATTTTTACTTTTTGTCTGAAAATATAAGCTTCTTTTTCTTATATTACATTTATTAAATACTCATTTTCTCTCATATCCCTCATTATCTTTCATATTTTTTTATCTATTATCTCTCCTATACTCTTTCATAAATAGGGGCATATGTGAAAAAAATATGACATTTTTGATACATTTATTGCTTTTAACTATCGATTCATTTTACGTAATTAAAGAGAAAATTGCTTATAAATAATATCGAAAGGAATAATTCATAAATCCAGTTTACATCCCGCATTTTTTTATGGGCCCCGGTTGATTTAAAGCTACCATTATTGGATCGCACAGACAGACATTCATTAAATGATTAAAGAGTTTCTTTCCCCTTCAATATATATATATATATATATATATATTTTTAAATATGAATCGCCAATTTAAACTGCTCCTTTAACACCTCTACTATCATAACTCACAAGAGCTAACTTGCGCTTAACCTTTCATAGTAAAAAGAACAATCTCTTTCTAAAGAAATTGCTGTATGACCAACAAAAATGCGTCTAATTAATAAAAATGTTGGCTCATGATTATAAGATTACATATTCAAATCTTGACGTGAGGATTTTATTGATAGGTGATTTATAAATACCTCGTTAAAGGTTTTTGAGACCGATGGTATACTCTACTCTTATGAGTCCCATGACCGAGCTCACATGAAGTTTTGTTGTATAAAAAATAAATAAATTGCTGAAGAAAATGTCCTGTTTACCTAAGCAACCGTTTCTCCAGTTCATCTGAGAAATCAAGGGGGGCCACTGTGTTCTGTGATTTGTCTTCATCACCTACCTCCCAAACAAGCATCTTGTACTATTTTTGTCCTCTCTGCTAGCAGCTTGCCGACACACAACTGTAATTCACTTTGTCAATGAGCTTAAACCCACCAAAAGACACATAACATATCTCCATTGTTAATCATTACTATTTGCCTCACATTTCAGTAAAGGATCCAACACACTCATATATATATATATATATATATATAAAATTCTAGCCGTTCAAGTTGCTTAGTTTCTGAACAAAGAAAGCAGATCCAGCAACTCTGTTTTCTCCGGGTCCCTTTTTTTTTTTTTTTAATTTTTTTCAGGTTTAAGGGTTAATTTTGGTAGTTTTCATTGAGGCACAATTTTACCCTGTAAATATTAAAAAGGAAGTAATTTTGCTTTGACCATTATTTTAATTAATTTTGACTGTTAGTTGATTAAATATGCTGAGTTGACCGTTTAGATATTATCCACGTTATTGTTGTTAAGGTGTAAATTTATACCGAAAGTACATGTATTATTTACTTCATTTTTTTAAGTGAAATTTAAAACTTTAGAGTAAATTTACACCTTAAAAAAATAACGTGAATAATATGTGGATTGCTAGCTTAGTATATTTAATCAACAAATGATTAAAATTAACTGGAATAATAATCAGGGCAAAATTGCTTCATTTTTTATACTTCTATGTCAAAATTGCCCCCCAAAAAACTTTCAGAACGAATTTACCCCTCAATAAAAACTTCCGGACAATAATACCCCTTAACCCTTTTTTTAATTATTGTAGCAATCCTCAGGCTATAAACATATGAAACTCTTGATAGATATGAATGGGTGTCGCTAGTAATAACAACATCATCCGTGAGTACATCATCAGTGAGTATAAATCAAGGTATTAAAACTCGGATTGGGTATTGAACCGGTCGGGGTACTGGGTTAAAGGTCAGTAGGTCAGACTGGGGCCAAACCGGAGCTAAACTGATGAGAAATTGAATATTTTAGGTTTATTAATATGAAATTCTAAGAAAAAATATTAAAAAATCAATTTAAAAAAAAAAAAAAAAGTGAACCTGTTCGGTCACCGAACCGAACCGGTTTAGGCACCGGTTCCTGGGCTCGACCAGCCGGTCCAGCCCAAGTTCCAGAACCCAGATATAAATATTTAAAATTAATTTACTTAACTTCCTTAATCATTCAAAAAAAATTAATTGAGCCTTGTATTAAATATTAAATATCGAAAGGGGTATAATTTTAGTGGTCCTAGTTGCTCAATTTCTGGACAGAGCAAGCAGATCCAGTAACTCTGTTTCCCCTGGGTCCTTTTTTTTGATTATTTGAAGCAATCCCCAATTTATAAACATGTGAAAGTCTTGAACTTTCGAGTAATTTATTGTAAATATGAATGAGTGTTTCTAGATAGTAATAACATCAGTGAGAAGTCCCGGAGAAAGGGAATGTTGTTGGACGTTGAGCCATCAAGTTTCCAAGACGAAGATGGTGATGATAATGCCCCTGCACCAACCACTACCTTAGCCAACAACCACCAAATTCGAATCTTCATACCCAAGAGACTAATACCTTGGAGCTACCTCACTGTTATTGCTTTCTATTCACATTTCCTTCTTCTTGTTCATGAGTTTCTCAGAAAGCCAGCAATTGTAATTTTCCCAGCCTTAGCTAGATCTGAACTGGGACACTGTATGAATGGCAAATTTCAGATCTTGGACTCAGATTTGGGTATCTTTTTTCAGTCTCTGTTTTCTGAATCTTGTGTTGAACTTCAAAGTCGCAGCATCAGCAGGTGATAATGGCGGAGTTGGTTCTGCAACTGAAAGTAATTGCAAGAACATAAATTATCAAAGCTTTCTCCCTCCACCATATCAGAACATATCTCATATGATATGCAGACCTGTATGGAATACATATGAATTGAGGGTGAGTTCTGCCATTTTTTTCAATTCAATGTTTCATAAGAAGCTGATATTGTTGAAAACAGAGTCTTTTTTTTACCTGTTGTCCTACTATTCTGAAATTACGGCTGTAATTTTCATGATTTGTTAAAATTCTACATTTCATAGCTGTCCCTTCTCTTTTGACTGCATTAGAACTTACAAGTTACAACACAAGTGCTTTTTATGATTTGTTTAAAATTGGTGTACGGAAGGCACATGGAGGGTAAATTCAGAGAACAATATAAATTCTAATGCTGATTTTGGGTCTCACCCATTTCCAGGATCTCTGTACCCGAAGGAGCTAAATTTATTGGAAACATGTTCCTTTTTAATCTGTTAAATTGTATTAATTCTAGGATCATGACTAAAATCTCAAGTTTGAGGGACAAGTAGGTTGTTCTCACTTCAAAGTAAGACACATTCCACATAGTGATTAGTGGATGCCTTCAAACAGAGGAGTGCTAGAAAGATCATAGGTTGTTCCAACTCTTTCTTTTCTTTTTGAAACAGTAGGTTATTTCAACTTCAAATTAGGGGTCACAGTAATAGATAGATACTATTAAACAGAAAACAGGAAATCACTGACAAGATTCAAACCCTAGATGTTTTGGCTGCGTTAGCTCAAGATTCTTAATTGGGGCGACCCTTGTTAGGAAAATTAAAGCTAAAAACTAAATGATTTGTTATGGATCTCATGGTTTTCTTCTTGCAGTCTGGATTTTCTACTTTTACAGAAGTGAGTATAAATGAAAGGATCAAAAGTTAGATATGGGGCTCATTCACAATCGCATTCTTCTGATATAAGATAAACAAAAGTTAGATATGACACACTCTCTGAATCAATCCACAAACTTGGATAATTTAAGCTGATCATTCTGTAGCTGATTTGTAAGCTTTCAAATGCAGTTCACCCAAAGTGATCCTCAGACCACAACTATCATACTATCTGCACCCTACACAATTGGTTGGGTAGGAATTGGGTTTTCAAAAGATGGGATGATGGTTGGTTCAAGTGCAATGGTGGGATGGATTAGCCAACATGGACATGCAAAAGTGAAACAGTTTTATCTGAGAGGAAGAAAATCATCAGAAGTAATAGCAGATAAAGGAGAAGTGCCTGTCAATAGTGTTCCTGCAGCTGTGGCAACTGATGGTGCTCAAATTCACTTAGCATTTCAGTTGCAGACCTCAGCGCGGCTTGGGAGACAACCCATTTTGCTGGCTTTTGGTGCTAAAACCCCACAGAACCATCACCTCTCAAAGCATGTTGATAAAACATCTATTGTGTTTGATTTCTCTTCAGGTACAGAATAATTTCCCCATCACACTCTTGTCATACAATAGCAGATACCCTGTTTCATTCCATTTTGCTGCAAAGATGATTATAAGTGTTTAATTGATCAAGTTTTTCTAAGGAGTTATTCGTTATTAGTTCAATTAGATTATTCCTAGATCTTCTGTTACATATGTGGATTGTATATTGGTCACATACCTAAAACATATCTTAATGCTTTTCTTAAAGCATATCTATCAAGAGATTTACATGTAGCGCATATTTTAGAATAAAGTTGCAGCTTCTTCTGACTTTTTCTAGAAGAAATTAGACCAACTGTTCATTTTCACAGGTTCTCAGGGTTCTGGATCCAATAACAACTTGATTCAGATGAGGAAGAGCCATGGAACAGTGGGTATAATAGGGTGGGGTCTAATCCTGCCTGTTGGGGCAATTATTGCAAGATACTTCAGACATAAGGATCCTCTCTGGTTCTATCTGCACTCAGTGATTCAGTTTGTCGGATTCGGATTCGGACTTGCCACGGTCCTTCTCGGGCTACAACTTTACTCCAAAATGCAAGTTCACATACCAGCCCACAGAGGCATAGGCATCTTTGTCCTTGTACTAAGCATTCTTCAGGTTTACAACTCACCCATGTGAATTTTTTTAGTTATACCTTTCACATTGTTAATAAAAACATTGACATAAAAGCTTTTTAATTATGAGCACAGATCTTAGCATTCTTCTTGAGACCAAACAAAGACTCCAAGATTCGCATGTATTGGAATTGGTATCATGGTTGGTTCGGAAGATTGGCTCTGTTCTTTGCAGCTCTGAACATAGTGTTGGGGATGAAAGCTGCAGGGGCAGGGAGTGATTGGAGAATAGGCTATGGATTCTTGCTTAGTATAGTAATTGTTGCAGTCATAGTTTTTGAAGTTCTTGCTTACTTGAAAAGGAGAGAGAGGCGTTCTCTACCTCCCAGCATCCAACTGGACCCTAATGGGGTTACTTCCTTTCCAAGTAATCTAGCCAAGGGTATGTTCTTTCCTTGACAAAAATCTTTACTCTCTTTGGTATTTAATATAAGATATATTTATCTAATTTGATAAGATTAAGAAAGTTGGTTAAATTAGTTAATAAAAAAAGGCAGCTCAATGTACAAAATTCCCACTAGACGGGGTTTGCGAAAGGTCAGATGTATATAGCCTTACCCTTGCAACTTGCAAGCAGAGAAGTTGTTGCTAGGATTTGAACTTGTGACCTCTTGCTCACATGGTAGTAACTTTTACTGTTGCTCCAAGGCAGTTAAGTTATTTAACATGATATATGTTTTCTAAAACACTTTAATCATCTTTCTTAACTCTCTTTTTCCCTCTCCTCCTTGATTATTGTTGAGGGATCATTGATAAGGGTAAATTAGAAAAACAATAATAAATATATTTTATATTTAGGGCCAAAATCAATTTCCTCAAGTACGTCATATATTAAGGATCAGAGAGAGTAAATGCGTGTCAGATGTACTTTTAGAAGCTTGTAATAATATACTACGCCATTTTGATGGACAGGGTGAATGTGAATTGCTGCTAGTCTGGGGCATCCAGACACAGTAAATTGTCAGACTGAATCATGGCTTTCATGGGGCTTATTCATTTGAGGCATCTGATTGAATCTGAACTTTTACACTGTAGAAACTATTCTTTTGGTACAGATATAAAGAAGATGCTTGTATATATAACAAATTCAAGTGAGAAGGTTGTCAAGTTGGTTTGGTGCACCTCGTTTTTCAACTTGAGAAAAAGATTGAACTTTGTTTTGGTTTCTTTGTTGGGGATTTTGCTGCTTGGACAAGAATGTAAATGGCTTCTTATATATCTTCATGTTTAAATCCAAGTCTTGTTTTCTCTAGAGAGATGTGTTGAAGAAATAGTGAAAGAGATTGATGTGTTTGTGGAGGAATGCTTCTGTTAATGATTTTATGATTTTTAGGGGCATTAGATCAAAACTGAATCAATTTGGCATCTTAAAAAAAAAAGAAGAAGGAAAAACTGAATCAATTTGCCAGAAACTATACTACGAGTAGTTTTTAGACTAATATATTCTAATGGGCGTGAAGTAGAATGATCTTTCCATTGCATATCAAGATTGATTTATTTTTTCTTTGGATAGCTTTCCTGTTCCTGACTTCCTGCCTCCTTGTATGAATTTCATTTTTTTTTATTAAGTTCTAAAATGAATATTTTGAGGTAGGAACACATTACTCTTTGGGTCCTTGATTAAAGATCTATTTATCTCATTTGATTAGATTAAGGAAGTATTAATCTATTATTTTTTTATATAAAACATCCTTATTTAATTTTTTAAAATAATTAATCTGGTATTGGAAGAAAGGGACCTAGACTTTTCAAAATACAAAACAGCATAATTATATTGACGTGTGTGGCATTAATATGAGTAGCAAATATTACTCATTTTATAGAATATATAGGTGTATTATTTAATTATTATTGGATTTAATTATTATTATTTTTAACCCGAAACATCTAATTATTGTTAAGAATGTATCAATATAACTAATTTAAAAAAATTGATAAACAAGAGAAGCAACTCATACATTTAGGATCAAAACTCTCAAAATCTTTTTTTTTTTTTGCCAGAACAAAACTCACAAATTATCTCTTACCTTAGAGATCAAATGAGTATATATTGATAAGCACATACATCGATGTTTATACGAATACATGCATGTTGCATATATGATAAAGTTTGATCCCAAGAGTAATATGTTGTTTTTACTTACTTATTTTGGTCCATAATCTAGGGCACTTTAACTAATTAATGAAAAATAAAAAATTACAATTAATTCATTTAATATATCATAAATTAAAATTTTTTTCACCTTTATCCTTATTGAAAAATATGTTTAAAAATTTAATGAGTGGGTAAAATTTAAAATGAAAAATAATTATAGGAGAAAACTGAAAAAGTGAGCATTAATTATCTTATAGATAATTTATATTTTGAACCAATCTATTTTTCTAGAAATGTCCTATTTTGTGGAAAGGAGCGAGTATAATACTCCCTCCGGTCCTAATTATAAGATAAAGTTGATTTTTTTGGAGAAATTAAGGAAGCCAATTAAATCACTTTAGAGTATTTATATTTTTAGTATCCTTAGATTATATATCAGTTTATTAGTCAAATTAATTAGTTTAAAGAAAAATAAAAATAAAAATATTCTAAAGTGATTTAATTGGCTTCCTTAATTTCTCCAAAAAAGTCAACTTTATCTTATAATTAGGATCGGAGGGAGTAATATTTTCCTTTCTTATATACTTCAGGAAAGTTTTTTTAAAAAATAATTGTCATTTTTTTAAAAAATTATTAAAACCCTATCTGTAAATCATTTCTTGGATTTAAATATCATTTTCCCATTCTTTCCCGCGCTAGTCCTTGATCGTTGATCCTCTCCCAAAATGGCAAAATGAAAACGAATTTGTAACCCGCCACAGGCGAACCCAAAAAAATCCACGTGGCACTGATACAGCAGCTAAGAGAATTTGTATCCCGCCAAAAAATTCCCTCACTGGCGCTTTCCTCAAAACAAGCCAAATCACTTATTACTCTATTGTTAGTTTTCTGGCTTGCTTATGTTTGAGATAGAGCGATTTCATGTTTAATTGAACACCCAGTTAGGCTCCGCATCTGTCAATTCCAAGTGATATTTCTTGGGTAAATTTTCAGTGTTATGCTGGATTTCGCTCTCTGTTCTCTCGAATTGGTTCAAAGATCGAAATCAACGCTGACATACCGGAGGTTTTTCTGTGTTTTGCAAATCGTTGCCTGGTTGTTGCTTCATTGTTCAATTTGGACGGTTTTTGCGTTCAATTTCTGGGGATTTGTGCTGCTGTTGGGGGCGCGGATCTTGGCGCCGAATTGGACTGGTGCTGAATGGATTAATGCTCGGCTTTGGAGTTTTGTTCCTGACTTGTCGGACTTATGGCTATGGTGCATTGATGAGAAAACTAGTTCTTTTGTCGTAAAGAGTTTCATAGTACACTTCTTGGCATCGGATAGTCCCGGGATGATAATTAAGCGGGCAATGAAATTTGAAATTCCGAATCTAAAGCGATGCCAATTAGAGGAGCTCGATCCTGAAGACAGTATGTGTGCGACGAATCCCAAGAAACGGAGGGCAAATGGTTTTTTATCTACTGGCATGGCCGCTGAGGATGAATATTTGAGCAGCAATTCTGGATTTCTTTGCAGTAAAGAATCGCATTGCGGTGGTGACTTACTGTTAAGCTCAGATTTCATGAAGTCGAATGCTAAAACAGTACTAAAACCGGGCTCAAAAAAGGTTCGGCCTCCGTTATTGCGGTCGTCACGAGGTCGCCACCAGATACTTCCGTCAAGGTTCAGGGATTCGGTTCTTGGTATGTGGAAGAATAAAAGAATCCAAGTGGAGAACACATGTTCCATCTTTAAAGAAAGTGGTTCTTTAGGGGATGAGTCGAAGTTCAGTGGAATGGAATTTGCAAAACAGGGAGATAGTGTTAACAGTAGTCTAAGAGATTCAATGTGTTGTCCATATACCGAAATGGAGAAGGAAAGAGTCTTGGGTGCCTTAGATTCGAATGATTTCGACCCTGCGGACACGGAGCATGCGAAATCCTTTAGTACTGTGGGAACAACAGTTAAAGAGGGTTGTTCATCGTTAGTTAAAGTTCAGAATAATGCGTCCGGACTTAATTCTGAAGGCACTGATCCAAAAACTAATGGAAAAGCTCAAAAGAGGACAGACATTTACAAACTAGAGGATTTTGCTTGCGGTGATATAGTTTGGGCAAAATGTGGGAAGAGGTATCCGGCCTGGCCTGCTATAGTGATTGATCCCATCTTGCAAGCTCCCAAATCGGTCTTGAACCGTTGTGTTCCAGGTGCAATTTGCGTAATGTTTTTTGGGTACTCAAAAAATGGAAAGCAAAGGGTAAACTTCTCTTTACGCTTCTGGTCTTAAAATTTGAGTTTTAAAATCGTTCTCAGCTGACATCTAAAATAATAATGATCGGCAGGACTATGCGTGGGTGAGAAAGGGAATGGTATTCCCCTTCATGGAATTCATGGACAGGTTTGTATCTAATCGAAGATCCCATATAAGTTGACAGTGTCTTGCAATGATCTGCTTATTAAACATCATGTTTATGTAGATTCCAGGGGCAGACCCGACTGTACAGGAGCAAACCAAGTGACTTTCGAATGGCACTAGAGGAGGCTTTGTTGGCAGAAGATGGTATTCTGGACTCATATTTGGGAGCAGATATAATTACTAAAAGTAATTTTGAAGCTCATCCCAGTGTAGATTTGGAGGTTACGGGTTCAAATGATGATCACGAGGACAACTGCCAGGACCAGGTGAGCGTGATTTCTCTGATTGATCTTCACTAGATGATGAAAACCTTAATATGCTTCAAAAAATTTGAGTTCTTTCAGAGAATTTATTTTTATTTGAATTTATGAATATGGGAGATGAAAGTAATCCGAAGCAAATGGATCATGGCCTTATAGATGCTGGTGAAGTTGAATGCTAACAGAGATAACTAGGTGCCAGAATTTAAAAATACTATCACTCTAATAACCCAAATGGAGAATCTCGAATTCATGAAGCATAATAATCATAACCCACCTCCCACGCAGATCCTACATCTATTTATAAAGTGAAAATACATGATCAAACCCTAACGGAACTAATAGAATCCTAAACACATAATTACAAGCCTGCCATAACTGCAGTCAACTGCCACAATGTGCTTCACAGGTAACCCCCTCACTTCTTTTCTCACTATTAGTTGTGTGCTGTCCTGAAATGCCACTTACCCACCAGTTGCCCCTGGTCTAGGGTCTAGGCCTTTTGTTTCTCCTACTGTAGGTAAATCAAGCTGCCCTTGCAGAACTCTATCATGGGAGTTGTGTTTTCATTTTGTTGGTTTATATGTTTCTTTATCCTATATTTCTAGTCCAGAAAGCAGACTTGGAAAATAGTTGACACTAACTGTATATATATGAATGTGTCTTTTTTGCCAACTATAGAAATGTGTGTCTCAGAGTCAGGTTAGTTGCAGATTCTTACCCAGTGAATAAATGTGCAGGATGCTAGACTTTGTGCTGGCTGTGGTTTGATGTTAACATGCAAAGCCATGAAGAAGACTAAGGATTCTAGTGCTCAACTTTATTGCAGACATTGCCTGAAGGTTTTGTTCAATGGCTATTTATTTGTTCTGTATGCCTGGGAGAATTGCTTTTTATGAACTCTTTGTATAAGAAATATCCGATTAAGGAGAATTTACAAAGTGGTCAATGTGTTAATTACTTTGTTTAATGTTTCCACATGGAAATTCTTAGTCATTTGGAATGTGATTTTTCTTAATTAAGTGGCAGACAATGATACTTTTTAAATTGTTGATCCTGTTTTTACAGTTGCAAAAATCCAAACAATACTGTGGTATTTGCAAAAAGATTTGGCACCACTCAGAAGGTGGGAATTGGGTAAGCTTGTGTGCTTATTTGATTTCTTATTCATTTTTTGATTTCAATGAAACAATCAAAATTTTAAATATTGTGGGTCCTAACTCTGGGAATTAGGTATGTTGCGACGGTTGCAATGTTTGGGTGCATGCAGAATGTGATAAAATCTCCAGCAAACTTTTAAAGGTATTGTGGTTAATATAGCTTTACGTATATCTCTTCTGTCATTTGATTTCCTTGGTTTGCAAAGCAGTGGAAGACCATGGACTGGTTTATGGTTGCAGGATCTGGAACTTACGGATTACTATTGCCCAGATTGCAAAACAAAAGTCAACTGTAAATTTGCAGAATCACGTTCATCCAATTCAAAAATCAAGTATGCAGTAATTATTTCTTGATTTGTTTAGGTGTGTTCAACATTTTGATCTTATCTTGACACTGAGGCTGGCAGTCTTTTAATCTTGTAACATTTTCTTGAGACAGTTCAATAGAAAATAACCAAGAACATATGATACCTGAGGAGGTAACGGTGGTGTGCAATGGCATGGAAGGAATTTACATTCCAAGTCTTCATTCGTAAGCCTTCACTTTCTATTGCTTTATTGAGTTTAATCTGTTAAAAATCTTTTGGCTTGCAATCTTTAGTGGAAATAAAATTTATTCTAATCTATTTGTGCGGTCTTTCATATATCTGAAGTGCTTTCTGTTCCTTTTCTTTTTATATGAATTGCCTCAGGGTCTTTCATTTATTTTGTTGTAATTTTATAATGAAATGGCGTATTAGATGTTATCTAATGTCTCATTGAAAAGAGAAATACCTTTATCTGGATCTGTGTAGCAATCTTACTAGATTCTATATTTTTAATTATACAATTTTTATTCTGAGCACCAATGGAAGACCTTAAGGCAATTATAAGTTATCTCCTCCCAGAAGAATTTCATTGAACAGTTTTTGCCCTTTTCTTGCAGAGTTATGTGCAAATGTGGCTCATGTGGG
This sequence comes from Inga leiocalycina, assembly GCA_963242795.1. Classification (NCBI taxonomy): domain Eukaryota; kingdom Viridiplantae; phylum Streptophyta; class Magnoliopsida; order Fabales; family Fabaceae; genus Inga; species Inga leiocalycina. Next base: position 76,063,288 of record OY725324.1, read on the forward strand.
TCAAGGAAGCAGACACTGGGTGAATGGGAGCGGCATACAGGTTGCAGAGCCAAAAAATGGAAATTCAGCGTGAAAGTAAAAAGCAGAATGCTACCCCTAGAAAAATGGGTTTGTATCAGTTTTGCAATACGAGTGAAATGGCAATTTTTCTGCTGGCTTGTTTGTTGGTCTGTGTGTTTGTGTCTGTGTTAGCAGTCATGGCATTAGTGAGGAGAGTTATCATTTGCGTTTATATAATAACGTCTCCATTACTTTTATTTCCATTCACTTCCCATATTGAGTATGAAAAGGATACTCACTCAAGTTTATTTACTTATATTTTTGCTTTCTTCTTTTGTTATTATTGTATGTTTCTTTCTCATTTTTGAATTATTGTTGGTGCTTCAGATTACCGAGAACAATTCTCAAGCTGGGGTTTCCCTAAAGTTGGATCAGCAAAAGGTACTTGCCCTTTTGCAAGGTAAATATACATTCCATCTAAACTTCCGCCCAATGAAGTCTCATTATCTTTAAGGTGAACAACAGCGTATGGGAATACCTTCTCTTGAATATATCTTATTGAGTTGGAAACTTATTATTTATATTATTTTTTTTTCACAGAGAAGTACGAACCAGTTTATGCAAAATGGACTACTGAAAGGTGCGCCATTTGTAGATGGGTTGAAGATTGGGATGACAACAAGATTATTATCTGTAACAGGTGTTACTATTTTTGTTGAAATTGATTTCAGCATTTGGATATGTTAAAAATTTGTTTTGACCATACATGGTTGCAAAGGAAGCAAAATTGATCCCTATTTGTGCACTTGGTCTTTATGCAGGTGCCAAATTGCTGTGCACCAAGAATGCTATGGGGTGAAGAACGTTAAGGATTTTACTTCTTGGGTTTGTAGAGTATGTGAAACTCCTGATGTGGAGAGAGAATGCTGCCTCTGTCCGGTAAAAGGCATGTGATCTAGCTTATGAATGGTCTGACTTGCTTTTGTTGTTTCCCTCACATAATATATTGAGTTCTTTTTCAGAGCTTAGTGGTGAATCCAGCATTCTAATTCTCCACTGAGAAAAGGAATTCTTTTTTTTTTTTTGAAACATTTTTTTGGCATATCAAGTACTGACATTCTTCATAACAATAAAAAAACTTGCTTGACTTTGGTGGATTTTCAAACTCTCCTCACCTGACCATTCTATGTATCAAACCACTTTGTTGGTTTTCAAGTAGTTTAGTATAATCCTCTTGTAAGTTTCATTCAAATGCGGTCATGATTACATATAGTTCTGTATTTTGTGCATTGACTACTTGTGTCTTCCCCCCCTTGGCATGTTTATGCCATTGTCAGTTTTTGTCACCCAGTGCAAATTTGCTTTTGATACGGAAAATTTCTTTGTAGGTGGTGCTCTGAAGCCAACTGATGTTGACATGCTGTGGGTTCATGTAACATGCGCTTGGTTTCGGCCTGAAGTTATTTTCCAAAACCACGAGGCAATGGAACCTGCCATTGGAATCCTTAAAATTCCTCCAAATTCGTTTTCAAAGGTACATTTGGCAGAAAGCTTGTCTTGACATTGACTTGGTTTGAGTTACAATATTTTCTCTAGCAACAACCCTAGAACTAAATTATGTAGTCTTCCCTCTTTGATGCACAGTTCGAAAGAATTAATATTCTTTGTGGGGAATCTTAGTCGTGCCATATTTAGATGCTCTTTGTTTGTTGACTGCAGATTTGCATTATCTGTAAACAAAGCCATGGATCATGCTTAAGTTGTTGCAAATGTGCTACTTATTTTCATGTGATGTGTGCATCAAGAGCTGGATATAGCATGGAAGTAAGTTTGGTCATTTTTAATATATATTTTTAAATATCTTTATTATTATTGTTTATGCAAACAGGTCACTCATCAGATACACGTTCCCTTTTTTTCTTAGTTTTCTCCTTTTCATTTTGAGTGAAGAGGCATCATATTTGTTGCCATTCCTAACTAAATAGTTCCACGACAAATAGTATTAAACCAAATCAGGATTACTAGCTTGGATAGTTCCACGCTATCATATATGGCTTTACATGTTAGTATTTGTTTGAACTTACAGTTGCATTCCAAGGAGAAGAATGGGAGTCAGAGAACAACAAAGTTAATATATTGTGCAGTTCATAGGTTTGGACTCCAATCACCTGGTTGGATTTAGTGATAGTTTCTGTATGAGTTTTAAAATCAATGTAGCCTTGTATCTTAATTTCATCGCAGAGCCCCAAAACCAGATTCAGTACTGGTTGTGCACACACCCTTGGGTGTTTTCTCTCCCAGAACTGAACTTCAAAATCATAAGGGATGCTTCACGGGATCGAGGTTAGTTTCACCAAAGGAGGTAGAACTTCTTGAAGAGCCCTCAACCTCTGAGATTACCAAGTTTGAGCCACCCTCTGCTGCCAGATGTCGTGTTTACAGAAGGCCTCTCAATAAGGTCGAGTTACTTCTGTTTTTTATTTGCTCATGGAACATGAAATGCTATTGCTTCTTTTTCATCAAATTTTATTTTACAACTGGTCTTACTTAATACGTTTTTGATGTTTCCAATTTGCCAGAAAGTTGATAAGCCAGTAATTCACTTACTGGGCGGAACAAGACATCATTCTTTAAGTGCAATAACTCAATTGAACAGTTATAAGGTGATCTTCGTGCCTTAGGTTTCACTTTGGCACTATCTCAGACCTATTTCTTTTGAAGTAGTTAATCTAGTTTTGTTGATTTGTGGCTGTATTGTATGAATAATAAAGACAATATCTTTCCTTGTTTTATGATAGGACGTTGAACATTCTGATGTATTTCTTTCGCTCAAGGAACGCCTTTATCATTTGCAGGTAAAACATACTAAATTTTATTATCTAATCTATAATTTTAAGTCCTTTCTTATTATCATTTTTCTTGTTTTTTATTTTAATGCTTTGGGTTTCAGAACACTATAAAGCATCAAGTTTGCTTTGGAAAATCTGGTATACATGGGTGGGGCCTCTTTGCTCGTCGAGATATAGAAGAAGGAGAGATGGTTAGTCACTATGCTAAGATTGTCACCAAATATGTGTAAGATTATTACATGCCTGTAGATTCTGTTGAGGACATTATGTTTATGTTAGTTATGTCTGTCTGCAGGTTGCTGAGTATTGTGGTGAGCAGGTAAGGCGGAGCATAGTTGATTTAAGGGAAGCAAAGTACCGGTCAGAAGGCAAAGATTGTTATGTAAGCCCCTTGTTTTAGATTTTACTTTTGATACTCTGTTCTGTGCTGCCATGTTGCATCTTTACCCCATCATACAGTGAAATGTATTTTAAAGTCAAGCTATAGTTCCATTTGTGATCTTTTTGTCTGTTTATGCAGCTGTTCAAGATCAGCGAGGAAGTGGTAATTGATGCAACAGATAAGGGCAACATAACACGCTTGATAAACCATTCTGTAAGTTTTACTGGATTCTGCAATGCCTTGCATATTCCTTTTCTTAGATGTTGTTTTATGTTTCTTCTTACTTTTAGCACAATATCCAACATGTTGCTCAACAATTCAAAGGAGACTGTTGTCTTGATATGAGAACAATTGAGTCTCCTAATCTGAACCTAGCTTGCGTTATGCTGCTTACTGAATCTGATATAGTATTATGCAAGAAAGGAGAATTAAAAAAAAAGAAAAGAAGATACTAATGTTTACTCTGGTTTGCTTCAGTGCATGCCGAACTGCTATGCGAGGATTATAAGTTTGGATGATGAGGAGAGCCGAATTGTTCTTATTGCCAAGACCAACATCTCTGCTGGTGAAGAACTAACGTACGGTTTGTTCTGTTTTATATCCTTGATAATTCTGTAGAGAGCTCTACTTTATATGAGGTTGAACCTTCTCCATTATATGCATTTCATGTTAAAATGGTTCGATCTTTAGAGGTAGAGCTTTTCCGTGGAAGCAGTTTTAATGTGACATAAACTTGCATATATCTGCAAGGGGAGGTGGATTTCTTGTTTGCACATGGGAATTTGGATTTGACTTGATTTGGAGTAACTCTTTTCATCTCAATGTTGCAACAGGTATGACTACTTGTTTGATCCGGATGAGCTTGATGAACTGAAAGTTCCCTGTCATTGCAATGCCCCAAATTGTAGGAAATTTATGAATTAGGGTTCCATTTTTTTTATCATCTGAGGTGCAAATTGCACCTGACCAACGATAAACATCTTCCCGATTTTTTAAATAATTTTTTATTTTATTTTGTTGTACAATTTTAGTTTTTAATCTGTATACAAGTTCAATATAATTTGTATATTGTACAATTATAAATTATAATAAGAAAAAACTCCCGCCAAGAGTCTTCACAGTTGTGTTGGAGATTCTTAAGCAATATATCATGTTAGATTATAATATCTGATTTCTGTAATTCTTTGTAATTTTACTATTTATGTCTATAAAAATAAAATAAAATAATTATATTATAATACATTTAATGACCTTTTTTATAAGAAATGTGAAAACATATATTCAATGACTTTTTTTGGAAATATATGCATAAACTAATATTCGATATAATACCAGTATGCGATAGTGTCTTTATACTAACATTGTTTATTTTTAAATAAAACTAAAAACTAAAAAAATTTTATTTTGCAAGTAGATCTTTTTTTTTTGCCAAGATTTTGCAAGTAGATCACATGTATTGAGTTGTACTGTTGACAACATAATTCATAAAACTTCAGCTTTATCATACTCTTGATACCCGTTTAGCATGTCCCGTGATTTTTTTTTTCCGGTTATCAGAGAAAAATTATTTTATTTGAATCAGAGCATTTGGCGCGCGTATATAACGACACTCAGAACACTTTTGCGCTTCAGACTCGCCACCGGAGTGGTTCATTCTTTTTCTGCTTTAGCTTCTGAGTTCAGACGGAGCCGGTGAAGAATCCGATCTCAAACATCTCAGGCATGGGAAAGCGCCTCCAAAATGGCGCTGCTTCTGACGGAAACGGATCAGAAAAGCGCATGCGAAGGAGCAACTCCATTTGTTCCTGCAACTCTCCTCGTCCTCCCTTTCTCTCTCCACATTCGAATTTCAACTGGTTTTCTTTCTCTTCCTCTCTAACCAGACAAAATTGATTTAGCTTTAACGAATTACTGTGTTCTGCCTGGCTTTGAACTTCAACGTGATCGTAAGCTTGTTTATATTTCTCTGTATCACGGATCAAACTTTGAGATCAATCTGATTCTCTGGTTCGAAATGAAGTTTAACTCTGATGCTTATCAATTTTGAATTAAGCTTAATGGTTCCATTGTTTTATTAATTAACGCATGGAAGCGGTGCTTCCTGTGTGACTTTAGCTAAGTAGAAAAACTTCCGTGCTTGAATCTTATCGTTATAAATCTCCTTTTTGAATTTTTAAAATACAAGTGAATATAGCATCACAGATTTTCAGCTGATCCAGGAACTTCAAATAGCCGTAGTCGCTAAGTTTCGAGTCGATTTTAACCTGAAAACAAATTCACATCGATCTGCAGAGCAAGCTGAATTATTATGGACGGTAACTTTTCGACAGAAAGTAAATAAGAAGTTGCATCAGGAGCTAATATATGCTCTGTTTTCAAAGTTAATTTTATTCTGAACGGATTGTCGTGGAACTCATTGAAAACTGCGCGCGCTTGTGAAACTCTGCGATCTGTTTTTGTCCGGCCTACTATTTGAACGGCAATATAACTTAATTCAGTTTCAGCTTGTTCCGTAGTCAACAATTTCAGTTTGATTGCCAGAGAAAATGAAAAGCGACGCTGTCTATTATTTATTTACCGAATTTGGCTTGAAATTGGTAATGATGCATTTGATGCTCATTATGAATTTGTTGTGTCAAAGGTTAATAACAGCATCTGTGATTCCCTACATATCTATCTTAGAATATATGAACACACGTATATTATTCTAATCTGAACACTAATTATTTCTCAATGCTAAATGAGAAGGTACGAAGAGGATATATGGTCAGAGATTGCCAAGTTTCTGGACGGGAAATCTCTGGTGAAGCTGGCAGCCACAAATCGATGGTTCCGCAGAGTTATTATGGACGACACTATATGGAAGTTTGTGAGCCTGCGTGATCTTCAGGTCCCACCTCCTCCTTCACGGGTGGCGTACAGGTGGAGCAAACTATACACTTCAGCCTTTGGTAAGGCTTGATGATCGTTGTATTTTTTTCCACGTCGAATTAAGATTGGTAAAGGATGCAATGCATTGCCACGTCCAATTGATTACAATTGTTTATTGACTTTGCAGATGGGAGCCACTCTTTTATGTTCCACCAGCAGGAGAAACATATAGGTGAGTTGTAGACTAAAAATTTACCTACATTACCTTGGACGTACGTAACACGCTAATCTCCAACCTTATTACTTGTAAATGCCTATCCTTGAACCAAACAGTTCTAGCACTAACAGTTATACTTTGGTTTTCTTCGCAGAACTTTGCGCTTCATTTGATTATTCATTGTAAATTCTTTTGAAGTGTCATACCCTAATATTTATCTAAGCACTGATTCGTTTTTGTTTCCTGCAATATTGAAGTAAACCGTGCTAATCATTGCTAATAATATGTTGGCAAGTTCGCGTAACATTTGAGGGCATTACTAATGTACATTGGGTTTTCTTGCGTACTCTCAGATTGGATGCGTATTGGTGCCTTTTCCTTTGACTCTTCGTTAGCTCTCCTAGCAGAGCGACTGACCTTTCCGAGGAAGATCAGAAAGGAAGAAACAATGGAAAATATGTTGCAGTCTCACGGTTGCTGCATGTTAGACAACGTTAAAAGTGGGATCTGGATTGCTGGTAATTCCCAAGTTAACTGCTTTGAGACTATCTTTTAAAAAAGGAATTAAGTCACTGTCTTGTTGATATGGGTAATTTTTCAGACCTGCAGCTTGTACGATGCCCAGTTTGTGATCTCAACACATGCGATGGTAGGGGTTGAATTACTTCTAGACAGCATTCTTTTCCGGATATCGTAATTAATATGAATCTAACTTCTGCCAATTGAGTAAGGGCAAAAAGAATTTTACCTTTATAATGTGTTTGCTTATTAACTGCCACATGTAAAAGAGAGTGGCGAACAATGAGTTATGTCATACAGGACTTTCCCATACAGTGAGGTAAGATGCTAAAATTATACTGACTTCATTTGACCGTTTTCTATTACTAATGCAGGAACAATGCAGACTCTGGATGCGAGGCATATAGAGCTTTTCCTCTGTGAAGGCTACCAAAATGGGAGCTGGGAATACCAGCTAATCGGATCTCAGGATATCAAAAAGCGAGCAGATGGAGCAGCTGGGGCAATTTTTGATTTCACACACTTGAAGGATTCTTCAACTTCCGGTAAACCCTGATACTTTTAGTTTTAGGATAAGCTCCCTAGGAAATACCAGTGCGTAATGAATTTACCTTCCTTTCTTATGATTGAGCCATAGTTGTTCTATATGAATAAACTCGACCCCAGTCCACTAATCCCGAACTTTAATTTTATATCTTAGACAAAGCGGGTACTTATTTAATTGATCCACTAAACAGTTGCAATTAGAAAATTATTTCCACGAAAAATAGCTCAAGTGGCTTCAGCTTTTCTGGTGATTGGTATTTCAGCAACTTGCCTCATGATCTATTACTTTTGGGACTGGCATTTAGGCATAAACACAATCTGTTCTAATTTACTTATTATATATGGCAGCGGTATTTGATTACCCGTCATGGATAGGCAGACAAAATGATTGGCAACCGAAGGCCAAGATTTCTGCCCATGCGGTTGCTGTTAACACGAATTTACAAGATAATGAAGGTAAGAATATTTATATTTTTCGGCTGTTTCAACCCTGGAAATGAATCCCAAGAAACTTTAGAATCCCATTCTTCTTATCCAGAGTGCTCAAGCAATTTCGCAGTCCATAGTGGTTATCGTCGTTTCTGCTGCCTTCCCTCTATAAGATAGTCTTAAAATTCAATTTCCATTGGACTTTCTTCTCCCAAGTACTTTTGTTTATCATGTTTTATAATTTTAATTTGTTCTGATGCAATCAGGTCTTCATGTGAAATACCATGCCATGAGGGCTGGGAGTGACGGAGAAGTAGTTGCCATTAGAATCTCTCAGCAGCTCCTTTGATTCATTTTTGTCGTGTCTCGAAGGGATGCCTATATCACATATTTTATACTGCACTATTGAAAAAGTATTGTAATCTTTTCTTTAAGTTCCAATTATATAGCTTTAGGCAGAACATTAGGGATCAGGATAGAAACATTTCTCAAGTGCAAAGTTACCAATTGGTAATGATTACATAGCATTCTTTTGTATGCTAGTATAAAATGTACCTGAAGATCATGAGTACCATTGGCTAATCTGTTCAAGTTTAGATGAATTGTTGCTTGCCGAAGCTAAATGTTTAGTACCAATTTATTTCTCAAGCAATTGCCTGACATGGTAAAACAAGAACTCTATGTTCCGTAAAATGTGCAAATTTTTTTTTGAGAGATTCAATATATTTAACTGCCACATTGGGAAAAAAACTGTCACCGAGTAGGATAGGTGGGCATTGAAATGCTAATTTGTAGCTTCAAAAGACCAAATCCTCAGATGTTAGCCTCAGTTCATATTTCTGATGTTCTATTAACTATAAGTCTATAGGCCATTATATAACTCACTGAAGAAAATAGTCTCCCATATTTTATTCAAAAAACCCTCAATTTTCTTTTGTTGATCACAAAACCTCTATGATCGTATTTGAATTCAACGAATACTCATATTTTAGCCACAGACCTATGGTTACTATATTTATAAGTCTTTTTTTAATTTTTACTTCATTTTATAAAATTTAAATTTATCATTTAGTGATACTTTTTTATCATACCCTTATTTCTAATTTTAATGTAGCATATATAGGTATAATTGATCTTTACTTTTCAATAATTATAAATAAATTAAGGACAAATTTAAAAATATAAAAAATTCTGATCATTAATCATATTTCTTAATTCTTAACCTATATACAAACGTTTGGAAAACACTTATATTTTAAGATAATACATATCTCCATTTGAAATCTTAACCACCTAGGAAAAAATGCTTCATATTTGAAACAGAGGGAGCAATTTACAACTGATAATTTGGATTTTAATGTGAAATATTGTAGATTAAGGTAATTAAGTGGATTATTAAGAACTTTTGGTCTTTTTTTGAAATTTTAAAACTTTTTTATGTTAAATTGAAGTTAAAGCGTTAAACAAATGTATTGGTCCTAAAGTGTTATTTTCCCTAAAACATTAGTTTGGCTCTGGCTTTGTTATTTTTCCGCCGAAATCTGGTGAGATTCCGTTTTTCTGTCAGCTAAGGCTCCTGGGACAACACTTTGGTGAACTGCGTCAGTTGGTTAACTCCATGAAGTCAAGGCCATAGCCCCACCTCTCAACGTAGAAATCATAATCAAGGCGAAGGAGGTAATGGCTGATAAGAGTCGGACCTTTCCGGCGGATCCGAACATCCCTCGATGGGTTTGTCAGAACTGCCGCAACCCCCTCTGCATCGTCGGCGTCGATTCTTATGCTGAAAAGTTCTTCAACGACCCCTCTCGCTCTGGTTAGCTAGGGTTTTCTTTCTTTGCCTTCGTATTTTATATGGTTTTATTTGAATCGGTTATTTTGTATTTCCTTACTTCTTATTATGTTTTGATTTCATTTGGGACGTTGCTGTTGCATTCGGGCGGATCTCTGAATTTTATTATTTATGCCGTTTGATGATACCATACTGTATTTAGGATATGATTCTTTTTAAGGATATATCTCGTGACCAGGTTTGAGTTATGCCTCTGCGGAGTACTGGTTTATGATGAGGGAGAATTTCTGTCCATAATTTGCAATGCTTGCCTGAATTGAGGCAGTTTAGTAATTGTGTTGCGCTGTTTTTCTTATCCTGAAAATTGTTCCTGGAGAGGGCACTACGTGTGGTTCTCTTTTCTGCACTGTAATAATGTATGTCGATCAATTTAAACAAATTTGGCGGGTATTCATTAAAAATTTTTCTTGATTATGCAACAGAAGCGGAGCCCATCTTTTATGTTAAACCCTTTCCACCCTAGTGAAGTGCAAAGGATTTTACCTGCTGAGCTAGTTGATGATTATTTAGGGTTGCATGAGAGGATTGTTTTGATTTATTATAATGAGGAGGTGATGCACATGCAGGAATGCAAGGATCTTCCATTGATGGGGCAAACAGTGTGCTAAGTACAACTAGAATGGACAATTCTTATGTTGTCTTGCCAAAGCAACGGCCTCTGGCTCAAGGAAATCCTCCATCTTGCGGTGTGACTGTCAAGCCAGATACAGGCCAACGTGGAAAGGCAATGGAAGAGTCATTTGTGGTTGTGCACAAGTCTGAATCCACTTCTGATGGGAGTGGAACCCACACATCTCCTGGGGCTGATCCAAATGGTCCTTTGCAGCCTCACAACACTGGGTTTCATTCCACTATTACTGTGCTGAAACGTGCTTTTGAGATTGCCACAAAACAGACACAGGTTTACATAAATGGAGTCTCTAATTTGTTTCTGTGCCCTGATAACTTGCTGCCAGTTGACTCATTATTTACGTTAATCTATATGCATTTTCAGGTTGAACAACCTTTATGCCTTGAGTGCATGAGGATATTATTAGATAAGCTTGATAAGGAGGCCGAAGAGGTGAACAGGGACATTGAAGCATATGAAGCCTGTCTTAAACGCTTGGAAGGGGAGGATGGAGATGTACTTAGTGAAGCTGATTTTCTAAAGGAGAAATTAAAGGTGCTTACCTGTTTACTATTTCCATTATTTGTCTTTTATTTCAGGAGAATATTCAAACCATAACTTTTAATGACTATTGTTTAGATCTACAGCCAGTATAGAGTATACATATGCAGGATGGAATAGCCTATGGAGTTGCATGCCATATTGGTTTACCATGAAATATATGATGTGAATAGTTGTTTTTGAAGCATTTATTTTCCTTGGTCGCTTACCATAGGTTTGATATGGGGATCTAATTTTTTTCTTAGAAAAAATAATTTAATGAAGAGAGGAACGATACAAGAAAATTGAGGACAAGTAGTCCTCTCAAAACAAATAAAATAAAAATTACAGGTAACAATAAGACTTCCAGAGGGATACCTCTTAGAAAGTTTAACTGCTGAAATTTAAAGAGGCCAAGAAAATAATTCTGTCATGAACTAGTTGTGATGGAAGAAGGCTGCCCATTAAATACTAATGCATTGCTTTCTAACCAAAGACATCACTCCCACCAAGACTGCACTTTACTTACTGAAGGGAGAAAGGTTTAGTAGTTATAACGTGTTTTGTCCTGCAAGTTAATCTGTCATGTGGGATTCTATCTGAAGTGTGATTATCTTAGATTGCACAATTTGATTAATAGGATGTTGTTGAGATTATCATCTAATTTTCTTGTAAAGCTAAATGATTAATTTGATTCATGAGTTCTATTAAAGATTGAGGAAGAAGAAAGAAGGCTTGAAGCAGCAATTGAAGAAACAGAAAGACAAAACTCTGAAGTAAATGCTGAACTCAAGGAGCTAGAGTTAAAATCAAGCCGCTTCAAAGAATTGGAGGAGCGGTATATTTACTGTCTTTACCTTTGAATATGACTTTTCTCAATCAAACTATGTCATATCCAAAAATGTTCGGATTTTTCTCTATAACTATTGTTCTATGGGTATAGGTGTTCTGTTATTTGTTTCTACCAAGTGCTTGTGGACCCTTATGTCATTACTTATTTCTCATATTTTAATCTGTAACAGGTATTGGCACGAGTTCAATAATTTTCAATTTCAATTAATTTCTCATCAGGTTTGTGGTTGATTATTGTTTTCTTTTTTTGGCTTAGTATCTCTATCGGCATACTCTTCGAAGGAAAATTTATTCTTGAAAGTTTCTGTTGGTTCGTGCTAGCTATCATACTCTTAAGTTGATCTAGGTGGTTTCTGAAGGGTCGTTGGTTTGATTCGAATTGCATAGTTAATTTCCTTGTTTTGGCTTTGTCAAAGAGTGCCTCAAGTTCCACTGCCATTTTTGAAAGTAAAACATGCTGTTACTAATGGATTGAAGGAAATAAAACTGACTTCGTATTACTGTCGTTAAAGAGTCATGCTTAATATTATGTGAACGAAACATTATTTTTGACCAATTTTGAGAAAGTTGGAGAAAATCTTTCTTGTTTTCCCCTTCTTTTAACTGCCATTAAAATGCTTTGATTAACAGGAGGAGAGAGATGCAATTTTGGCCAAGATTGAAGTTTCACAAGCACATTTAGAATTGTTGAAGCGAACGAATGTGCTAAATGATGCCTTTCCCATCTCTCACGATGGAGAGTTTGGAACAATCAACAATTTCCGACTTGGAAGACTCCCTAAAGTTTCTGTAAGATGTTTAACATGTTCTTTACTTCCACACTATATTGATCTTAATATTTATCACTGGGTTTGTTGCAAGGCAACTTGAAGCATTTTGGATAATTGGTGAATAACAATGGGGTAGAGACAATTTGTTTATGCTGTCATTTGTATGAGTTCATCTTTCTTTTGTTCTTTGATCTGCTCAGTTTTCTACCCAGAGTGTACAGCTGAGAGTTTTAGTGTGATGAGTGTGTTGTTTCTGGTTGTATTGTTTACTAACAGATTGAGCCTTACAGATAATTTGGCAAGTCTACACTCTGCACATTTTATGCTTCGTTCGTACACCATATTTCTTATGTTAGAGGTGCTAGAAAGCATGCTTTTGGCGTCTTCATAAAATACGTATAAATGACACAAGCCATTTCTGAGTATACTTCTGGAATGCAATCTGTAGATAATTTGCCACCAAAGATGTCAAACTTGAATAATAATTTCTGATGATTTAATTGTTTGTTTATACTGGAAATTGAAGCTCATTATTGCATCTGTTATAAAGTAAATTTATGCTTCGTTCATACACCATATTTCTCATGCTAGAGGTGCTAGAAAGCATGCTTTTGGTGTCTTCTTAAAATACGTATAAATGACACAAGCCATTTCTGAGTATACTTCTGGAAGGCAATCTGTAGATAATTTGCTACCAAAGATGTCAAACTTGAATAATAATTTCTGATGATTTAATTGTTTGTTTATACTGGAAATTGAAGCTCATTATTGCATCCGTTATCACGTAAATTCATCATGTAGCAAAGAAATCCTTTGGGGAAAACTTCAGCTTCTACGACTCAATAGTCAGAAAGTGGTTTTTGACAAAGACCCCTATGACAGTACGGATAACTAATAGAAGATATGATAATATGATTATTTAGATTCTATGGTGTGTAAGGTTGAGTCTTGCTGTGCCTGTTCATAGAATTATAAAATGTTGCAGCTGCATGTGGCATTTGCTCACATGATTATAGGAATAAGGTGTAACTATGCACTTTTCTTCTTGAGCATTTTCTTAGCTTGTTTCTTTTCTTTGCTTATCTTAAGTCCTTTTTTTATTATGATATCCACTGTTTTCCACAATGTGCAGGTTGAGTGGGATGAGATAAATGCTGCTTGGGGTCAAGCTTGCCTTCTCCTTCATACAATGTGCCAGTATTTCAGGCCAAAGTTTCAGTATCTTTTTTCATTAAGAAAATAGAATCATTTTGGTTTCTATTTTATTTTGGTTAACTTTTTTTTTTACGCCTTCATATGAAAGCCATTCACAAGTCCAGAATACGGTTCCCTTATTTTATCAAGAAAAGTTCAGATTTAGTGACGGGCTTGCTAATGCTTGGGGTCTTAATAATTACTTATATTCTTGTTTGGCAATCAAGCCAAAGTTTGCTATTGCTATGCACTCTCACTTAAACGTATTACCAAGTCATCTTATTTTGCTTATATATATATATATATATATATATGTCTAATTCAACTTCCATGTATTCTAGAAGAACCCTTGGGTATTTTTCTTTGGTAAAGGGGAATCTGGTTGCTGATCCAGTTTACTTTACAATGAGGAATAGCGTCATTCTTCTTGTTTTTTCATAGATTTGTTCTCTTATTCTGTAAACTATGGCACAAGTATTGTTGTTGAAATGAAATCGCATAGCAGACTGGATCCTGCAATCTCCTACTTGCTTTTATGCTATTAATTCCCATTTTCATATTATTGTCACTCTGAATTGTGCATATGATTTCTTGCAAATGACTTGTGACCTATCCTTAATCATTCAATCCTTAGATCTAAAGTAAAAATAATCCCTATGGGTAGCTACCCTCGCATCATGGACAGCAACAATAGCACTTTTGAGCTGTGAGTATGCTTTATACTGCTATTATTGTTTGTTTTTTATTTAAACATTGTGAAAACCTCTTTGAGCTTTTGAAATGTCATTTCTATGATATTTTGGGTCAAGCTTTGGCCTTCGCTCAGATTATGAACGTGTGCTGAGATTGTGGTTGGTATATGTTACATCAATTTGAAAAGCTATGAACAAAATTTACAGAGAAAGGCTTATTTGCAGTGTAATTTTGATGAAATGTCTGCCTTCTGTTTGTTCTTTCACTTGTCCACTGGATCATCATAAATAGATGTCAAGATTTTTCAGGTTTGGTCCAGTCAACTTGTTTTGGAGCACTCGCTATGACAAAGCAATGACTTTGTTTTTGGTATGCCTCAAAGAATTTGCCGAGTTTGCCAATTCTAAGGATCAGGAGAATAACATTCCGCCTGAGAAGCGTTTCAAATTGCCATATAAGTAAGTTCTATCATTTGTATTAGTGGTAATGGATTTTATGTCGGCATAGGATCTTAAATGTTGTCTTGGGATATTAAAGATATAAAGAGATAGAAAGACATCATGCATCTTGGTTCTAAAGCCAAACCTGTGCTAACCAACCCCCCCCCCCCCCCCCCCCAAAAAAAAAGATCTATTCCTCATCCACTGCTCCTGACAGATTCATAGGTGGTTTATGTCCGGCTGTCCTTGGTTTTTGATCTTTTTATAGAATTTTTGTTCCTATTATTGTTTAATATTTATTAAATAAATATATAATATAATTACCACACTGGATCAGAGAATGCTGAATTGAGGGACTACAGGGAAATGGAACATTTTTATCCTTTTTTTGGGGGGGGGGGGGGG
The DNA here is from genome assembly GCA_963242795.1 of Inga leiocalycina. Classification (NCBI taxonomy): domain Eukaryota; kingdom Viridiplantae; phylum Streptophyta; class Magnoliopsida; order Fabales; family Fabaceae; genus Inga; species Inga leiocalycina. Next base: position 76,078,457 of record OY725324.1, read on the forward strand.
GCAACAGGAAATGGAAGATATTGATTGGTTTGAGTTTTGGCTGTCTAGTTTTGATAGAAGATAGCATAGGAAAGATGGGGAGTGGGTATCTGTTATGATGATTATGCATTCTTTTAATGTGTACAATTTTAAATTACATTACTTTAAATATAATATTTACATTGGCAATAGAAGGAACATATAGAAGCCTTCCCTCCTCACAAACAACAAACCCTTTTTTCCTTCTCATTATTCACAATTCCCCCTACCCCCGCCCCAACAGAAAAACCATATATATCACCTGACATACTTTGTAGACTTACTTTTGTCACATATCATGGTGAATTGCGAATTAGCAACTTTGAGCTTGATGTTTTAGATGCATTTTGGGCCCTTCTGCTATGTACGTTGATGAAGTCGACGATAGAATAGACTGTTTTGCTTGGTGTGCTACTTAGATGTTGGCTGTGACATAATAGAAAGTTCTTTTGGTTTAAATTAGAGGCTGCAAGAAATCAATTGATGGGTTCTGGGATGCCTGCCCCTCTTGCAAAACTTCTTTATACTTTCAAAATCCCTGTATACTTTTCATGGATTTCACTGAAACGTGATTAGTGAACCAAATCATAAGTTACTTTTGTTGCATGAATGGGCGTGTATAAATGTGGTTTATTTGTATTCTTGTTTATTTTTTAACATATGCACAATCTTTAACTACCATTTTTTCCTTTTTTCCCTTTCTTCTTCTTTTTTAACGAATGACAAATACCAGGGGCTGTTGATTTTGTTGGATTGATATTGACAAATTTGGTAACTAACATTTTACGAAAAACAGCTTCAATGCGCAAGAATCCCAACTGTGAAACTTTTAGATTCAAACTCGCTCTCCTCTTTTTTTTTTTTTTTAATCTTTTTATATTTTTAACTTTGTAAAAATTTTCATGAATTGCATATAGAAACCTAATTAATGAATGAAATCAAAAGTTATTGTTGTTGCATGTGTAGCAGCTTATATACAACCCAGAACTATCATTAGTTATTTTGGGTTAGAATGACAAATACCATGGGCTTGTGACTTGTAGGATTGAAAATGACAAAGTGGAAAACTACTCCATTACTCAAAGCTTCAATAAACAGGAGAGTTGGACTAAAGCTCTCAAGTACACTCTCTGCAATTTGAAATGGGCTCTCTACTGGTTCGTAGGAAATACAAATTTCCAGCCTCTTTCAGCAACGGTGCCTTCCCGTGCTGAAGTTCCAGCTGTAGGGTCTTTGTACATGAAACGGGGTAATGAACCCAGGTCTGAATCTCGAAAGTAAATACTTGGTAGGATTTTGCCAAAACACAAATCTGTACAGATCAATACGTAGTATTTCTCATGTCTTTGAACAGACACCTTTTTTCAGTCCCCAAATGGAACGGACATTTTTTTTTAGTTCTATAGATAAATCTTCCCTATTTTTCCCACGTTGTCAACTCTAGTTATCTGCTGCTATTTTCTTTGATCTTTTCCCGACCTAAAATGCATGGCAACATTGGGGCATGCTGAATGTTTGGTGTATACGTTGGCTGTAGTTTAATAAAATTAAATTATGGTGTCTGAATAATTTCTGCTAGCGCTTTTCCACATTATCAACCCATCAGAAAAGCTCATTATCATGTGTTGATTTTACAGAACATCATTAGGAACATAAGAATGGCCCCGCACATTCTTGGGAAGACCCAATTATAAAAGAGTTGTAACTAAATTAGGACGTGGGCATGTCGAAAGTAATTTCATCATATATATATATGTGTCCATTATGCGTGCGTGCGTCTTTGAATTACAGTAGTTATTATTTTTTAACTTTAATTTCTATAAGCAATCTTTTCTGGGAAAAAAAGATGACTGTGAATCCCTCTGATTGGGCACGTCTCAATTCGCTTCTTTTCCCATATGGTTTGAATAGTCCACTGCATCAGAATTGCATGTTTAGCCAGAAAAGCCCAACCTAAGGGCTTGTCTCTTCTATCTACATGAATGTAAGCAAGCCTAATTGTTTTAGACGGGTCCTAGCCCAAGAAAAAAAGATAGATACGAAAACCCTTAAGTCCTGTTTGGTTGGAAGATAGAGGATGAAAAATAAACTCCTCCCTCTCCTCTTATTTGATATGAAAAATTGGAGAGGAAGAACCCCAAAAAAGTGCTTCAAATCCCTTTCATCCCTTTATTTTTATTCCCTTTAAATTGGCGGGTTTTAAAGGAGATAAAAAATGAATCTCTCCCCTTCCGACCCCTCCCTTTAAACCAAACAGACCTTTATATACCTTTGCGTGAAGGTTTGAATCACCCCCTACAACAGAATTGCATGTTCCGCTAGAAAAGCCCAAGGGCTTGTCTGTTATACCGATACATAGAAGGAACCCTATTTTTCTTGTGTACCTTTTTATAAATATCTGAATGAATAAAGTCGTGTTATTAATTATTATATATATAAAGAGGCCTATATCACCTATTCCTTAGTATTATCCTCTCACAATGTGGCAAACTAAATACCAACATTTAATATCCGACAGCATTTTAAACATAATTGCCTTTAATAAAAAAAAGCATGCAAATAAAAAAGCCTAACTAACTTTGATCGTGGTGTACTCCATTAAGTAATTCCTTATGCCCTTGAAAACAAAAACCTCACTCACTTTTTCATGGCTTAACATTTCACGTTTTCTTTCTCCCTTTTGAGTCATAACTCTTTTGTCACAATCGAGCAATTTTGGCATTCGTTCAATCTTACTTTCTAAATCACACTTATAAGTGCATACTTTCTGGTTGAATCACATGCTCTTTGCCAAATCATGAGTAGCTAAGAACATGATTTTATTTACAAAGGGAACTTCTCATACCGTCTCAGGCTCTCTTGTTGTGTGACGTAAAACACGTTTTAGTTGACAAACTCGCCAACCTCTCCCTCCCTCCCTCTCTCTCTATATATATTACTTCCACAATTCATAAAATCATCAAGCTCTCAATTCCTTCAAAACAAAAACATATTCGTAGTGGTTTACTTTCTTCAACTTTGAATATGAAAATGGCCGGAGCTTCTTCCATGTTTCGCATGGCAGCCATTGTGGCGGCTGTTCTTGTTGCTGTGCTGATTTCAACCTCTGAAGCCAGTTATTATCCACCGCCATCGGATGAACTGTGGCAAGCAGAGGCAATTACATGTGGGTCAGTTATTCTGGAGATCACTCCTTGTCGTGGATACATAGTCAAAACTCAACCTGATCCTACTAAAGCTTGCTGCAATGGCGTTGAGGACATTTATGACAAGGCAAAGACCAGACCAGACCGCATTGAAGCATGCAAGTGCATTAAAAGAGCACTATCCGTAGTGGGCTCATATGATCCTAATCGTATTCCCCTAATTCCTACAAAGTGTGGCCTCCCTTTTTCCCTTCCAGCTATAAGCAAAGACACTGATTGCGACAAGTAAGCCTTTCTTTCTCTATATCTATATATGTTTCCTTAAATTTCATGTTTGCTATCCTGTTTCTACAACTTCAACACGTGTTATTTGGAATTTGGGGTTCCTATTAATTTGTATTCTCTAGTTCTTTTTATAATAATCTAACTTCCCAAATGTTTTTTCAAATTATTAGACTTTCCTACATTTTGATATGTTATATGGGCAATGATACATTTTTTTTTTATTTTTTTACAATTTTTTCAAAAATGTAAATCAAAATTACATAATTTTAGAATATTTTGATTTGCAAAATCATAAAAAAAAAATAAGCTGCATCATTTCATGCCCATAAAATATCAAAATGTTATTCCATTTATGTAAAATCTATTGATTAAAAAATATTTGAAATGTTGAAGTATTACAAAAGGGTATGAGAGATATAGATACATTAAATGCCCCAAATCCCATTATTTACATTGTGTGTGTGTTTGTGTTTTAAATTTATGTAGTATGTTGGAAGATAATAACAACATTTGTTTTGGTTATGCAGGGTTGTGCCACCCAGCTTTTGAATGCAGTGAAGATGACATGGAGCCACTAGCTTGCTATAAAAAGCATTAGTATAAATAATTACTCTAAATAAATAAAACATAAATAAGGGGTCCATGTAACTTGCTTAATTGGTCAACGGAGCCTATGTTGTACGTTCAGTTGTTGAAAGACTATTATTAATAGATTTTCTGCATGCATGTATCAGTCTCATCAGTGCTCTGTTTTGACGTTAATTAATTACTGTCATAAGGTATCGACCTTTAAATAAATTAAATAATTTAATTTAGCCAATAACACAATATGCATAAGAAAAATTACCCACTGTCATGTTGTAAAATCTATACAAGACAGTGGAAATTTTTTTTTTCAAATGATATGTGAAATTTGAAAAATAACTCACGCTGTTTACAACTTGCGGTTTTGTGTAGACTTTATAATTTAATTGGCATTGATTTTCAATTATTAGTGTGCTAGTAAGATAGAGACCAAGAAAGATAGATCTCATGCACACTCGAGTTTTGTATCAATCTCTATGCGCTAGCCAACGTACATTTGGACTTTTAAGACTTTTATACAAAATTAATACTCCCATTGTCACTCCTTTTTAAAAGCCTTTTCTCACAAGAGATTTTGTTGCGGCCTGAACCATGCATGGAGCCATTCTCTGGTACTCATCACAGTGGTGAGTAACATGATGCTCATAGTTGTAGTGACACCCACCCACACCATCCAAATACAGTTTCGACATTTAATCCAAATACAGATTAACACTTTTAATTGATAATTTTTAAATATATAAAAAAGAGAAAATTCCAGAAAAATACAATTAAAAATGGGAAAAGACAAATTGGAGCTGTGAATTTATATAGTCCTAGGGCAGAACTGAAGTAGGAATATGAAATTTCCGATTCTGATCAAATTGCCCTTAGTTCAGTTGGGAAACATGAAAATAAAGTTGTTAATGGAAAATATGATATTGTTAGTATAAATACAAATGTTGTTATTGATCTCTGAAATTTGTGCCCTCAAAATTATATCTGATTTTTGGGATATGAAGTTGTGAAACAAGAAAGTAAAGTTGTTAACGTAAAATATTATGTTGTAAATATAGATACAGATGTTGTTGTTGACCCCTGAAATTTGTGCCCTCAAAATTATCCCTGTTTTTTGGGATATAAAGCTGTGAAACATGAAAGTAAAGTCGTTAATATAAAATTTGATGTTGTTAATATATATACAGATATTATTATTGACCCTTGAAACTTCTGAACTGAACTAAGAGTATTTTGGTTATTTGATCAGAATTGAAAATCCCAGATTTCTACTTTAGTTTTGACTTAGGATTTGATAAATTCGTAACACTAATTTGTCTTTTCACATTTTTAATTGTATTTTTTTTGGAATTTTCCTTATAAAAAATCACTTTTTTTTTTTAAAAAAAGAACTAACATCAATTAAGATATTATATTTATTTTAGATGTTGTAACCACTAAAATAATTATTTCAACAAATACATCTGGACTGCCCAAATTAAATCTGAACTGTGCAAATTTGGATGCTCATCGAAACTAGTTCCTCTTAAGACCATGGCAAGTGTTCATAACAATTTCATCTTCAAGAGCATAGTATTGGAAAAAAAACCATCAATTCATTCTCGCAGATTGAAAATCTTGATTAGACAGAACAACACTTGCAAGCTACAATATACCCACATGCACAAATAGTTGTTGAGTGCATGCAATGTTCTCTTTAAAGTAAAACTCACACAGTAACCACTTTCTTTTTTTGGAACAAAACTAAGATACCCCTAAAGCTTGTGTAGTTGGCTTGTAAGGCAGCATTCTTTGAGACATTCTGTTATTCTACTCCATTACTCAAAGCTTCAAAAACAGGAGAGTTGGACTAAAGCTCTCAAGTACACTCTCTGCAATTTTCTTTGATCTTTTCCCGAGCTGATTGCATGGCAAGATTGGGGCATGCTGGATTTTTTGGTGTACACTTTGGCTGTGCAGTTGTTTGATAAAATTAAATTATGGTGTATGAATAATTTCTGCTAGCGCCTTACCACATTATCAACTCGTCAGAAAAGCTCAATTATAAAAGAGTTGTAACTAAATTAGGACGTGGGCATGTCGAAAGTGAACTTCATCAGATATATGTATATGTCCAATACGCGTACGTACGTCTTTGAATTAGTTATTATTTTTTTAAATTTAATTTCTATAATAAATCTTTTCTGGGAAAAAGAATAACTGTGATTCCCTCTGATTAGGCACCTCTCAATTCGCTCCTCTTTTCATATGGTTTGAATAGTCCACTGCATCAGAATTGCATGTTCCGCCAGAAAAACCCAACCTAAGGGCTTGTCTCTTCTACCTGCATGTATGCAAGCAAGCCTAATTTTTTTAGACGCGTCCTAACCCAAGAAAAAAACAAAGAAACAAAAACCCTTATATACCTTTACGTGAAGGTTTGAATCATCCCCTGCGACAGAATTGCATGTTCCGCTAGAAAAGCCCAAGGGCTTGTCTGTTGTACCTATACATGTAAGGAAGCCTAATTTTGTATGTACCTTTTTAAAAGTATTTGAATAAAGTTTTGTTGTTATGAAAAAAAAAGAGCCTATATCACCTAATTCATACTGTTAGTCTTTCATAAGATAATAAACTAAAATTTGAAACTTTATTGAAAGAAATATCTATATTTAGTATCCAACAGTGTCTTGAATATAATTACTTCTAACGAGAAGATGCCAATACCTAACTAAAAAAACGCCCAAGCTAATTAACCTTGATCGTGGTGTACTCCATTAAGTAATTCCTTGGGCTCTTGAAAACAAAAACCTCACTTGCTTTTTCATGACCTAACATTTCACGTTTTCTTCCTCCCTTTTGAGTCATAACTCTTTTATCACAACCGAGCAATTCTGGCTTTCACTCAATCTTGCTTTCTAAATCACACTTATAAATGCATACTTTCAGGTTGAATCACATGCTCTTTGCCAAATCATGGTTAGCTAAGAACATGATTTTATTTACAAAGGGAACTTCTCATACCGTTTCCGGCTCTATTGTTGTGTGACGTAAACCATGTTTTAGTTAACAAACTCACCAACCTCTCCCTCCCTCCCTCCCTCCCTCCCTCCCTCCCTCCCTCCCTATATATATATATTCCTTCCACAATTCATAAAATCATCAAGCTCTTAATTCCTTCAAAACAAAAACACATTCGTAGTGGTTTACTTTCTTCAACTTTGAATATGAAAATGGCTGGAGCTTCTTCCATGTTTCGCCTGGCAGCCATTGTGGTGGCTATTCTTGTTGTTGTGCTGGTTTCAACCTCTGAAGCCAGTTATTATCCACCGCCATCGGATGAACTGTGGCAAGCAGAGGCAATTACATGCGGTGCAGTTATTATGGAGATCACTCCTTGTCGTGAATACATAGTCAAAAGTCAACCTGATCCTACTAAAGCTTGTTGCAATGGCGTCAAGGACATTTATGACAAGGCAAAGACCAGACCAGACCGCATTGAAGCATGCAAGTGCATTAAAAGAGCACTATCCGTTGTGGGCTCATATGATCCTAACCGTATTCCTTTGATTCCTACAAAGTGTGGCCTCCCTTTTTCCCTTCCTGCTATTAGTAAAGACACTGACTGCAATAAGTAAGCCTTTCTTTTTCCATATCTATATATGATTCCTTAAATTTCATGTTTGCTATCCTGTTTTTACAACTTCAACATGTGTTATATGGGATTTGGGGCTCTTATTAATTTGTACTCTCTAGTTGTTTTTATAATAATCTAACTTTCAGAATGTGTTTTCAAATTAAATTATTAGACTTTCCTACATTTTGATATGTTATGGGCATCAAATGATACATTTTTTATTTTTTTACTAATTTTTCAAAAATGTAAATCAAACTTACATAATTTTAGAATATTTTTATTTGTAAAATCATAAAAAAAAAATATAAACTGCATCATTTCATACCCATAAAATATCAAAATGTTACTCCATTTATGTAAAATCTGTTGATAAAAAAATATTTGAAAAGTTGAAGTATTACGAAGGGTATGAGAGATAGATACATTAAATGCCTGAAACCCCATTATTTACATTGCGAGTGTGCATTGTGTGTGTTTTTTAAAATTTTTGTAGTATGTTGGAAGATAATAACAACATTTGTTTTGGTTATGCAGGGTTGTGCCACCCAGCTTTTGAATGCAGTGTGGATGACATGGAGCCACTAGGTTGCTAAAAAAGGCGTTAGTATAAATAATTGCTCTAAATAAATAAAATATAAATAAGTGCTCCATGTAACTTGCTTAATTGGTCAACGGAGCGTATGTTGTCCAGTTGGTGAAAGACTATCATTAATAGATTTTCTACATGTATCAGACTCATCAGTGCTTTGTTCTGACATTAATTAATTACTGTCATATGGTATGAACCTTTAAATAAAGTAAATAATTTAATTTAGGGAAAATGTCAGCTAGATCCCAAGTTAGGAAAATAATATCACAAAAATCCTTTTAAAAAGTCAACTGTCAGAAAAGTCCCCAGGGGCTTTTCTGACATGAATTCCCAGTGACCATTTACCAAAATACCCCCCAAACAATTTAACCACTGTCATTGGTTACAATATATTATGCTATGTTTACAACATCGTAAGTTATATTAACAACATAGTCAGTTACGTTTACAACATGTTACGTTATATTTAATGAGTTGTAAGCGTAACTGAAGAGGTCGTAAACGCAACACAATCACACATTTTATATACATGTTGTTAATGTAACTTACTATGTTGTTAATATGACTTACGAAGTTGTAAACATAGCATAACATGTTGTAACCAATGACAGTGGTTAAATTGCTTGGGGGTATTTTGGTAAATGGTAATTGAGAATTCATGTCAGAAAAGTCCCTAGGGACTTTTCTGACAATTGACTTTTCAAAGGGACTTTTGTGATATTTTTTCCCTAACTTGGGACCTAGTTAACATTTTCCCTTTAATTTAGCCAATAACACAATATGCATAAGAAAATTACCCACTGTCATGTTGTAAAATCTATACAAGACAGTGGACAAATTTTTTCAAATAATATATGAAATTTGAAAAATAACTCACGCTGTTTACGACTTGCGGTTTTGGGTAGACTTTATGATTTAATTGGCATTGATATTCAATTATTAGCGTGCTAGTAAGATAGAGACCAAGAAAGATATATCTCATGCACACTTGAGTTTTGTATCAATCTCTATGCGCTAGCCAATGTAAATTTGGACTTTTAAGACTTCTATACAAAATTAATTTGGAAAATCTCTTATAAAGAACTTTAAAAATACTAAAAAATAAAAAGGTTCTTCCAATATTCATAATACCAGAGAAATGTTAGTGCCTGATTTGCCATTTTTAAAATCAAAAGAAAATTACAACAATTCCCTTGACAAAATCATCTTCTCCTCCAACAAAGGTGATGGTAGCCTCCTCTAATATCGATGACTATTTTTTTGGCGATGGCGATCTTTATGCAGCTCCCCCATCAATTAGGGCTTACATCTTCTACAATTTCTCCAGTGACCCACCTCAGTATTCTTCCTCTTGCGACAATTCCGGAGTCTAAGCTCTTCCTAGAGAAATTGGTTGAAGAACACACCGGTTTCTCGCTAACGAACCTCTGCTTCTTCACTATAAGATCAGATTCAGAGCTCTAGAACAAGATTGATCTCCTTGTATATAATTCAGTACGTTTGCAACTTACAATCCAAATCCCCCAGAAATTGAATTTCCCAAATTCAAATAAGCATTTGTCAATTTCGGATTAGCATTTCGCAAGTTCTCATAAGAACTTCACACGTTGCTTCAGTACTTTTGCAATTTAGAATCCAAATTCCCCAGAGATATTAAACTGGTTTTCCTAAATTCAAATAAACGTTTGTCAATTTAGGATTAGGTTTTCGCAAGTTTTCATAAGAATTTCACAAGTTGCTTCAACAATACTTTCGCAACTTGAAATCCAAATTCCCTATAGATTAAACTAGTTTTCCCAAATTCAAATAAGCATTTGTCAATTTAGGATTAACTTTAATTACAAGTTCTCATAAAAATTTCATAAGTTACTTTGGTACTTTCGCAAATTGGAATCCAAACTCCCCAGAGATTAAACTAGTTTTCCCAAATTCAAATAAGCGTTTGTCGATTTAGGATTAGGTTTTTGTATGTTCTCATAATAATTTCACAAGTTGCTTCAGTACTTTCACAACTTTCTTATCTAAACAACAACAAGGCCATGACAATAGAATTGTAGTATCATATTAAATGACAAGTGGACAATATCATTGTTCTTTCACCCTATACATTACTAATAAAATAATGGAGTATGCAATTATATACTGACACTAAGGCCATGACAGTATATTCATGAAAATAACAAAATAACTCATTTGTATAACTTGTTAAGTGCCCTGCAACAAATAAATCAACAAAGTATTAGCTCACCAACTTTTTTGTTTCATCAGTTCAGAAAAATAAAACTAAAATCCAACTTCAATGTTTAACAAGTTACAAATCAAAATTCAAAAGATTTAATAAGGGTTTTCACAAGTTTTGATAGAGGTTTCATAAGTTCGGATAAGGTTTTTACAAGTTTTGGAAATAATTTCACAAGTTCAGACTAGGTTTTCACAACTTGCAAATCAAAATTCAATTCTAAAAAGGGTTTCACGAGTTCAGATAAAACTTTTAAAAGTTCGTATAAGATTTTCATGAGTTCGGATAAGGCTTTCACAATTATCCTTCTTTCTCTACCACCACCTTCTTCTTCACTTCCCTTGTATCATTTCAAATCTTATATGCATATTCATTCCCCTCCAACACCAAATATAAAATTAAAATGAAATCACTTCAATTCTGCTAAGGGTTTTCACAAGTTTTGATAGAGGTTTCACAAGATTTGATAAGGTTTTCACAAGTTTTGGAGAGAATTTCATAAGTTTAGATAAGGTTTTCACAATTTACAAATCAAAATTCAATTCTGAAAAGGGTTTCACGAGTTCGGATAAGGCTTTCATAAGTTTATACAAGATTTTCATGAGTTTGGATAAGGCCTTCACAATTATCCTTTTCATTTGAAGAAATCTCCATGGTAAAAGTATATTTTCAGCATATCAACAAACCCAGAAAAGCGACAATTGCTGTCAATTTGTATAAAGCACACTTTACAACTTGAACTAATATTCTTCCTACCAAAACGATGACGCATTTCTCCTTTTGCTTGCTGGAGGAGGAGCTGTTATTATTTTCGTCTCTAAAGATCTTCACCTCTGGTTTTGTTGTTGAAACAGAGGAGGAGGATGACTTAGAAGAAAGATGAAGAAAAGACCAGAACCCATTCCTCTTTCTAGAGCTATCCCCTGGGTCATCCAAGAGCCTGTCTCTTCTGGGTGTGGTGGTGGATTTGCTCCACTTGAAGATGACGATGTCAGCAGTGGCAGAGGAAGAGGAAGGAGTAACATCTGAGGACCAAATGTATAATTTCATTTAAATTTTAAAAATGCCAGTTCAAGCACTAACAACTCTATGGGAATATGCATATTCAGATCACATTTATGTCTTTTCACTATTTTGAATTTCTTTTTCAGAGATTTTCCCAAATTAAATACTCCCATTGTCACTCCTGTTTAAAAAGCCTTTTCTCACAACAGATTTGTCACTCCTTTTTAAAGAGCCTTTTCTCACAAGAGATTTTGTTGCGGCCTGAACGCTGAACCATGCATGGAGCCATTTTCTGGTACTTATCACTGTAGTGAGTAACATGATGCTTATTGTTGTAGTGACACCCACACCATCCGAATACAGTTTTGACATGTTAGATTAAAACTTTTAATTGACAATTTTTAAAAATATAAAAAATCATTTTTTTAAAAAAAAGAACTAACATCAATTAAGATATTATATTTACTTTAGATGCTGTAACCACCAAAATAATTTTTTCAACAAATAAATCTGGACCGTACAAATTAGATTTGAACTTTGCAAATTTGGATGCTCATCGAAACTAGTTCTTCTTAAGACCATGGCAAGTGCTCATTACAATTTCACCTTCAAGAGCAAAGTATTGGAAAGAAAACCGTCAATACATTCTCGCAGACTGAAAATCTTGATTAGACACAACAACACTTGCAAGCTACAATGTACCCACATACACAAATAGTTGTTGAGTGCATGCAATATTCTGCACAAGCATCTACATGTTTATTCTCTCTTTAAAGTAAAACTCACAATTACCACTTTCTTTTTTCGGAACAAAACTAAGATACCCCTAAAGCTTGTGTAGTTGGCTTCTATGGCAGAGCATTCTTTGAGACATTCTGTTAATCTACTCCATTACTCAAAGCTTCAATAAACAGGAGAGTTGGACTAAAGCTCTCGACTACACTCTCTGCAATTTTCTTTGATCTTTTCCAGAGCTGATTGCATGGCAAGATTGGGGCATGCTGAATATTTTGGTGTTTACTTTGGCTGTGTACGTAGTTGTTTAATAAAATTAAATTATGGTGTATGAATAATTTCTGCTAGCGCTTTACCACATTATCAACTCGTCAGAAAAGCTCAATTATAAAAGAGTTGTAACTAAATTAGGACGTGGGCATGTCCAAAGTGAACTTTATCAGATATATGTACATGTCCAATATGCGTGCGTACGTCTTTGAATTAGTAATTATTATTTTTTATTTAATTTCTTTAAGTAATCTTTTCTGGGGAAAAGAATAACTGTGATTCCCTCTGATTGGGCACCTCTCAATTCGCTCTTTTTTTCATATGGTTTGAATCATACACTGCATCAGAATTGCATGTTCACCCAGAAAAGCCCAACCTAAGGGCTTGTCTCTTCTATCTACATGTATGTAAGCAAGCCTTATTTTGTCCGACGCGTCCTAACACAAGAATAAAAGAAAGAAACGAAAACCCTTATATCTTTCCGTGAAGGTTTGAATCATCCCCTGCAGCAGAATTGTATGTTCCGCTAGAAAAGCCCAAGGGCTTGTCTGTTATACCTATGCATGTAAGGAAGCCTAATTATGTATGTGCCTTTTTATAAGTATTTGAATAAAGTTGTGTTGTTAAAAAAAAAAAAACAAAGAGCCCATGTCACCTAATTCATAATGTTAGTCTTTCATAACGCAGTAAACTAAAATTCGAATCTTTATTGAAAGAAATACCTATATTAGGTATTCAACAGGGTCTTGAATATAATTGTCTTTAACAAGAAGATGTCTATACCTAACTAAAAAAAAGCCCAACCTGACTTCAATCATAGCGTACTCCATTAAGCAATTCCTTGTGCTCTTGAAAATAAAAACCTCACTCACTTTCTCATGGCCTAACATTTCACGTTTTCTTCCTCCCTAACTCTTTAATTTTGTCACAATTAAGCAATTATGGCTTTCGCTCAATCTTGATTTTTAAATCATACTTATAAGTGCATACTTTCGGGTTGAATCACATGGTCTTTGCCAAATGACGGGTAGCCAAGAACGTGATTTTATTTACAAAAGGAACTTCCCATACCGTCTCAAGCTCTCTTGTTGTGTGACGTAAAACACGTTTTAGTTCACAAACTCACCAAACTCTCCCTCCCTCCCTCTATATATATGTATTCCTTCCACAATTCATAAAATCATCAAGCTATTAATTCCTTCAAAACAAAAACACATTCGTAGTGGTTTACTTTCTTCTACTTTGAATATGAAAATGGCCGGAGCTTCTTCCATGTTTCGCATGGCAGCCATTATGGCGGCTATTCTTTTTGCTGTGCTGATTTCAACGTCTGAAGCCAGTTATTATCCGCCGCCATCAGATGAACTGTGGCAAGCGGAGGCAATTACATGCGGCGCAGTTATTATGGAGATCACTCCTTGTCGTGAATACATAGTCAAAACTCAACCTGATCCTACTAAAGCTTGTTGCAATGGCGTCAAGGACATTTATAACAAGGCAAAGACCAGACCAGACCGCATTGAAGCGTGCAAGTGCATTAAAAGAGCACTATCCGCAGTGGGCTCATATGATCCTAATCGTATTCCCTTGATTCCTACAAAGTGTGGCCTCCCTTTTTCCCTTCCCGCCATAAGCAAAGACACTGACTGCAACAAGTAAGGGTTTCTTTTTTGGACCCGGTTTCTCTACTTTGTCCCACAAGGAAAGGAGGTCTTTTTTCCTCCTATGGGTCGTTAGATTAAGATCTCAATGGTGCAAATTTAATATATTATAATAAAATATTATTATAATAATAATGTTTATAATAATATTATTAGAACTTTTTTTTTTACAATTTTTTCAAAAATTTAAATCAAAATTACATAATTTTAGAATATATTTTATTTGTAAAATCATAAAAAAAACTTATATATTGCATCATTTCATGCCCATAAAATATCAAAATGTTACTCCATTTATGTAGAGTTTGTTGATAAAAAAATATTTGAAAAGTTGAAGTATTACAAAAGGGTATGAGAGATAGATGCATTAAATGCCCCAAACCTCATTATTTACATTGTGAGTGTGCATTGTGTGTGTTTTTACAAATTTCTGTATTATGTTGGAAAGTAATAACAGCATTTTGTATTGGTTATGCAGGGTTGTGCCACCCGGCATTTGAATGCAGTTTGGATGACATGGAGCCACTAGCTTGCTATAAACAGCATTAGTATAAATAATTGCTCTAAATAAATAAAATATAAATAAGTGCTCCGTGTAATTAACTAATTTCTTAATTGGTCAACGGAGCCTATGTTGTCCAGTTGCTGAAAGACTATATTATTAATAGATTTTCTGTATGTATTGGTCTCATCAGTGCTCTGTTTTGAGATTAATTACTATCATATGCTATCAACCTTTACATAAATCAAATAATTAAATTTAACCGATAACACAATACGCATAAGAAAAACTACCTGCTGTCATGTTGTAAAATCTATACATGACAGTGGTCCAAATTTTTCAACTAATATTAGGGGTGTTTAAATTCCGGGACGGGACCGGGATCACCCATTCCCAGTTCCTGTCCTTGGGGTAGCCGGAAATAGGAAGTCATTCCTGGTCCCGGAAAATTCCCGGTAGAACCGGGACCTGGAATTCCCAGGACAGGGATCGGGAATTTCTAGTTTCAATAATATAATTATATTAATTAAATTTTTTTATAATCTAGTATTTAAAATGATTATTTAACACCTAATAAGGTCATAAAAATCATATAAATTGAGCTAGAATTGAAGAATAATATATTATTATTATTATTATTATTATTATTATCACATTCATCATTTTTGTTATTATCTTTATATATTATATAGTTAGGATTAGTATCACGATATATACAATTTAACTCTAACTAAATATGTGATATACATTTTATCGAATGATAACTTAATTTATGGGGTAAAAAATACAAATATAAAATAATAATTTATTTTTTAAGGAAAAAATAAAAATAAAAACCGGGACCGGGAATTCCCGGGATCACAAGGTGTGATCCTGATCCCGGTCCTGGCCGGGACAGGAAATTCCTGGGATAAAATGTCCGGGACCGGGACACTTTGAACACCCCTAATTAATATATGAAATTTGAAAAATAACTCGCGCTCTTTACGACTCGTGGTTTTGTGTAGACTGTATAATTTAATTGGCATTGATATTCAGTCATAAGTGTGCTAGTAAGATTGTGACCAAGAAAGATATAGATCTCTTGAACACTTGAGTTTTGTATCGATCCTTTTTAAAAGCCTTTTCTCACAAGAGATTTTGTTGCGGCCTGAACCATGCATGGAGCCATTTTCTAGTACTCATCACAGTTGTGAGTAACATGATGCTCATCTCGTTGTGGTGAAAAATAAAATCAAGAACAATTAATGCCTACAGAAGAAAAATCTTTTTAAATTTATACCACTCATCACATTTCCATGGCCTAACATTTCACGTTTTCTTGCTCCCTTTTAAGTCATAACTCTTTGTCACAATTGACCAATTTTGGCTTCCGTTTAATCTTGCTTTCTGAATCATACTTACAAATGTGCACTGTTTTGAATGAGTATTATTTTTTTTCCCAAAACAATTATGGGAGTTTTAAATGTTCTACTTTTTTTAAAAAAAAAAACTTAAATCCTATATAGTTGACCATCGAAGCAATTTTTGTTTCACCATTATTTTAAAATAAAAAAGATGATTAGTTTAATACAAGCTTTTATTCCCTCAAATTTACCTTCATTTTAATTTTGATCCCTCGAATGGTAAAATGGTCTAGGTCTTTAATAAATTATAGGGAACAATGTTTTAAACAAAATAAAACTCGAGGGACCAAAACATGTAATTTGAAACATAAGGGACCAAAATTAAAATAAAGACAAATATAAGGGACCAAATGTTGAATTAATACAAATAAAAATATTAAAATTTAAATTAGTAAAAAATATTAAATGAAGATAAAGATAATTTAAAAAGTTTATCTTTATTTTAACTAAGCAAGTCAATTTTTTAACGTAAAAAATATTACACTTACTGGTATTTAGAAAATAAAAAGGATAAAAATGCAATAAACCTATGATAAACTTGATGAAAGATGTTATGTTGACATCAACCAGAGAAGTACGAACCCGTTTATGCAAAATGGACTACTGAAAGGTGCGCCATTTGTAGATGGGTTGAAGATTGGGATGACAACAAGATTATTATCTGTAACAGGTGTTACTATTTTTGTTGAAATTGATTTCAGCAATCGGATATGTTAAAAATTTGTTTTGACCATACATGGTTAAAAAGGAAGCAAAATTGATTCCTATTTGTGCACTTGCTCTTTATGCAGGTGCCAAATTGATGCGTACCAAGAATGCGATGGGGTGAAGAACGTTAAGGATTTTACTTCTTGGGTTTGTAGAGTATGTGAAACTCCTGATGTTGAGAGAGAATGCCGCCTCTGTCCGGTAAAAGGCATGTTATCTAACTCATGAATGGTCTGACTTGTTTTTGTTGTTTCCCTTGCACAATATATTGAGTTCTTTTTCAGAGCTTAGTGGTGAGTCCAGCATTCTAATTCGCCACTGAGAAAGGGAATTCTTTTTTTTTTTTGAAACATTTTTTTGGCATATCAAATACTGATATTCTCCATAACATTAAAAAAACTTGCTTGACTTCGGTGGATTTTCAAACTCTCCTCACCTGACCATTCTATGTATCAAACCACTTTGTTGGTTTTCAAGTAGTTTAGTAGAATCCTCTTGTAAGTTTCATTCAAATGCGGTCATGATTACATATAATTCTGTATTTTGTGCCTTGACTGCTTGTGTCTTCCCCCCCTTGGCATATTTATGCCATTGTCAGTTTTTTGTAGGACAAAACTCATGAATACCCAAATAAATCAGAAATCATAGTACATGAATTTTCCTATATCAATAGTGGAAGACTTATAAGAATTACCTCTCGCCATTACTAAGCTTTGATCGAATGGAGAACTCATGAATCCTGATGAAAGATAGCTGTAAAAGAATTGAAGACAGGATATGATTGTCAGGTCTCTTTCTGACTGACTGTGGGGCACAGCGATGGCAACTGGGTTAAGAGCCGTCGCCAGTCAAGGAACCTCAGATGAGCAGATAGGGTTTTTCCTTGTACACTCAATTTAGATGGCTAAAACCTTATATTGTGTATTTTCCACCATCAGAAAAACCACATTAATAGCCAATAACCCTAATCATGAATTGGGCTTAAATCTGACTAACGGGCCACACTTTGGATATTTTAATTAATTACCTAATTAATAACTAATAATAATTATAATATATATTAAAATATCTAACATTCTCCCACTTGGCCCATGACTAACGTCAGTTGCCCTATTCAGATTAATTAAGGCTATGCTGTAAGAATCATGGCGATAAATCCTCCCCTTAAGTCGAGTATTATCTTTCATGTATTACATAGCAGCATCTTCACTTAATGGGTTAAAACTTTATGAATAAACCTTAAATGTTTATTCGGTTCCTTCTTGAATGTTTGTCAATCTCGATAACTAGGTATCAATATGAGACAGCAAACTCCAACTTGAATTTCATCATTTATCAATACCTTATTTAGATCACTCAATATGATCCAAGTCACAAATAAGGTATTTGATCCTTCAATGTCTCTAAATGCATACAGTTCATTTAAGGATCTATATTTTATGTGTTTATGACCCATTGACTTTATGATCATACAACACCCTTAATGGGTTTAAATTAATTTAAAACCACATGATGAAATTCTTTAACGGGCAATCTTATAACTTGCCTCCAAGAATGATTAAATTAAGCAATTCATGGCGGAACTAAGCAATCAGTGACTACTTAGCAATCTTGTACTCCTCCATAATGCAATTTGTTCAATAAACGTAAAGATGTATCATAATGTTAACCATTTTATAGCTAACACATCATACTAAACTAAACAAATCTAATCATTTTCCTATATGTAGAGCATGAGACTTAATGTATATTTTAAAATGTACTTCATGACCTGTAGCTTTTCAATTATTATTCAAGCAAGAATATGCTTGATAATCCTCCTAAAGTTTCCTTGCAATGGCATTGCCAGTTTGTGTGCACATTCAAGCAAGCTTGCACCTATGAAACTGGATTAGAAGGAATAAAATGATATATATATATATATATATATATTAGAGACATGTGGAGAATCTAATTGTATTTTCATAACAACTACCATCTATCTCTAAATGTTCAAATACATGCGATCATAGGTTTCTTATGACATTCTCAAATATTTTAAGAATATTTTCCTTATGTATTCTAAAAGAATACTACTCTTAACCTAGTCCTATCACAAATTTGAACAATGATGATTTTGTTATGTATAACACTTTTCTGTCAAAATTCACAAGCAATGAGTAAATTATCATTTTGTTTAATATAGATGATTCAACTCCCACTAATCTAGTGATATAAATAGTACTATAATGCTTTCAACATTATCATGTATGTGATTGCATCATGACTCATTATTCACCACTAATATGAGACATGCATGTGAAGACGGTTTCTCAATTTTGCTAACTAAATTCTCCTCATAGTTTATGTGACCTTTCTTTTAGTTCACACACATCTCTCCTTGTTACTATAATGGAAATATACTAATGCAATTTAGGGTCACTCTCATTGTTTATGCTCTAGTCAGATTACTTGAAATACATGATGTATTGTTGGTAGCAATTGCCAAATTTAAATTGTCATTTGGTCTTAACCCAATCTGCTAATAGATTGAAGTTGTACAATAAGAGCACCATCTATCAATTTAGAATATCCCTTGCTTGTTTCGGGATATTTTTCCTAATAATTGATAGAGTCCTTAATGTTGATACTTCTTATTTCAAACTTGACCAATTGAAAATTTCAGAACTTCATCATGTTTCACATTTACCTCAAGGAGAAGAGTATCATGTAAAACCAATGTTCTATCATGATTAGGGGTTACAATCTGTTATGTGTAATCATCCTGCATGAGTTTGATCATGCTCACTAATCATACAATTTCTTAATAATTTGGCATTTCAAAATTACCATACACCTTCTAAAATGGAAAGGATAGCTCAATAGAATTCCCAAGATCTTTCTGCATCTTCACCAAAATATGCAGTCTTGATCTCTGGGATGTTTTCCATACACACTCTTTCATTTATAAGACAATTCTATATAAACTGAGTTTCCAACTTTCAGATTTTAAAGGGTTTAAAACATAATTTTGTTGGAAACTCATCTAAGATATATATAGTTGTCTTGAGTGCATTCTTTAAGAGAAAACATATAGGCTATATTACTATCCTCAACCATGTACCCATCATGTCATCCATCTTTGAATTGATTTCACTATATTAATCTGTTTACCAGATTAAATTACCCATTTCTACTTTATATTCTCTAAAAGTGTCAAATGACACTACTTAATTATAAAGCAAAAGATGTTCAGGTATTATAAGAGTCAATTAAATCTGCAGGATGAACTATTTCATCTGTTAGAACAAAACCAATGGCAAGTGTATATCCACTACTGCCTCCAATCAAGCCACTAATCATAGACAGATTAAACTTGATATGTCTATTGCTTTATGGCTTTAGGGTTGGTAGCTTGATGTCCCTTATTTAAAATCTCATGCTTTTCTAAAAGGGAGCAAAACTTATATAAACACATTTACAATTAATACTTATTATCCATGCATGTATTCATGAAAATGAGTAATAAATCATGAGATAATAAACAAAAAAATCTATTCCACCAAGATTAATGGAGACATCTTACCATATAATGGAGAATCACTTAATAGTCAACAAAACAATGTAATAATATTTAAGAGAATTTCTAAATATATCCCTCAGCCTATCAACAACTATTGACTTTGTTCCATTCTTTATGTACTTATAATAACCATCTTTTAAATGAGATTACTTTATTGAAACAATAATGTTATCTCATTTCTCATGTTAGTATTATAAATACTAGAACTTTTCTTAATGTCAATTTTAGCCTAATGGCAGGAGTTCTCCTTATAGGCTTAATTGTCTCTAATAAATTATATCAAACTAAATAATTGAACAGATAACAATCATGCTGTAAAGTCAAAATTAAATCATGCTTACAAAATTACTATAAAAGGCAAGCAACCATCGCATATAGGCGTATGTTTACTAATGTAAATCATACAATTATAAATTCGTATAACTAAAGTCTACCTATAGGCAAAGACATTAGCATAGCATGAATGTATCTCAAATTGATGAAACTGGAATGTAGTTATATCCCCTAATACCTGTGGGCTACTTAGAAAATATAATGCTGTTCCATTCCATCCTAATTAAAACTATGATTATAGTTATCTACCTGTGGGTAAAGATTAATTATAACCATACATTTAATTACAATTGATGTCTTTAAATCTTTGAGTGATGTATTTTGTTTAGTAGAACAAAATAGAGTGTATGTGCCTAGTGAGGATGCTGTGGCTACTCCTCGATTCTACATACTCATCACAAAGACATCACATCATTATGTATACTAATTGTACATATGAACATAATTTGATATGGTAAAACCTTATGTGATTACCTATGCATATAATATGTGTATAAGGATGCTGTAGCTATTCCTTAAACAAATATTTATACTAATCACTAATATCAAATATATACAATTTAAATATCATATATGTATACACAATGTCAATGGGAATCCTAATTAATTAATTAATTTAATCAACTTCTAAAGATTGATATTTTAAAATCCATATATGATTATTTATGCATGTTGTAAGAGGGCACTATAGCTACCACTCTAGCATGCAAGTTAATCATAAATATCAGTCATGTGCACTTAAATTCTGTATATGCACAGCTTTATGGAGGATTTAACCAATTAATTTAATTAACATAAGTGACTAAATACAATCCTCCCACTTTGATTAAATTAATATTACCCATTAAATAGTGTTGATATTTTAAAACATATAAGTGATTATTTACACATGTAACAGAGGATGCTGTGGCAATTCTTCAAGATGCATGTTGATCACAAATATCAACCTTGTGCATTTAAATTCCAAATATGCACAAATCTTTAATGAGAATTTATTTAATATATTAATTTAATCAACAAAATGTGACTAAATAATCAACAAAAATAAATTCTCCCACTATTTTGTGCATCCAAATTAAAACTAATATATGCACATCTTGATAGAGGGATTAATTAATTAAGTTGATCAACAAAGTCCCTAGATAATTAATTAGAAACCCTCCCACTATTTTATGTATCCAAAAAATTGTTTAAAGAATTAATTTTGGCACTTTTCAATTTAAATTAAGCTTTACAAAATTCGAATAGTAAGATAATTGCCTAAAATGAATTATCCAAATATATAGGCAATTAAATAACATGTCAAAAGGATTTTTGCAAATATTTCAGAATATGAAAATTGCCAAAATTAACCTCTTTTCTTAATTTGAACAATTAAATGTGATATAATCAAAACTATACATAAAACAGAAGCTAATTTAATAAACAGTGAGCAAAAGGTTTACTTAACCTAAAATTCATTGCTGGAAATCAAAACTTCACAACCCATAAAAATTTAAAAAGCATAAGGGCCTATAAGCGAATTCCTTCATGAAGGAAATAAAAACAATAAAGCCCAATACCTGACTCGGCCCAGATGCATCATCAGCTCAGAAATGAAAATAAAAAAAAAATCCAGTATTCTTTTTCATTTCGGCCCAAAAGTGTTAACCATTATTCCAAAAAAAAAATTGTTAAGACGCAAGCCCAAAAGCTCTCAGCCCAAAGTCCAGAAATCTGATAAAACAATAGCTAGAAAAATAAAATCCAGAAGCTTGTGATGTGAGCCCAGATTGCAACCAAATTGAAATCCGTTACTTTGCCTCGCCCAGAAAAATGAAGGCAAAAAAAACAAAATTAAAACGCAGGCCTAATAAGGCCTTGGCCCAGATACACAGCAGTCCATGGATTGTATAAGTGAAACGGTGAGTTTCACCTTGACTGCAGTGACGCCGTTTCGCGTAATGGAGGGAGACAGTGTCTATAGCGCAAAACGACATGTCGTTTTGCTTGCCTTCCTCACCCGCCGGATCCCTACCTGACCCGCCACCCTGATGTGACCCGGTCGCAGACCCTGCTGGAGCCCGCCGCATGCCGCGATTTCAGGTGATAATCCCAAGCGATCAGTAGCTCAAAACGACGATATCGGCGGCGGCAATCATGTATAAGCAAGCACAAATATGATCTTAAGTAATGATCTAGAAGCTTGATAATCAAAATCTAAATCTGAGTTTTAAATCAAAATCTCATATTGCTTCGATTCATTATGAGTGACGATGATCAACTCAGAAACAAAAACGAATTGAAACATGGGCAAGTATTAACCAAATAATTATCAAAATCAAATCGAAACAATACTGATTAAACCGAAAATCTGTTGCAATTTTGGGCCCTTCGTTTTCCCTATGAAGGCGGCGGCGATGATGATCATCGAAGAACTGCAACGTCGTCCTCTCGCTCCTTTATTCTGATGGAACTCAGCCACAAATTCAAACACGAGTTCAAGAAGCATAAATTTATGGTCCAATTTTTAAAACCCAAATGTATAAATTCGCAGATTAACATGAGCTAGAATTTTCTAAAACCATCGATGAACAAGATCAAAAGGTAACATCGATTTAAACAGCTAAAATCTCTAAGAGAAAATGTAGATCATGCCTTCGGTTTTCCAAAGACAATCGCTGGGCTAAATCAGGAATACCATCGATTAAATAATTATATGTTTTGTAGAAATAAAGCAAACTCAAATCCCTCTAGAAAACTGAGGACGGTGATGGTTCATTTGAGAAGAAAAAACAAATCCTCTCATCTTCTTAATCCAAAAGCAATTTAACATGATAAAAAAATTTATTAATGATAAATTAAAAACTCAAGATGAATTAATTTTCAGCAATAACATTATTCATCCACTTAAGAAATCCGATCTCAAATCTAAGCTATGGAACCCATGTAAAATTACTACGGAAGCTTAATTCAATTCCATACTTAGATCATCCCCGATCAAATAGTAGAAGGCAAAGAATCAGAGAGCGTGGCTCTGATATCACATGTAGAACAAAACTCATGAATACCCAAATAAATCAGAAATCATAGTACATGAATTTTCCTATATCAATAGCGGAAGACTTATAAGAATTACCTCTCGTCATTGCTAAGCTTTGATCGAATGGAGAACTCATGAATCCTGATGAAAGAGAGCTGCAAAAGAATTGAAGACAGGATATGATTGTCGGATCTCTTTCTGACTGGCTGTGGGGCACAGCGATGGCAACTGGGTTAAGAGCCGTCGCCAGTCAAGGAACCTCAGATGAGCAGATAGGGTTTTTCCTTGTACGCTCAATTTAGATGGCTAAAACCTTATATTGTGTATTTTCCACCATAAAAAAAACTACATTAATAGCCAATAACCCTAATCATGAATTGGGCTTAAATCTGACTAACGGGCCACACTCTGGATATTTTAATTAATTACCTAATTAATAATTAATAATAATTATAATATATATTAAAATATCTAACATTTTTGTCACCCAGTGCAAATTTGCTTTTGATACGAAAAATATCTTTGTAGGTGGTGCTCTGAAGCCAACTGATGTTGAAATGCTGTGGGTTCATGTAACATGCGCTTGGTTTCGGCCTGAAGTTATTTTCCAAAACCACGAGGCAATGGATCCTGCCATTGGAATCCTTAAAATTCCTCTAAATTCGTTTTCAAAGGTACATTTGGCAGAAAGCTTGTCTTGACATTGACTTGGTTTGAGTTACAATATTTTCTCTAGCAACAACCCTAGAACTAAATTGTGTAGTCTTCCCTCTTTGATGCACAGTTCGAAAGAATTAATATTCCTTGCGGGGAATCTTAGTCGTTCCATATTTAGATGCTCTTTGTTTGTTGACTGCAGATTTGCATTATCTGTAAACAAAGCCATGGATCATGCTTAAGTTGTTGCAAATGTGCTACTTATTTTCATGTGATGTGTGCATCAAGAGTTGGATATAGCATGGAAGTAAGTTTGGTCATTTTTTATTATATGGTTTTAAATATCTTTATTATTATTGTTTATGCAAACAGGTCACTCATCAGATACACGTTCCCTTTTTTTCATAGTTTTCTCTTTTTCATTTTGAGTGAAGAGGCATCATATTTGTTGCCATTCCTAACCAAATAGTTCCACGACAGATAGTATCAAACCAAATTAGGATTAGTAGCTTGGATAGTTCCACGCAATCACATATGGCTTTACATGTGAGTATTTGTTTGAACTTACAGTTGCATTCCAAGGAGAAGAATGGGAGTCGCAGAACAACAAAGTTAATATATTGTGCAGTTCATAGGTTTGGGCTCCAATCACCTGGTTGGATTTAGTGATATTTTCTGTATGAGTTTTAAAATCAATGTAACCTTATATCTTAATTTCATCGCAGGGCCCCAAAACCAGATTCAGTACTGGTTGTGCACACACCCTTGGGTGTTTTCTCTCCCAGAACTGAACTTCAAAATCATAAGGGATGCTTCAGGGGATCGAGGTTAGTTTCACCAAAGGAGGTAGAACTTCTTGAAGAGCCCTCAACCTCTGAGATTACCAAGTTTGAGCCACCCTCTACTGCCAGATGTCGTGTTTACAGAAGGCCTCTCAATAAGGTCGAGTTACTTCTGTTTTTTATTTGCTCATGGAACATGAAATGCTATTGCTTCATTTTCGTCAAATTTTATTTTACAACTGGTCGTACTTGATACTTTTTTATGTTTCCAATTTGCCAGAAAGTTGATAAGCCAGTAATTCACTTACTGGGCGGAACAAGACATCATTCTTTAAGTGCAATAACTCAATTGAACAGTTATAAGGTGATCTTCGTGCCTCAGGTTTCACTTTGGCACTATCTCAGACCTATTTCTTTTGAAGTAGTTAATCTAGTTTTGTTGATTTGTGGCTGTATTGTATGAATAATAAAGACAATATCTTTCCTTGTTTTATGATAGGACGTTGAACATTCTGATGTATTTCTTTCGCTCAAGGAACGCCTTTATCATTTGCAGGTAAAACATACTAAATTTTATTATCTAACCTATAATTTTAAGACCTTTCTTATTATCATTTTTCTTGTTTTTCATTTTAATGCTTTGGATTTCAGAACACTGTAAAGCATCAAGTTTGCTTTGGAAAATCTGGTATACATGGATGGGGCCTCTTTGTTAGATATTTTAATATATATTATAATTATTATTAGTTATTAATTAGGTAATTAATTAAAATATCCAGAGTGTGGCCCGTTAGTTAGATTTAGGCCCAATTCATGATTAGGGTTATTGGCTATTAATGTGGTTTTTTTGATGGTGGAAAATACACAATTAAGTTTACAGCCGTCTGAATTGAGCGTACAAGGAAAAACCCTATCTGCTCATCTGAGGTTCCCTGACTGGCGATGGCTCTTAACCCAGTTGCCATCGCTGTGCCCACAGCCAGTCAGAAAGAGACCTGACAATCATATCCTGTCTTCAATTATTTTGCAGCTCTCTTTCATCAGGATTCATGAGTTCTCCATTCGATCAAAGCTTAGCAATGACGAGAGGTAATTCTTATAAGTCTTCCGCTATTGATATAGGAAAATTCATGTACTATGATTTCTGATTTATTTGGATATTCATGAGTTTTGTCCTACATGTGGTATCAGAGCCACGCTCTCTGATCCTCTGCCTTCTACTCTTTGATTGGGGATGATCTAAATATGTAGCTTGGATTTGAGATCGGATTTCTTAAGTGGATGAATTATATTATTGCTGAAAATTAATTCATCTGAGTTTTAATTTATTATTAATAAATTGTTTATCATGTTAAATTTGATTTTCGGATTTTGAGATGTGAGGATGATTAATTTCATCCAAGGAATCATCATCGCCTTCATACAGTTTCAAAGGATCCGATTTAATGCTTTATGATCAATCTTTCAATATATATGGTTTTTCAGATTTCATCAAGAATTCATGTTTTCTTGAAATTGTTCTTGAATACATGCTCAATGTTCCCAATTTATTGTTGACTGTATGTTTGCGAATAGCTTTGTGTTGCTGGGACTCAAGAAGAACATTTTAGTTCTTCGATGAGCATCAAGAAGTTCGATAGAAACCCAAATCTTTTCCTTTTACCGATTTGCCTTTAAAACTTCTAGTTATGATTTCTGTTCTATGATATGTGCGAAGTAATTACTCATATTTTACGATAACTCATTACATGGAATCTTGTTTTGCTAACGTTATGAGTTGGTTTGCTGTTATCGCCATCGTCGTCGAACAATCTGAGATGTAAAACTCATTTAGATTGTTGTTTGTTTTCTTAGTGAGAAAGAAAGAATCTGAGATCTTGATTTAAAACTCATATTTTGATTTTGATTATCTTGTTTATATGAGAGATTGTTGGTGAGAGATCACATTCTCACTTGCCTTTTGAGTTTATCGGCATTAAACATGTCACCTTTTGGAACTCTCGATCGCCGGTAAACGTGCTTGGGATCGCCGGAAAGCCACCTGGAGTCATGACCTAGTATCGTGGGCAGCGACGGACTCATCGGGTCTGTAACGAGGTCGTCCTCGGGTCCTAGAGATCCGACTTCTTGGGGAAGGCGGACGAAATGCCGTCGGAGCCACCGGAATCGCCAGCGTCGAGCTCTCCGACTGGCTGAAAACATCGCCTGAGTTCGCGGGTCGCGGTGACCTTTCGGGTCGATCTCGGGTTGGCGGGTCGGGTAGGGTTTTGGAACCGGGCAAGGGAGACGACTTAAACGATGACGTTTTGATGCAGCCAAAACGTCGTCGTCTCAAGTGTCCAGGAAGGCTCCTCTTTTCCCTAGTGAAACGACATCATTTTTCCCCTTAGTGAAACACCGCATTTCACAGATCTGGGCTGAAGGGGAAAGCGTTTTTGGGCCAGGCATAAGTACTTTGGGCCGACTTTACATTGCGAATTGGGCTTTTTTAACATTATTATTTTTATTTTCTGGAAACCGATTTTGGGCCGATATAAGCATTTGGGCCGAGGCAAAATTAATAGATTTTATTTTTTTTTGGCGTTGAACTCTTGGATTTTAGTATCATGGGGCCATGAGGCTTTCTGGGCTTATTGCCATTTTGATATTGACATTTTTTTTAATGTCTTTTGGGCCTTTATTATCCTATTTCTTCTCTGGAAAATATTGTATGGGCTCTGTCACATTTTTTCTTTAGCTGGGTTATAAAGATCTAATTTCCAGAAAAGATTTTTGGGTTAAATAGACCTTTTACTCACTGTTAATCAAATTAGCTTCTGTTTTATGTATATTTTTGATAATGTCACATCTAATTGTTTAAATTAAGAAAAGGGGTTAACTTTGGCATTTTTTCATATTCTGGAAAATTTGCAAAATCATTTTTGACATGTTATTTAATTGCCTAAATATTTGGATAATTCATTTTAGGCAATTATCTTACTATTCGAATTTTGTAAAGCTTAATTTAAGTTGAAAGGTGCCAAAATTAATTCTTTAAACAATTTTTTGGATACATAAAATAGTGGGAGGGTTTCTAATTAATTATCTAGGGACCTTGTTGAGCAAATTAATTAATTAATCCCTCCATCAAGAAGTGCATATATTAGATTTAATTTGGATGCACAAAATAGTGGGAGAATTTATTTTTTTCTTGATTATTTAGTCACATTTTATTGATTAAATCAATCTATTAAATAAATTCTCATTAAAGATTTATGCATATTTGGAATTTAAATGCACAAGGTTGGTATTTGTGATTAACATGCATCTAGAGGCTTAGCCACAGCATCCTCTGTTGTATGTATAGATAATCACTTTTATGTTTTAAAATATCAACTCTATTTAATGGGTAATATTAATTTAATCAAAGTGGGAGGATTGTATTTAGTCACTTATATTGATTAAATTAATTGGTTAAATCCTCCATAAAGTTGTGCATATACAGAATTTAAGTGCACATGATTAATATTTATGATTAACTTGCATGCTAGAGTGGTAGCTACAGCGCCTTCTTACAACATGCATAAATAATCATATATGGATTTAAAATATTAATCTTCAGAAGTTGATTAAATTAATTAATTAGGATTCCCATTGATATTGTGTATACATATATGACATTTAAATTGTATATATTTGATATTAGTGATTAGCATACATATTTTGTTTAAGGAGTAGCTACAACATCCTTATACAAATATTGATGCATAGGTAATCACATAAGGTTTTACCATATCAAATTATGATTATATGTACAATTAGTATACACAATGATGTGATGTCTTTGTGATGAGTATGTAGAATCGAGGAGTAGCCATAGCATCCTCACTAGGCACATACACTCTATTTTGTTCTAATGAACAAAATACATCACTCAAAGATTTAAAGACATCAATTGTAATTAAATGTATGGTTATAATTAATCTTTGCCCACAGGTAGATAATTATAATCATTGTTTTAATTAGGGTGAAATGGAACAACATTATATTCTCTAAGTAGCCCACAGGTATTAGGGGATATAAATGCATTCCAGTTTCACCAATTTGAGATAAATTCATACTATGCTAATGTCTTTGCCCACAGGTAGACTTTAGTTATACGAATTTATAATTGTATGAT
The DNA here is from genome assembly GCA_963242795.1 of Inga leiocalycina. NCBI lineage: Eukaryota > Viridiplantae > Streptophyta > Magnoliopsida > Fabales > Fabaceae > Inga > Inga leiocalycina. Next base: position 76,107,734 of record OY725324.1, read on the forward strand.
TTACATTGGTAAACATACACCTATATGCGATGGTTGCTTGCCTCTTATAGCAATTTTGTAAGTATGATTTAATTTTGATTTTGACTTTGCAGCATGATTGTTATCTATTCAATTATTTAGTTTGATATAATTTATTAGAGACAGTTAAGCCTATAAGAAGAACTTCTGCCATTAGGACAAAATTGACATTAAGAAAAGCTCTAGTATTTATAATGCTAGCATGAGAAATAAGATAACATTATTGTCTCAATAAAGTAATTTCAGTTAAAAGCTAGTTATTAAAAGTACATAAAGAATGGAGTAAAGTCAATGGTTATTGATAGGCTGAGGGACATATTTAAAAATTCTCATAAATGTTATTGCATTGTTTTGTTGACTATTAAGTGATTCTCCATTATAAGGTAAGATGTCTCCATTAATTTTGGTGGAAAAGATCTTCTGTTTATTGTCTCATGAATTATTACTCATTTTCATGAATACATGTATGGATAATAAGTATTCATTGTAAATGTGTTTATATAAGTTTTGCTCCCTTTTAGAAAAGCATGAGATTTTAAATAAGGGACGTCAAGCTACCAACCCTAAAGCTATAAAGCAATAGACATATCAAGTTTAATCTGTCTATGATTAGTGGCTTGATTGGAGGTAGTAGTGGATATACAGTTGCCATTGGTTTTGTTCTAACAGATGAGATAGTTCATCCTGATTTAGTTGACTCTTCAAATACCTGAATATCTTTTGCTTTATAATTAAGTAGTGTCATTTGACATTTTTAAAGAATATAAAGTAGAAGTGGGTAATTTAATCTGGTAAACAGATTAATATATTGAAGTCAATTAGAAGAGATAGATGACATGATGGGTACATAGTTAAGGATAGTAATTTAGCCTATATGTTTTCCTCTTAAAGAATGCACTCAAGACAACTATATATCTTAGATAAGTTTCCAACAAAATTATGTTTAAAATTTTTCAAAATCTGAGAGTTGGAAGCTCAATTTATATATATTTGTCTTATAAATGAAAGAGTGTGGATGGAAAACATCCTAGAGATTAAGACTGCATATTTTGGTGAAGATGCAGAGAGATCTTGGGAATTCTATTAAGTTATCCTTTCTATTTTAGAAGGTGTGTAGTAATTTTGAAATGCCAAATTATTAAGAAATGGTATGATTAGTGGGAGTGATCAAACTCATTTAGGATGATTACACATAACAGGTTGTAACCTCTAATCATGATAGAACATTGGTTTTACATGATACTCTTCTTCTTGAGGTAAATGTGAAACATAATGAAGTTCTGAAATTTTCAATTAGTTAAGTTTGAAATAAGAAGTATCAACATTAAGGACTCTATCAATTATTAGGAAAAATATCCCGAAACAAGCAAGGGATATTCTAAATTGATAGATGGTGCTCTTATTGTACAACTTAAATCTATTAAAAGATTGGGTTAAGACCAAATGACAATTTAAATTTGGCAATTGCTACCAACAATACATCATGTATTTCAAGTAATCTGACTAGAGCATAAACAATGAGAGTGACCCTAATTTCCATTAGCATCTTTCCATTATAGTAACAAGGAGAGATGTGTGTGAACTAAAAGAAATGTCACATAAACTATGAGGAGAATTTAGTTAGCAAAATTGAGAAATCGTCCTCAATGCATGTTTCACATTAGTGGTGAATAATGTGTTATGATGCAATCATATACATGATAATGTTGAAAGCATCATAGTACTATTTATATCACTAGATTAGTGGGAGTTGAATCATCTATATTGAACAAAATGATGATTCACTCATTGCTTGTGAATTTTGACATAAGGTGTTATATATAACAAAATCATCATTGTTCAAATTTGTGATAGGACTAGGGTAAGTGTAGTATTCTTTTGGAATACATAAGGAAACTGTTCTCAAAACACTTGGGAATGTCATAAGAAACCTATAATCACATGTATTTAAACATTTATAGATAGATGGTGGTTGTTGTATTTAATATCTATTATGAGAATATGATTTAATTGTCTATATGTTTCTAATATCATTATATTCCGTTCCTTCTAATTTGGTTTCCTAGGTGCAGGCTTGCTTGAATGTGCACACAAATGAGTAATGCCATTACATTGGACTTTTAGGAGGATTATCAAGCATATTCTTGCTTGAATAATAATTGAAAAGCTACAGGTCATGAAGTATATTTTAAAATGTACATTAAGTCTCATACTCTACATATAGGAGAATGATTATATTTGTTTAGTTTAGTATGATGAGTTAGCTATAAAATTGTTAACATTCTGATGCATCTTTATGTTTACTGAACAAATTGCATTATGGAGGAGTATAAGATTACTAAGTAGGTACTGATTGCTTAGTTCCACCATGAATTGCTTAATCTAATCATTCTTAGAGGCAAGTTATAAGATTGCCGGTTAAAGAATTTCATTATGTGATTTTAAATTATTTTAAACCCATTAAGGGTGTTGTGTGACCATAAAGTCAATAGGTCATAAACACATAAAGTATAGATCCTTAAATGAACTGCATGCATTTAGAGACATTAAAGGATCAAATACCTTATTTGTGACTTGGATCACATTGAGTGATCTAAATAAGGTATTGATAAATGATGAAATTCAAGTTGGAGTTTGTTGTCTCATATTGGTACTTGGTTATCGAGATTGACAAACATTCAAGAAGGAACCGAATAAATATTTAAGGTTTATTCATAAAGTTTTAACCCATTAAGTAAGGGTGCTGCTATGTAATACATGGAAGATAATACTCGACTTAAGGGGATTTATCGCCATGATTCTTGCAGCATAGCCTTAATTAATCTGAATAGGGCAACTGACGTTAGTTACAGGCCAAGTGGAAGAATGTTAGATATTTTAATATATATTATAATTATTATTAGTTATTAATTAGGTAATTAATTAAAATATCCAGAGTGTGGCCCGTTAGTCAGATTTAGGCCCAATTCATGATTAGGGTTATTGGCTATTAATGTGGTTTTTCTGATGGTGGAAAATACACAATTAAGTTTACAGCCGTCTGAATTGAGTGTACAAGGAAAAACCCTATCTGCTCATCTGAGGTTCCCTGACTGGCGACGGCTCTTAACCCAGTTGCCATCGCTGTGCCCCACAGCCAATCAGAAAGAGACCTGACAATCATATCCTGTCTTCAATTCTTTTGCAGCTCTCTTTCATCAGGATTCATGAGTTCTCCATTCGATCAAAGCTTAACAATGGCGAGAGGTAATTCTTATAAGTTTTCCGCTATTGATATAGGAAAATTCATGTACTATGATTTCTGATTTATTTGGGTATTCATGAGTTTTGTCCTACACTCTTTGCTCGTCGAGATATAGAAGGAGAGATGGTTAGTCACTATGCTAAGATTGTCACCAAATCTGTGTAAGATTATTAGATGCCTGTAGATTCTGTTGAGGACATTATGTTTATGTTAGTTATGTTTGTCTGCAGGTTGCTGAGTATTGTGGTGAGCAGGTAAGGCGGAGCATAGTTGATTTAAGGGAAGTAAAGTACCGGTCAGAAGGCAAAGATTGTTATGTAAGCCCCTTGTTTTAGATTTTACTTTTGATAGTCTGTTCTGTGCCGCCACGTTGCATCTTTACCCCATCATACAGTGAAATGTATTTGAAAGTCAAGCTATAGTTCCATTTGTGATCTTTTTGTCCGTTTATGCAGCTGTTGACAAATTCATAATTCATAAAACTTCAGCTTTATCATACTCTTGATACCCGTTTAGCACGTCCCGTTATTTATTTATTTTCCCGGTTATCAGAGAAAAGTTATTTTATTTGAATCACAGCATTGGCGCGCGTATATAACGACACTCACGGGGGGAGGGGGGGGGGGGGGCACTGTGTTCTGTGATTTGTCTTCATCACCTACCTCCCAAACGAGCATCTTCTACTATTTTTGTCCTCTCTGCTAGCAACTTGCCGACACACAACTGTAATTCACTTTGTCAATGAGCTTAAACCCAAAAGACACAACATTTCTCCATTGTTAATCATTACTATTTGCCTCACATTTCAGTAAAGGATCCGACACACTCATATATATATATATATATATATAAAATTCTAGCCGTTCAAGTTGCTCCGTTTCTGAACTGAGCAAGCAGATCCAGCAAATCTGTTTTCTCCGGGTCCCTTTTTTTTCCTCTAAGGTTAAAGGGGTAATTTTATTCTGGAAGTTTTCACCTGGAGATAATTTTGCCTTAGAAGTATATAAAGCCATAAAGGGAAGCAATTTTGCTTTGACTGTTATTCCAGTTAATTTTGATCGTTAGTTTTAAGTGCCACCTCCAATGGAGATTATGACCTTTATGCCCTTGTTCTGGCAGTTGTTGATGTCTTGACAGGCGTTGGATGAAGCATCACAGTGACCTGAGAGATCCATCTTAGGTTGACTTCCATTTCCAAAGGTTGATAAGAATACAATGTTGACTATGTTGTACAGTCCTGAATTGCATGCTTCACCCAACGTTCCTTCCCTCCCATATTGGCCCCAATAAATCAGAGTGTCTCCTCCTTTTGATTTTGAAACCATAATGGCCAATGTGATAAGGAACAAGACAAGTGAAGCCTCAGAATTTGATTTCTTATTCCTCATGCTTAGCTTTAATAAGCTTTACCACTTGTTTTCTCACCTTCTCTTACTTGAAAGTTGATTAATTCGTTCGGAGTTAGCACCCCAATTTGTAGAGGTAGATGAGTACCTGCTAATTGATAAATTAATTAAACGCTGTGTTTGATATAATTTAGTAAAAAAGTAAATATATTATATATATTAAACTAATAACAACATGATTTCGGAATGGGACAAAAAGTAGAATGGAACAAAGCTTTTCAGCCGTCCAGATAATAATTTTGACTCGTTCCAAATTTTTTTAGGATGGGATTGTCCTATCCCAAAATGACCGAGATCGAAATGGAATAGCTGAACGGGACAGAAGTGAACACCTTTACAAATATTTACAAATTATAAACATTATTAAGGTTCTCTATACTAAAATTGTAATGGGAGTCACTGGCCAACATAAATAGTGATGGGAGAAATATGATGGTAATTAAATCCACAAGGAGAGGCAGAAGTCAATTAAAATCTCAAAATTGCAGTCAAGTCTCATAGGATTTTTTTACAATAAATTTCAATTGTCAAATTCCCATAGACTTGTCAGTGGAAACTATTTTATTGTATTTTCTCTTGTCTGGGACCTAAATACAATTTTTCCTTTCAAGAATTACTTTTAAATTCAATATTTAGAAAAGTAGAACTCATAATTGAATGGGAAAAATATAAAAAAATATCAATTGAATTTCAAAATCTTAAATGAGTAATTTTCTCTTAAAGTTGGTTGTTAATTGCTACTCAAGTGTAGTTAATATCTATTTTCTTATAGACAATAAAGTTGATTTGAGATTTTAAAGTTTGAGTGATATTTTCTTATTTTTTTTTCTAATTAAAATGAAAAACTATCTAGAAAATTAGCACCTTCATGATCTGAAAGAAGGGAGCCTTGTCTCTCTTAAGTCCCCCACCCAGTTGTCTTGGTCCAGGGCTGGGCTCGTATCTCGGCCCAATTGCTTTTCAAGGCCCATTAATTCTATTTTTATTTTAAAGCATAAAAAATACAAATAACTGAATTTGTAGTTGAAGCCTGAAATGTCAACATTGTCCCCACGATCCTACGACAAAAGCAGTGGAAATTGCAATGGAGGTCTCCAAGTTTAATCAAGCATTAAGCTGTTTCTTAATATATGTTCCTAACTTAATTTTGGCTTATATTTGATAACTGGTTTTCATAAAAATGTAGAGAGATATTATAGGACTCTCTTCTTTCGCATGAGTTTTTTTCACCTCTTAGAATCGTATTCAAAATAAATAGGTGTATACATTATTTGAAGATCCATCGTACGTTCGACTTAGTTATCTTAAGTGTGCGTTCGGCAATGAGATCAAAACCTAGGTTTTGTTGACGAATATTCAAAAATTTTTTAAATTTAGGTTTTGGAAAAAGCTATTTTTTTTCTTGTGTGGGCTCTCACCCCCTCTCTCATTGGTCCTTTTTTCTTATGTGGGCCCCACCCTCTCTATCTTATTGGTCCTTTCTCAATATGTGGGCCTCACACCATGAAAAAAAGATATTCTAATAACAATACTCAAATACTCTCATTTTATCAAAATCACTTTTTTTTTCATAATCTATTCTCCTCAAAATTTATTCTCCAAAAGTTAATTCGAATACATTCTAAATCATTCCAAATTCACAACTTGTACTTCTCTTTGTATTTTTTCTTTCTTTTTCTTCTGCTCCTCAATTAATTTTTAATAAAACTTAGTAATTGCCTGCTTGCATATATTTTGTGTCACTTTTGTGTCCTTGTTTCCAATCAAAACTACATTTTTCAAAGTATTTCCTTATATCTTATTAATAAAATGATTTTTTTTAAAAAAAATCTAATTATAAGACAAATCATTAATTTTTTGGGTTAAGGTGCAAAAATACACATGAGTATTTCTCAAAAGTGCGCCTAACACCAAATGCTTTTTTAAGGAGCAAAAGTAACTATATGATTATAAAATAGGTGCAACAATCACATTTTCCGTTAGTGTTAGTAGACACCGTTAGTTTTGCCGTTGCCTCATTCTTCTTCAACCCTTCTCTCTCTCTCTCTCTCTGTGCTTTTATCTCGATAAAGCTTTGGGCTTTTGGGTCACTGTGAGCCATTCGGGTCAAAATAAAAGATGCCCGATCAATAAATGCATGCCATCGGTGGCCACAATTCAGAACATAGTGATGACGACAGAGAAGAAGAAGCACGGGCTGTGTCTATCCATGGTGTGGAACCAAGCCTCTACTCTTAAAGAATGGGTCATGTACCATTCATGGTTGGGGGTAGAACGATGGTTCATCTACGACGATAACAGCAATGAGAACATCGAAAACTTAATCTCAGAACTCGACCTCGGAGGTACACCGTTAGTAGAATGACATGGCCATGGATTAAAACCAAGAAGCGGTCTTTTCTTACTGTGTGTTCATATCAAAGCAAGAATGCAACTAGTTCGGCTTCTTTGACGTCGACCAGTTCTTCTACCTCAAAACAGAGGCTGTGGTAGATGTGACAACTAGAACACACTTAAGTCACTGGTCTCCAATTTGTCCTCCTTTTTGACATTGTCAAAATGGTGCTTTGGAAGATGGAGAAGGAGATGATAGTGGGGGGCCGAAACAGTGATGGAAGTGCATGAGAGTGAGAGAATGGCAGAGTTGGATATTGATGGAAATGAAGAAAACAGGGGAATGAAGGAATGGAAAGAAATGGAGGGTGCTGATGGTGTAGTATGTTCCAGTGATAAAGGAGATGACGATGATTGTGGTTGGTGGTGTTATGAGTCAACAGTCTCCTTTAGAAACTGAAGCTCTGTAGTTGATGATGGAGTTGTTGGCGATGTCGGAAGTCAATCCAGAGAGGCAGTGAAGGTCTGTGATCGCTGGTTCAAAATCTCGCAGCTCCAGTGGTAGTCTGTGGTAGTCAGAAGGAAATGGCCAAAGGTTCAGAGCTCCTTGATCATGGTTCACGATGCTCTCTGGTTCGTGGTGACGGTGCTTGGCAGACTGAGAGGAGGGTCGCCGGAAATGGGGCCGGAGATGACTGTGAGAGAGGGTGATGTCGGTGGTTTTTATGCCATGGTTTCTCTTTGATAGCTTTCTCAGCTATGGTGGTCAGGAAGTAGAAAAATGAAGATGAAGAAGGACGCAATGGAAAAATTGACTGTGTCCACTACCACTAACGGAAAATATGACTTTTGTACCTATTTTGTAACGACATAGTTATTTTTGCTCCTCAAAAAAACATTTGGTGTTAGGCGCACTTTTGAGAAAAACCTATGTGTATTTTTGCACCTTAACCCTTAATTTTTTTTCATCACAAACTTTTCCCCTCCATCCCATCAAGGTGGCCCATTTAATGTATGTATATTTAAGAGGCACAAAAATTAATAAGTTTTAAAATTTTCTTAATTTTGATAAAACATGTTAGAACTAAATGACAAATAATTAGTATATATATTTAAAAAGAAAAATTGTAATATTAGAATTGAACACCACCCCGACCAACGACAATATACATAAGAAAATAAAAAGGATGAATAAATAATATTACCTCCAGTTCCTAACTAATAAAAGAGCAAGTTAGGGTTTGACAATTCGATTTAAAATATAATATCTCAATCTATTTTATCTATTATATTTATTATTTTTTCTAAATTGATTTACCGAACTTGTATAAAGCTAGGGAGATCAAATTACATTTGTTGTTATCAACTAATTTATTTCATTTCCTTAATCTCCCAATTAGTTTAAATAGATTTTATATTAAGGACAAGAGGAAGTATAATAGTGTTGCACTTTAATTTGCATGATATATATATATATATATATATATAGTTAAGGGGTAATTTGCCCCGGAAGTTTTCATCGAGGGGTAATTTTGCTGCGAAAGTGTAAAAAATGGAGCAATTTGTCTATGGCCATTAGCCGGGTTAATTTTGACGGTCAATTGACCAATTATACTGAGCTGACAGTTCATATGTTATTCACATCACTTTTGTTAAGGCGTAAGTTTGAGCTAGAAATCCATGTGTCATTTATTTAATCTCTTTTTAAAGTTAGATTTAAAACTTCCAAAGCAAATTTACACCTTAACAAAAATAACGTGGATGATATGTGGACTGTCAGCTCAGTATAATTGGTCAATTAACCATCAAAATTAACCGGGCTAATGGCCAGGGACAAATTGCTCCATTTTTTACACTTTTGGGGCAAAATTGCCCCTAACCCTATATATATTGTTAGACTTTGGGTCCAGATCCGCCCTTGATGGGTCAGACTATTTGATTAGGAAATAAGTAGCTTTATCAAATAAGAAACATCATCATTAATTATGGACTTGTTAGTTGAGAAATAAGTAATTGTATATTAGGAAATTAATCAAGAATTAATTTACTAATCATTACTTATGGGGCAAGTAGGAGTGCATATAACTTCCTAATTAGTGGTCTCCCTAGACCTCTCTAAATAGGATGCACCTCTCTCAGTTGAACCTCACCCCTACCATTGAGCTATCTGAAAATATCTCCTCTCCTGCCATTTTTCTTGTTCTGGTGATCTCTTGTGCCAATCCTAATTAAGCTCTAGTATTCTAATAATTGTGTGAGCGTTATTATGTTAGAGTAATGAAGCATTGGAGCTTTGATCCGGTACCAAACGTGGATTTGCCCCGGTATGCAAGTCTTCTCTCTCTCTCCTTATTTTTCCTTTCATTGGCATTAAAGCCAGATGATCTTATGGCTGTGATTTATTCTCTGTGAATAAGTATGTGATATAATATGTTTATGTATCCATCATTTTTCCATTGTTTTGAAAATTATATTCTTGAGGCATATTTTAATCTTCCGCTGCAACATTTTTGCTGCCTCTATTTCATTATCTCACATTCACATGCGTTTTTATGATATGAGAATGATCTCTCTCCTTTGGTTCTTATTTTTGCAGATTAATAATTAAACCTTTACCAAGTATTGCGAGAAAGCATGTTGGGGTTGCCTTGCTGAAAATTACTCAACGTATTGAACATAATATATACATGCAAGCACTTTAAGTATCTCGTCTATGCATGTGTGTGTGTGTGTGTATGTGTGTTTCCTTTTTCTTGCCATTCAATGCATGATTCAGCCTCTCATTTGTTTTCAAGCTTTATATACTTCTCAGATTCTGTTGCTTGAACTTTTGACGCGCATGTTCTCCATTCCATATGTGAATATGTGATGTTGGGTTCTTGAGTTTGAAGCTTTGTATAATATTAACTTCATTCTTCCTCTTCTCTTCACTTCTTCGATCTCATTAAAGTTGATTTTTTTGTTTTGAAACCTATGTGGAACTAAAACAAGAAACTTTAACCCTCAAAAGGAAGAAGAGCTTTTAAAACATAGAGAAAACACATAAAGAAACTGAGTGTTTTTGCCCAAGAAGCTATGGGTGTGTAGAGATCAAAGAGACGATTCCGACGACACTTATAATGTGTCAAACAGAGTTTGAATTAGGGAGAAATGAATAAGAGAAGTTGGCGGGTTGCATTGTCACCCTCACCAATTAACTCAAGATTTTCCCCTTAGAAATGACGTTTTTGGATCACATAAAAGCCATGGATCTTTTCTTTCAGCAACAATTCTAATGACGTCAAGAACGCGAAAACTAGAGTTAAAAAGAAGAAGATATGTCCTTCTGAAGTTTACGGGTCATGATGATCTACCTGAGCTCCAACCTAGTCAAGTTGACCCGGCTGAAGATTCAATATGAAGACATGACAGTCAACTCGCCACATTATCAGTCAACCAAAACAAGTGAGATAAATAATAATGTGCCACGTCAGCGTTCTATGACACATCATCAAGGCTTTGTCATCAGTCAACATAAGACCACATCATCTGTTGACCAACCATGTAGACCGAGACATATCAAATCCACATCATGTCAAATCACAGGTCGCGATCAAGGGTTGACCTTTGACCAGTTAACCTTTTAACAGTTAATTGTTAACCGTTAAATATTTTAAAAAAATTTAGAAATTGACATGTGGCATATGGGGCCCATGGGGACCACTGTTTGCCACATGGCTGACACCATCTGAGAAAGGACAACACATAGAGCTTGGAATGCCAATGCGTGTCTATGGCAGATAGCCGAAGGCAGTGCGTGTGGTACATGCGCCTTCGCTAAGAGTGGGTTTAATGGGATTTTTCTAATTTTTCAAGATTTTTTGATCTAGACACCTTCTAGGGGCATGTGTAGGTGCATGAGACCTCTGATTCAGACATGGTTTGTTCCTAAAAATCTCTAAATTCAAGAGCTTCAATTTGATATATAATTTGCATATGTTGAGGTATGTTTGGATCTAATTTGAGTCAAAAAAGTGTTGTTATACTCTTAGAGGTTCCTTAAAAATGTTTTAAATGAATCTATATTGATTCTATTGTTTTTGGAATAAGTTAGTTTACTTATTAAGAATATTTTAGCTGCAACATAACGTTAATGTTGAAAGATTCTTTAAATGGAAAATTATTCAAAAGAGTTTTTGAATATGAGATCTTATCCAACCTTGATTCAAATTCTCAGAGATAAAATCTGAAACTTTCATCAACTTGAAATTATTAAATAATAATAAGTCTTCCCATGCTTCTAACCACATTGAATCAATTGGGATTGAAGCAGTGACTTCTAAGTCAACTCTTTTTCAAAAATGTTATGACAATGGACAAGATAGATAAAGATGTAGGAATCATCTCATCAAGTGGGAGTTATGCTACAAATACATCCAAGTAAGTGGATGTAAACATGGCTAAGAGGAGTTGAGCATTGTAGCTAGCTGCTACACGAGTTTATATGGCTAGAAGGGCCTTATGAAAAGGAGAACCTAGTTAAAAGACAACAATATAAGGCAAATTTTGAATGTTCTTTCTTAATTGAATTTATAGTTATATTCTTTGATTTTTAGAATTGAATTGAGCATATTCTCTTCTCTTCATGAATATTCATGTTATTATTTAGATGATATTATGTTATTATGATGTTATTATAACTACTTTGATTAAGTGGGAATTTCTGGAACGTATTTAGAAATCCAAAAGGGAATGTGCTCAATAAAGACCATGGTTAAAAGGGTGATGAGCTAACTAGTATGAGTGGGATGATAGTCAACATAGTTATATCATAAACATGAAACTAGTGAATTTATTATCTAATTATCCTATGTCTTATTTGAATAAAAGAATATGATTTATATACCATAATCGTCTAAGTGACCAAATTATGATCAAGTCTATTTGACTAAGTTTATGAAGATAAGCTTAATAGAGATATCTATATAGTTAGAAACTCTAAAATCACTTGCATTCAAGAAGAATAAGATGTCAGGGACAGCTTACCAACTAGTCTTCAGCATCTAGAGGCTGGAACAATTGAAGGATATAGAAAGCTTCTGCTACCAAGTATAGAAAGAATAAGATTGCTTAAATTTATGATGGTATGAGCAATATAACTCTACCCAAACTGTGTGGATAGCATTGGAAGCTGATGAAATTGATGATTTTCTTCTTTAAAGTTAAAACAAAGTAAAGTTTTAACATGGTGTATTAAGTCCTAACATGTCGTTTAGGCAACACTTGAGATAAATGTTAAACTAAGAAGTTGAAACAAACAAGCCAAGTTTTTTCTAACAAACAACAAGTGTATGTTGTGACAAGACTTCTCCCAGTAAATGGGAGTAAGCTATATCTCCCAGAGAGTGTGAGTATATGAAAGCAAATACTACCCATGATAAGTATATTGTGAACTTCAGCAATGTGATTCATTGCATTAAACTTAAATATGAAAGACTGAATGATCTGAGATCCATCAGTTAGACAAACTTAGCTAAAGAGTTGGAGGATTTATCCTTTAAATCTAAGGACAAGAAACTTATAAGGTAAACTTAATATAGAGGAAGTCATTGGTTTCTACAAAGATGAAAGGCTACATTGGTAATCCTTTAAAGGTTGTAGAAGAAACAATCCACATGTGTATTGGATATGTCACAGAAGCATATGGCTTCATGTCAGGCGAAAAGTAAAAAAGAGAATCAAAGGATTGGAACTTGCATGTTAACTCTACATATATAAATCACCCTGATTCACTCCATAGAATATGAAATCGACAAAATCATATCTTTGTTATCTCTTTAGTTAAAGATCGATGGGACTATGACTCTCGAATCCTTTGTTAGATTTGATGTTTTCTTTTAGAGATAACAATTACATTTCTTGCCACATACACACATTGATCAAAAGGAATGATCAAACTAGCAAAAGAGAATTTGCTAAATAAGATACTAAAGGGTTAATACCCTTATGAGTAGTTGAGAACTTAGTCTAATTAGCATGAAAGACAAGGAAATATTTTGAGAAGATACTCTGTGTACAAGAAAGGGATTGTTAGGTAACTATCAATCTCTAGAACTCTTCAACATAATAGATTTGTTGAAATGGAGAGGTAGACCTCTCCTTGATATGGATAAATAAACAAAGTATAAGTGAAACAATTAGTCATATATTGATAGACAAACTCACAGTTATTGTCTTTACACTTAAACAAATTCCCTCCCAGTCAGTTATGACCTTGCCCTACAAATTATGGATAGGCCTTAAACCAGGCCCAAGCACGTTAAGATCATAAGGGTTAGCAACTTAATATCTATAATTCTTCCTATGAGTATGGAAGACTATGTTAGATTTAGAGTTTTGATGATAACAAACCTAAGTTTAGTTTCATTTGTCTCTTCATTTTCATTCACAAGTTTTTGCTAAGAAAGTATTCGAATAGTATACTCACTATTCGAATACTGTTACTCAGTTTTCATTAGCTGAAATTCTGATAACTCTTAGACTATTCGGATAGACAGATAGTTATCATGATAATTCATACGCTATTCGAATAATGATACACTGATAAATAGTTGTATTATTCGAATAGTCCTTGACTATTCGAATAGTATGAACTAATATAACAGTTGAAAGTTTTTCTGAACTAAAAATATTCGAATAGCTTGCACGTTATTCGATTAGTGCTTATATTTCCCAAAGTGAGTTTCAAATGCATTATCCGGATAATAGTATAACTATTCGAATAGTATAATCATTATCAGAATATTACTTTGTATGTTCAAAGGTTTTTCACATTTTGTTATTCGAATAACATGAAGACTATTCGAATAGTAAAGACACTATTCGAATAGCATTTCAAAACTAAGACTATGAGGTTAAGATGAGAAATTATTCGAATAGCAAGAAAACTATTCGAATAATAAAAGCTGAAAGGAAATTATTTCTTGATCAAATCAGAAGCAAGTATTCGAATAATAGCCAAAGTATCAGGATAATCCTTCTTATATTCAAGAGATCACTATTCGAATAGGTATATCAACCATTCGAATAGTCTTAGTGTAAAATCTCAAATATTATCAGAATAAAGAAGAAGGTATTCGAATAATGTGTTATCTGAAAAGAGTCAAATTATCCTGATAATTATGATAGTATTCGAATACTTGTTCTTCATATAAAACAGAGCATCTAATCTAAGTCTACAATTTCACAAGATCATTGTGTACTTTCATTAATCTTGTTTATTATCATTTTCTCTCATGATTAACGTTCTCAAAGCAAGTTTCAGGAGTTTAACACTTTAGATATCTTAATTCCAAGAAAAGCAGATATACTGTGTCAGAGACATTAAATGCTCTCTGAGTCTTTACCAACGCATTCTCTTCACCTCAACGGCTATATCCAAATAACATAAAGAATGTTCCAAGTAATGCTCAGTGAGTAACGAGAAAACAGAATGCCTCCAATGATCATTAAAATCTCTCCAACTACAAATAGCAAAAGCATTCAAATCAGGAGTTAAGACGCTGAACTACCGAACTGGCGAATATTCATTTTCTGAGCTCTTACTCTTTTGTTTTAATACGCTTCAGTGTTTACATTACCAACTCTATAAGAGAGAACATTTATTGATTTAATACACTTGTTTGAGAGATATCTTAAGGTTATGGGACCTTAAGTTGGGCATCAATTTACGTGGTGTAAGGGGGAGTGAGTATTCAAAGTAAGGAATATATTGCTGTGTATGAGGTGCCAAGAACCCATTGAATCTTAGAAAGTATAGTGAAGGCACAGATTCTGTCTGTGAACTGGACGTAGGTCATTGTGAATTAGACCGAACTAGTATAACTCATGGTGTATACCTTGGTGAAATTTTCCTAGCACTTTAATCTTCTCCTTATTGGTTTTCAGTTTTATTTGTCTTATCATAAATTTTTATTATCACCCAATTCACCCCCCATCTTAGGTGAAAAGCTTGCACTAACATTTGGTATCAGAGCCTGGTCTTCTTTGTCAGGTTTAATAGCCTAAGAAGGATCCTATGGCAAGCATGGGTGAGGGAATACTTCCAGACGGAGCCTTAATCACCAGACCTCTAGGATTTAATGGAGAACATTTCTCATTCTGGAAAGCTAAATTCAGAGTGTTTGTCATGGCAACAGTATATGGACTCTGGGAGGTCATTGAAGAAGGGAACTACGTTCCCAAAAAGACGGTAGAAGGGCGAGTTGTTCCAAAAGTACCAGCTGAATATGATGATAATGATAAAAAGCTCGTGATCCTCAATAGCAAAGCAATCCTCATGATTCAAAGTGCTTTGAGTCAGAAGGAGTACTTCATAATTTGCACTCTTCCAACCGCCAAGGAGATGTGGCAAGCATTGGAAATAGCACATGAAGGAACTTCAGGCATTAAGGAGAATCGGATCAATACTCTTTTCACTGAGTATGACCTACTTCGCATGAAGACTGGAGAATCAATAGTTGAGTTTGAACTCATATACTCACCTTGCGAACGAACTTGGGGCACTTGGTAAGTACTATGATCAAAACACCCAAGTGAGAAAAATACTAAACATTCTTTCCAAAGAATGGGAGGCCAAAGTCACAGTAATAGAAGAAGCTAAAGGAGAATCTATGCGATCAGTAGCTCTCTATTTGGCAGCCTATCGGAATACGAAAGAAAACTGAAGTTCAAACGTGAACTAGATGAAATTGATGACAAGAAGAAGAAAGGAGTAGCGTTAATGTCATCAAGGAGGAAACACAACTGAAATCAGAAGAAGAGGTTGAAGATGATGAGATGCGAATGATTATAAGAAGATTAAAAAAGTTTTATAAAAAGGGAAAAGGATTTAAAAACTTCAACAAAGGAGGAAGTAGCAACAAGACTAAGGATCAAATCATTTGCTACGAATGTGGGAAGCCTGGACACATCAAATCCGAATGCCCTGAATATCTAAAGAATAAAGAGAAAAAGAAGAACACGTTTGCAAGAAAAAGGGCCTTTGTCTCAGCCATCTGGGGAGACAGTTCCTTGGATGAAGAAAGTGATGATGAAGAAACGGCCAACCTTTGTCTGGTAGCTCAAGAACAATCAGAAGAAGAAGAAGACGAGGTAACTGAAAATCCTTCTTATGATGAATTGCATGATGAATATAATGCCTTACATACAGAATTTATTAGAATTGTCAAAGAACTTGTGAGTCACAAGAAACGGGTGAAGTTACTCGAGGAACAACTCAAGGAACCAAAACCAATTTCTTGTAACTCCTGTCAAAGTTTAGAAAAGAAAAATGATGATCTTATCAAAACTCTTGAGAAGTTCACTAGAGGAAGTGAAATGCTCAAGGTAATTTTAAAAAGCCAAAAATTTACCAATGACAAATCTGGAATTGGATATGACCCAAAAACAGATAAGTCAAAAGGAAAGAAAAAGTTGGGAAACCAATCTTATTTGAATCATTTTCAAAAATCTGTGTATGTTTCTAACCCTTTTGCTCATTGCAATTTTTGCAACAAAAAGGGACACTACACTTCGTCATGTTATCATAAAAAGGGAAAAACTATAGGAATCTACAAATGGATACCCAAAGACACATATTTTCAAACTAACCACAAAGGACCCAAGAAAGTATAGGTACCTAAAACCTAATTCTTTGTCTTTGTAGACATGTTTCAAAGCATCCAAAGGAAGCAAGTGGTTCACAGATAGTGGATGCTCAAGTCATATGACTGGTGATAGAGAAAGATTTACTTCCATAATTTCAAAGGAAGGAGGCACAGTCAAGTTTGGGGGAAATCAATCAGGAAAGATTGCTGGTATAGGAGAAGTTGGAATCAAGAACAAAATTCAAATCAAAGATGTCTTCTATGTAGAAGGGCTGATGCACAATCTTCTGAGTGTGAGTCAGAGTGCTGACAAGGGCAACTGGATCATATTTGACTTTGAGGAATGCCTTATAGTCAGCAAGAAAGACTTATCCATCAAGAAAGATGAAATTAAGGTAAAAGTCAAAGCCAAAAGAGAAGGTAATTGCTACACTATTAATATTGATAATCATACTTCTGAAAATTGCTTTCTTAGTAATGATGATGGATGCTGGCTATGGCATAAAAGATTAGCCCATGTAAATATGCGTCAGTTAGATAACCTCATCAAAGAGGACTTGGTGATAGGTTTACCTAAACTGAAATTTAAAAATGATTCAGTTTGCAATTCCTATCAAAAAGGAAAACAAACTAAATCTTCTTTTAAAACCATAAAAGAAATATCAACAAAAAGACCATTACAACTACTCCACATGGATCTAGTTGGACCAGCAAGGGTGAAAAGCCTTGGGGGAAACTTATATACCTTGGTCATTGTTGATGATTTCTCAAGATTTACATGGACTATCTTTTTATCCTCAAAAGATGAAACTTTTAGTGAATTCATTATTTTTGCTAAGAAGATTCAAAATGAGAAAGGTATGTCAA
The DNA here is from genome assembly GCA_963242795.1 of Inga leiocalycina. Taxonomy (NCBI): domain Eukaryota; kingdom Viridiplantae; phylum Streptophyta; class Magnoliopsida; order Fabales; family Fabaceae; genus Inga; species Inga leiocalycina. The sequence continues at coordinate 76,125,229 of OY725324.1, forward strand.
TTGCAACAATTAGAACAGATCACGGAGGTGAATTCAAAAACCAAGCATTTGGAGATTACTGCAACACGAACGGAATTGAGCACAACTTCTCAGCACCAAGAACTCCACAGCAGAATGGTGTTGTAGAGAGGAAGAATAGAGTTCTCACGGAGATGGCAAGAGTAATGCTCAATGAGAAGAAAATCTCACAAGTATTCTGGGCTGATGCAATGAGTACTGCTTGCTACATCTCTAACAGAGGTTATATCCAATCAAAGCAGGGAAAAACACCATATTAACTTTATAAGGGAAGAAAGCCAAACCTCAGTCATCTGCGCATATTCGGATGTAAGTGCTTTATTCACAATAATGGTAAGGATAATCTGGGAAAACTTGATTCTAGAGCTGATGAAGGTATTTTCTTAGGTTACTCTAATAGAAGTAAAGCTTATAAAATATTTAATAAACAAACTTGTGTTGTTGAAGAATCTGTTCATGTTGTGTTTGATGAAATAGATTCCCCTGCCAAATCTGTTGTTGATGAGTCAGAGTTGATCAGTTCTGGAACAAATCAAATGATTTCAAAATCCTCAAATGAGTCTTTTAACTTTGAAGAAAAGAGAGTCAGCCTCCTTCTTCTGATCAACGCAAAGCCTAGAGATTTAATAGAAATCATCCTATAGACCAGGTAATAGGTAATGTTGAAGAAGGAGTAAAAACTAGAAATAGTATTCTCAATGAAGTTAGTTTTTCAACTTTTATTTCAGAATTGGAACCCTCAAGCATTGATGAAGCCCTAAAAGACAATGATTGGGTTTTAGCAATGCAGGAGGAACTCAATCAGTTTAAAAGAAATCAAGTGTGGGACTTAGTACCTTAGCCTAAAGATCATCCGGTCATTGGCACTAAATGGGTATTTAAGAACAAACTTGAGAATATGCAATAATTGTCAGAAACAAGGCAAGATTGGTAGCCAAAGGTTATAATCAAGAAGAAGGAATTGATTATGAGGAAACGTATGCTCCAGTGGCTAGATTAGAAGCCATACGTGTACTCTTAGCCTTTGCGTGTATCAAAGGATTCAAACTTTATCAAATGGATGTAAAAAGTGCTTTTCTTAATGGTTATATTTCAGAAGAAGTCTATGTTGAACAATCCCCTGGTTTTGAAGATGTTTATAATCCAGAAGGTGTCTATAGACTAAGAAAAGCACTTTATGGTCTTAAACAAGCTCCAAGAGCTTGGTATGAAAGACTAAGCAACTTTCTCATCGATCACGGATTTGTTAGAGGAAGAGTGGACACAACCTTGTTTATAAAACGAAAGAAAAATGATATGTTAGTTGTTCAAATATATGCTGATGACATTATTTTTGGAGCTACTAATGATTCTCTGTACAAGGAGTTTTTTGACACTATGAAAGGAGAATTTGAGATGTCAATGATGGGAGAATTAACATTCTTTCTGGGTTTACAAATCAAACAAAGAAAAAATGGAATATTCATATCTCAGTCCAAATATCTAAAAGAACTTCTCAAGAAATATGGAATGGATCAAGTTAATGGAGTTGACACACCCATGAGTTCAACAGCCTTACTTGATGCAGATGTAAAAGGACCTGAATTCAATATAACAAAATATCGAGGAATGATAGGGTCATTACTCTACCTCACAACCAGTAGACTAGATATTCAATTCAGCGTGCGTATATGTGATATATACCAATCATGCCCCAAGGAATCTCATGCTGAAACGGTAAAAATAATTTTCAGATATCTCGCTGACACTGTAGATTTGGGAATATGGTACCCTAAGAGAAGAAGTGAATATCTTGTAGCTTACTCAGATTTAGATCATGGTGGCTATAAGACAGATAGAAAAAGTACAAGTGGACAATGCCAATTCTTGGGAGGAGCAGTGGTCTCTTGGGCTAGCAAGAAATAGAACACAGTATCATTATCCTCAACAGAAGCTAAATATATAGCTGCCTCAAGTTGCTGTGCTCAAGTACTATGGTTAAAACAGCAATTGCAAGATCTTGATATCTATCTCAAGGAAATTCCCATATGCTGTGACAATACGAGTACTATCAGCTTGGCCAAAAATTCAGTGCAGCATTCAAGAACCAAACATATTGATGTGAGGCATCATTTTATCAGAGATCACGTCCAGAAGAAAGATGTCAAAGTTGTATTTATTCCAACACATTTGCAGTTAGCTGATATTTTCACCAAACCTCTGGCAAAAGATCAGTTTCTTTATATAAGGAGGGAATTAGGAATGGTAAATCCAAATGAATTGTAAAAAATTATGTATTTTATTCACTTATTTAATTAAGTTTTGATGAAAAACATTACTGACTTAAGCATCGGAGTTTTTAGTTATGTATTTTGCAAGATAAATTCTAAAGGAGAAATCTGAGTAAAAGAGGAAGTATTCAAATAATGATTATGGTATCTGAATACTCAATCAAGGTTTCAAAAGGATAGTATTCGAATACATAAATTACTATTCGAATACTGCAAAGTTTTGTAAAAACTATTCGAATATAGCAAGAGCTATTCGAATAATAAAGCACTTTTGTCAAAAAGAACTATTTGAATAAAAGAGATGATATTCGAATAACAATACAACTTTAAAACATATAAACCATTATTCAAATACTCTTACTGCTATCCGAATACAAAAGGTGAGAATTTCAACAGAACTATTCGAATAATCAATATATTATTCGAATATTACTATTCTTCTTCAGAACTTAAAAAGGGGAACTATTCGAATAACAAAAGTCACTATTCGAATACTAAGTCAAGATTCAATTGGAAGTATTCGATTAGTACATCTATTATTCAAATAGTAACCAATTAAATCTGAGATTTCAATTTAAAATGTTATTCGAATACAACTCAATCTATTCGAATAGTGATAGTGGTTATTGTTGTCAAAATAATCGAAGATTCTAAAAACTATTCGAATAGTATCATTATTTTTTTTGTATTTGATTAACCAAAGCTCTGTTCAAATAAATTGATTTTGAATAACAACTGATTATTCGAATAGTGACAACTTGTAGTCAAATAGATTGCACTTTTCATATTTCACAGGTATATAGCATATCCGAATGCCAAAGTCATTATTCGAATACAACTAGAAGCAAGGAATAGAGGATTATTCGAATAGCTGGTAAACTATTCAAATAAAACACATGAATATCTGACCAAAGAAGAATTATCCGAATACTACTCTTACTATTCGTTTAATCAAAAGTTACAGGATAACAGAGACTATTCGAATACTTGGACAACTATTCGAATAGTTACAATCTTCAGAAACAGGAATATTCGAATACCACCAGAACTACCCGAATACAAGTATGCTCATTTACTCTCTTAGTATTCGAATGATTTCTTGAGTATTCGAATAGTACCCCCTTTATTTGAATACACATGTAATTATCTGAATAAAAATAGACCTGAATATAAGGGAACTAAGCTCAGTCTCTGATCATTATTCGATTACCACTCCATTTCTCTCCACATACAAACTCTTCCAATCTTCTTCGACTCTCTCTTGCGATCAAAACCCTCTAAAAATCTCACCATTTCCTCCTCCAAATCTCCAAAAATTCACAGTTTACCAGAAAACCCAAACCTTTGACATACCTCAGTAAACCCAGAATGAGAACAAAGAGAGCTAATGTTGAGAAAGGAGAAGTTACTCCTCCTCCAAAATCATCCTCGAAGAAGACTTCAACTCAGAAAACTCCAAAGAAATTCAAACCCAAGGTAGCTGATACTTCATTCAAGGGGTCTTCTCGAGCTAAAGGAGTTCTTATCAGAGAGCCAATGGAGACTAGGTCTGTATCTAAAGCTACTGCAACCACTAAGGACAAAGACACTGCAAGTGCATCTTCCAATTATTCTTCTACCGAGAGTGACAGCCTGGATCAAACAGTGAGGAATGTTGTCAAAAATATTATGCAAAATGTTGAAGCTAGGCCTAGCAAGACTCCTCAAGTACAATCTCAGATAAGTATGCCTGAAGGATCTCGAAGTTTAATAGAGGAAGAAAGAGCTGGACCCCCTGCAGATTTCAATAATGGAGCTCTTCTTCAACCTGAGGAGAAAAAGAGGTACAGAGATCTATTCTCTTCCCATCCTATGTGCCCTGTTATTCATGTGGACCTTTCCTATTTAAGAGACAACCTTGGTTTCAACTTGCATGAGTACTTAGAACATTACCAGAGGTGGTTTTAGATTGATTTATCCTATAGTCCCTCTGTGGTAAGGGCCTTTTATTCTAATTTGTACTCTGTCAAAATCAAAGGAAATAAAAAGGAACTAGTTGAGGAGAGATTGGAATCTACAGTGAGAGGTCAGAAAATGCAATTATCTCCCTCTATCATCAACACTTACCTGGGATATGATGAAGATGAGTTTGATGTAATTCCTGAGTACTCTAGTGAACAGATTCATCAGATTATTAAGCCAATAAGACAAGCAAAGAAGCTCTCTTCAATGTGTCTCAATAATGAACAAAGAATCCTGTGGTACACCTATATAAGAGCTATCGTCAACAAATTCCAGAATTTCAACTTCTTCTCATACAGAGACTTCCACTTTTTGGCTTGCCTATTGTCTAAAGTGAAGCTAAATGTTGGGCAATTTATATACCAAGAAATTGAGAGATACATAATGGGATCCAACAAAACTACTCCTGCTCCTTTTCCTCAACTTGTCTCCTTATTCCTCAAAATGAATAACATCTGGTACCTAGATGGAGAACAAGAGAGAATGGTCAGATTTGGTAAGACTCAAATTAGAAAGATGAAAATTCCCTTGCCATTGGATGTCCCTGAGGAACCCCAATCCAAAAGACAGAGAGTGGAGGCTGAGACTTCTAAGGAAGATGAAGCTCATTCCTCGCTTCTCCCTCTCCCTCTTTCCTTGGTACCTCCATTCAACTTCACATTCAGGAAGCTCTCAAACCTATGGTTGAGCAACTCATGAGGTCCAATCAACAATTAAGAGAAGATCTTCAGAATCAAATTCAAGGCATCATCGGGGCAGTCAATGAGAACTTCAAGTCTCTCTACAATCTTCAGGCCAATTATCTTCAGTAACTTTGTGACATCAGGTATAAACTTAACTGTTTAGAGACCAGTATGACTGGCTCTCCTCTTGCCAGGGCTCCTACTCTTATCAACCCTCCATACACTGATATACCTTCTGCTCCTCCATCTCAACCACCTCCAACCACCTCTCCTCCACTTCCTGAACCTTCCAATATTCTCTATACTATCCAGGAAACCTCCACCTCTACCCCGGTTCATATCACTGTGGAGCCAGTGATCCAGCCTGCTTCCTCTCCTCAACCAACACCTTAACCTCTCTCTAGTTCCTCTAGTGAGACTCAGGAAGTGTCTAATCCTGAAAACATTCCCCAACTTGAATCATCCAACCAACCTTACCCCATTTCTTCTCCATCCGTCTCTGCTATCACACCTACTGATATTCTTCCTACTTCCCCCTCACTTACCATTATTCCTTCCTCAGACCAATTTCATACTTCCTCTGAACACATCTTGCCCTCCACCTCCATTCCCTCTCCTACTCCTACAAGAGATGTTCCTCCTCCTTCTGACTTTTCGCTCCCTCTTACCTCCAATCTTTCTGATAATGACAAAAAGGGGGAGAATAGTTCTCAGCCATCACCCTCTTCATAACTCACCAGTCACTAGACAACATGGAGAATCAACAACATTGTCAGACACAATAACCTTCTCAACCTTGTTGTTTCATCCATCAAATTTTATCAGAGCTTTTGAGATATTTAGTTTCCTAAATATTTAGTGTGTTTAGATTGTTTATCTTCACTTATGTTGTCTAGTTTATTGAACCTGAGACCTTTGCTTTAATATATATATATATATATATCTCTATTCTTGCCAGTCATCTGCATTCTGATTTATATCACTTAGTTTTGTCATCATCAAAACGGGGGAGAATGTTAGATTTAGAGTTTTGATGATAACAAACCTAAGTTTAGTTTCATTTGTCTCTTCAGTTTCATTCACAAGTTTTTGCTAAGAAAGTATTCGAATAGTATACTCACTATTCGAATACTGTTACTCAGTTTTCATTAGCTGAAATTCTGATAACTCTTAGACTATTCGGATAGACAGATAGTTATCATGATAATTCATACGCTATTCGAATAATGATACACTGATAAATAGTTGTATTATTCGAATAGTCCTTGACTATTCGAATAGTATGAACTAATATAACAGTTGAAAGTTTTTCTGAACTAAAAATATTCGAATAGCTTGCACGTTATTCGATTAGTGCTTATATTTCCCAAAGTGAGTTTCAAATGCATTATCCGGATAATAGTATAACTATTCGAATAGTATAATCATTATCAGAATATTACTTTGTATGTTCAAAGGTTTTTCACATTTTGTTATTCGAATAACATGAAGACTATTCGAATAGTAAAGACACTATTCGAATAGCATTTCAAAACTAAGACTATGAGGTTAAGATGAGAAATTATTCGAATAGCAAGAAAACTATTCGAATAATAAAAGCTGAAAGGAAATTATTTCTTGATCAAATCAGAAGCAAGTATTCGAATAATAGCCAAAGTATCAGGATAATCCTTCTTATATTCAAGAGATCACTATTCGAATAGGTATATCAACCATTCGAATAGTCTTAGTGTAAAATCTCAAATATTATCAGAATAAAGAAGAAGGTATTCGAATAATGTGTTATCTGAAAAGAGTCAAATTATCCTGATAATTATGATAGTATTCGAATACTTGTTCTTCATATAAAACAGAGCATCTAATCTAAGTCTACAATTTCACAAGATCATTGTGTACTTTCATTAATCTTGTTTATTATCATTTTCTCTCATGATTAACGTTCTCAAAGCAAGTTTCAGGAGTTTAACACTTTAGATATCTTAATTCCAAGAAAAGCAGATATACTGTGTCAGAGACATTAAATGCTCTCTGAGTCTTTACCAACGCATTCTCTTCACCTCAACGGCTATATCCAAATAACATAAAGAATGTTCCAAGTAATGCTCAGTGAGTAACGAGAAAACAGAATGCCTCCAATGATCATTAAAATCTCTCCAACTACAAATAGCAAAAGCATTCAAATCAGGAGTTAAGACGCTGAACTACCGAACTGGCGAATATTCATTTTCTGAGCTCTTACTCTTTTGTTTTAATACGCTTCAGTGTTTACATTACCAACTCTATAAGAGAGAACATTCATTGATTTAATACACTTGTTTGAGAGATATCTTAAGGTTGTGGGACCTTAAGTTAGGCATCAATTTACATGGTGTAAGGGGGAGCGAGTATTCAAAGTGAGGAATAGATCGCTGTGTACGAGGTGCCAAAAACCCATTAAATCTTGGAAAGTATAGTGAAGGCACAGATTCTGTCTGTGAACTGGACTTAGGTCATTGTGAATTAGACCAAACTAGTATAACTCCTGGCGTATACCTCGGTGAAATTTTCCTAACACTTTAATCTTCTCCTTATTGGTTTTCAGTTTTATTTGTCTTATCATAAATTTTTATTATCACCCAATTCACCCCCTCTTGGGTGAAAAGCTTGCACTAACAGACTAGGGCCAAGGCATAAAAGGTACGTCTTCACGAGATTACTTAAGAATTTGAAATGATATGTATTTATTAGTAAAAATGATGACGGCTCAGTGACTGAGAAAACTAAGGGACACAATGTTCATAGAACACAAATTTCCTAGCAGGAAATGAGCATTGATCATATTGAATTTCTCTAAGAGATTAACAGTGACAAGGAATAACCAAGTATTCTAAAGTTCACTAATCCGAGTGGGAGGATTGATACCATTTTCACAATGTAAGAGGTAAGTTAATAGATTGAATACCTCCTCCATACATAGGAAAAGAATCCTATGAAATCTACTTCAGGGACATCAATTCTAATAGGAGCATTAGCAGCTGGGACATGTGACTTTGTCACTTTCTTTGGGTCAGTAAATGCTCCTAGCATTTGATTAGCTAAATTCTATAAATGATTTATCTTTTGAACTTCTAGTTCATATTGTTTTGTACGAGGACCAAATAAGCCAATGGAAATTCATTCCAGCTAATCTCTTTACCCAATTGCATGTTTTCTCCCCTAATGTTGGGAAAAGTGATTCATCAAAATGACTATCGATAAATTGTACCATAAATAAATCTCCTGTGAATGGTTCTATATATTTTATTATCGAAGAAGATTTATACCCAACATAAATTCTCATCCTTCTTTGAGGACCTATTTTAGTGTGTTATGGTGGTGCTACTGGCACATATATTGCACATCAAAAAGTCTTTATATGTAAAATATTAGATTCCTGAACAAAAACCATTTGTAAGGGGGAAACCTTTAGATAACTTGTTGGCCTAATACGAATTAACATTACTGCATGAAAAATGACATCACCCCAAGCAGAAATTGGGAGATTAGATCTCATAAGTAAAGGTCTTACAATTAGTTGCAACCGTTTCACCAGTGATTCTACAAGTCCATTTTGCATATGAACATGAGTTACAGGATGTTCAACATCAATTCCAAGGGACATACAATATTCATTCAAAGCTTGTGAAGTAAATTCACCAGCACTATCAAGACATATTTTCTTGATAGGATAATCAGGGTAATGTGCTCTTAACCTAATCATTTGAGTAAGTAATTTCACAAATGCCAGGTTGTGAGAAGATAATAAGCAAACATGTGACTATTTTGTTGATGCATTAATGAAAACCATATAGTACTTAAATGGTCTATATGATAGGTGTATTGGCCCACAAATATCTCCCTATATCCATTTCAGAAATATGAGAGACCCACTTTCTACTTTGTTTGGTGAGGGCCAAATAATTAACTTTCCTTTAGAACGTGTAGCATATGAGAAATCATGGGATTGTGATATGTGTTTACACTTTAGGGTATGTCTATATGAATTCTCAATTATTTGTCGCATCATGATTGATCCGAGATGGCCTAACCGATCATACCAAACATTAAATTCATTAATAAACTTATGGTTTATATTGACAAAATGCTAGTTTGCAAATGCAGACTTCTGGTCTGCATTGGTAAACTTTTGGTTTTCAAAAGCATGTGTTTCAATTGTGCTTATAAATATATAATAAAAGCCAGAAGAAAAATTGGGAAAACTTTCTAATATGCATTTTCTACCAGAAACTATATTTGTGATAGCAAGACATTCCTAATTATTTTTAGTTGTTGGTTCTAATGATATCCATTTTTGCGGATGTCTTTGAAACTCAACAAGTTTCTTTTAAACTTGGTAGAATAAAATGAATTATTAATGCATAATCTTGTTCCTTCAGGTTCTGGAGCCTTCAATCAAATTTATACTACCAGATATAGTCTGGACATTAGCTTTTTACATTACCAAGGAAGAAAAATATTTGTCATTTCTGAGTATGGTGTGGGTTGTTACGTTATCAATAAGACATAAATCTTCAAGATTGATGCCAATAAGATTCATTCTTCATTAAAAGAGACATAAAAAAATAATTAAAAGAAATGCATATGATAGAAGCAAGTTTAAACACACTAAAATATAGTAGTTCAAATAGATAAATATAATTTATGCTAAAAAATTAGCACCATCTACATGGATAAATATTCATGTCACCATACTCAGAATTTTCATCCTTATCAACATGATTTATTTTAACCTTTCCCCACTTTGGGTGGGAATCTGAACCACCAGGAGTATGCCCACGGCTATAACCACGCCTACTTCCACATCCACGGCCACAATTAGATACATTCGTTAAGACGTTCACTTCTAGGAATGTAGTCTAGCCCGTTAGACAAGATTCATGATTTTTCAACAAAGGCTTATTGTTTTGTTTGGCCACATAGAGACAGGAAATTAATTCAGCATATTTCTTAAACTTATTTCACGATATTGCTACTGCATGAGCAAATTAGATGCATCCATTTATAATGAGCTTTTGGAAGCATAACTATCTTCTGACAATCATATATTTTCTTTAATTTTTTCTAAAGAATAAGTAGGCCTTTTACGGCCAAATATTCAATTTTGAAGCATTCATGTAAATGGTAGGGTAGAAAAATCATGGATAAGACATTCAAGATAAATAGTTTTTTCAGTAATAATAAGAGCCACAAATTTAAATTTCACAACATTTAACATAATTCAGACTAACGCAATAAAAGGGTATTCATAAAATATGAAATATAAAAATGCAATAAAATAACATAAATGATAATAACAGGGAATTCGTAAAGACAATAAATAAGTCATAAAGAAAAATATTAAAACAAAATTAAAACTTTATGGTTTCAGGCCAATTAATCTCAAGATAAGAAATTAAATCTATATAGCTTCTAACTATTTATCTTCAAGATAAATAAAAGTTCAATATGACTTCAGGCCATACAATAAGATAGAAAATGAAAGTTATATGACTTTTGGCCATGTAGTCTCAGAATAAGAGTCAAAGAAATATGGCTTCCGGCCATCTAATTTAGAATAAGAAAATCAAGGAAATATCGATTTTGGCTATACAAGAAGATAAAAAAGTATATGGCTTCTGGCCATATAATAGGGAGTCAATATAACAGAGGATCAAAGGAATATGGTTCCTGGCCATATCATATCAAAATAAGAAATCAAAACGATATGACTTATGGTCATATAATTTTAAAATAAGAAATTAAAGCAATATGACTTCTGACCATATAATTTCAGAACTTGAAATATGAGGTGTATGGCTTCTGGCCATACTAAAATAACAATATTAATATAAAATAACTTGTAAAGGAGATATAAGATATACAAAGAATAACAATATCCAATCATAGCCATGGAACCCGATATTTATAACAATCGGTAAAAGTATCTTTTTAATTTCATATAGTGGCTCAGATTATCCTGGATAGATAAAATCAAATAAAGATACGGTAAAAGAAGGTAGATGAAATCGTCAAAGAAACAATGAGGAGATCATACCATCATTGAAGCTTTCGTGCTGATAACGTGTTATGAAAATAAAAGATATCTGGTATAAGAGGACAAAAGATAAAAGAAGAGAGAAAGTTTGAGAGAAAGTAGAGATCATTTCTCATTCAATCTCTTGTGTCTACAATGCTTGGCCCAAGGTCTCTATTTATAGATCTTCACCACTAATAAAAAAAAACACTTGGAGAGCAAGCAAATTTGGAGGGCAAGCAAACTTGGAGAGCAAACTTATTGACTTGGAGATGAAGTAAAAGAAAGTATTAAAAGCAGTCAAGTAGATATTAATTATGATATAAGTTAATGGACATCCACATAATTAATATTCGTAACACACACATATATTTGCTTATGCCATATGTATTTGTAAAAGGTTGGGACATCAATTTTTACTTTATTTAAACAAAGGACTATATTAATAAATTTGGTCCGCAAACAATTTCCTCCTTACGCTTTTTTTTTTTTTTTTTACTTTTTATTGAATTGCGAAGGTAGTCGATATGGTTGCTGATTTGGAATATTTAAACAATTAAAATATTTTATTTCAACAATTCATTAAGTTTTTGGCCAAAAAAAAAACAATTCATTAAGTTTCTATAATGAAGTTTGAGTCATTCAATGTGACAACAAATGATAGAGCAAATGATACGCTTGGGAAATTGATCTCCATTTTAAGAAAATTCTAATGGAGAAATTACAATTTGGTGACCTCATTATCGCTTCATGGATGACGGTTTAACTATTGGGAATTGATGTGTTCCAAAAAGATGAGAAATAAAGGGGCAAAAAGAAAAATGATGAAGTATGCAGGATTGCGGAGTTTCATCACGCCACTTGTCTTTCATATATTTTTGTTGATTATATTTTGTTAATCATTGCCCAATTGATATATGATCACACTCTTTCCAGCGCCTTTCATATACTCATATAACAATATGATACATTTTTTGTTTATTTTCAATAAAATAGTCGTTTTAAATTATGATGTCACATTTATGATATGATGATCGCAACATTTGTGGCAACATGGTTGATTAAAAATATCCCTATTTGCCTTGACTCAAAATAATTTAAGTGAACAGAGCCCAAACAGTAATTACAAAATAAAAATCAGTGAAAAGCTCATGTGTTAAAATTTTATTGATTGAAGGAATTTGATATATTTTTATATATAGAAAGTAGGGAGAATGACAAAAAAATACCACTTGAACTTCAAAAACCCCAATTAGTCATTTGACAAAGATTTGCGTTGTCAATCCCATTACTTGTCAATCCCATTACCATTCTTATCAGCGGGATTTTGAAGTTCAAATGGTATTTTTCTGTCATTCTCCTTAGAAAGTATTCATACTCAACAAAATTTCATATACATAAAGTATCAGTAATTCATGTCTTTCTGCCCTAATAAAATTTTTAAATAAAGACTTTTAGCTGATTTTTCATTTTTGAAAGGAATTTTCATTTTTTTAAAAAAAAAAACCATATGATTTGGTGAAATTATAAATTAGGGATGGAGGGAGCACTACTTTACCAATTAAACCATGACAAAATTTGATAGATTCCCACTTGAACACACATGAAATAATTGCTGTCTAAATGGCGGACCAAGAGATTATGAAGCCTTAATTATTTTTAATTCGAGTAGTAATTAATCAGCTTCCATTCAAAAAACAAAAAATTGGCTAAACATGTGAAAAAATTTTCATAAAAAGAAGCTTCTGTGGTATTCAATGATTTAGGGCCGGGTCAACCTCATTGATTGAAAACGTTAAACTCGCTCTAGTTGTGCGAGTAATTTAGTGTTAATTTAATGACTGAGTCTGGTCTTCCTCATTGATAAACGTTAAACACACTTGGAGGCTTCACTAGCTGTAAATTAATGCTGTAGTTAAGGCTCCAAATAACACAAAACATATTAATCAGTAATCACTCGACGCTACAAAAAATTTGTAGCGGTAAAAATTGCATAACGAGTAGTAGCAGTTAGGTGAACTGCTATAAAACACACTATTGCAAATGATTTTACAGCAGTTTCATGAAACCGCTACGCATGTCCAAATAATCGCTATTATAGTTGTAACGGTTTGTCCAAACCGCCACAAGATGTGTCTGTAGATTACACATTGCAGGAGCATCTTGTACTGGTTAGCAAACCCCTACAACTGTCATTTGAATTTCGGGGATTATATATTTTGATTTTTTTTTGTAGTAACCGTTACAAATGTTGGTGCTAAAAAATTTTCCCAAAATTTGGGTGTGGCGGGAAATGAAATTTAAAATTTGCCTTCAAGATTTGTAGTAGTTCACCAACCACTACTAATTAATTTCAAAAATTTTAAAATATGGCACCAAACATTTGTAATAGTTAGGGTACTGCTACTAATAAGGGTATTGCTACTGATATTTAATAAAATTTTAAATTGTTGTGCCAAAAACTTAAATTTGAATTTTACTTTAACTTTTGTAGTGGTTGATGTAGCGGTTAACCAGCCCAACATTTTAGAACCGGATCAGACCGGTCTGGTTGTTGACCGGCAAAGAGAACGGATCGGCTCTCATTTTTAGGCCGCCTCAGTGATTGAGCCGTGTTAAGCCCTTCAAAGTTGGGATTTAGGCATATAGCCAGAATAAAGCCGGGAATCACAGCGAGTTATGGAGGGCCGAATAGGCGGCAACTAAAAGCAATGCCAAGATAATGAAAGCACGATGTGAAGATGTAGAGAGACAGAGAGAGAGAGAGCCAAGCAACATGCCTGTGTGTTTCCTCCGTCTTTTTCCAGAGAAAGTTCGAGAGTTGCAAAGGGAGGAGATATTTATGAATTGGAAAAGAAGAAGAAGAAAGGAAGACGCAAGCAGCGAGAGACTTATATGCAAAAAGAGAATGAGCTGTAATCTAAGTGGAAAACCACTGTCTTTCATTTTGTCCTCTAACACTTCTCTAGTTTTCATGATCGTCCTTCATGGTCGAGAAGAAGTGAAGAAAAAAAGTGTTTGAGATTGGGTTACAATGAATAGAAATGAAGAAGGACTAAAAGCATAGGAGAGAGAAAAAGTAAGCCTGTGAGTCTCGGACTTGTTATCGTGAAACAAGGTTGAAGAGAAGGTTTGTATCTGCAATACGCTTTGGTGTTGCCAGCTAATAATTATTACTTGTATTTAATATTTCTTTTTAAAAAATTTAGAGTTAATGAAATCCTTTTATTATTACTATTTTTTTATTTGAAAATCTCTTTGTAATTTTTTAACTTCCTAATGAGGTTATAAATATTAAATATCTTATAGATTTTCTTTAATAAAAGCTTATATAATATTTTATAATTAGATATTATATATTTAAAATAATTTCTTATACATTTATTTTTATTTATTTGTTATTTAAAATTATAATATATATGCATATAATTTTTATTAAATTTTTTTAAATTATTATGTCACTGGTTCGACCAATTCGACTATTTGAACTATGATCCGCTGACCTTTTCGGCTCGATATCCGGTCTCACTTTTAAAACATTAAACCAACCACTACTAAATGTTGCATAAATTAAAAAAAAAATTGCATGAATAATTTTTTCAATCTATTGTTCCAATATTATTTTGAATGATTTATCATTTAAGTAACAATTTAAATGATATTAATTATTATTTGAGGAGAATAATTAAATTAAGTTAGATAAGTATGAATATTATGTATGTTTAATATTGAGAATGTGTAGTAATAATGATTTAGGTTCTCCACTTCATGAAATTTAAATTGAAGATGGAAAGATATATTTGCTTATGAAAGGAATGTTGAAAATGTAGTGGAAGGAACCTTCAAATTTTGCGGAAGGAAAAAAAATTAGTATAAAAATTATATAAAGAAGCAAAATAAAATGTAATGATGAAATACAAAATTAGAAAAAAAAAATTACCAGATAAGCTCAACTTTTTATCAACAAGGGAGAGAAAAATGAGAGAGGAGAGGGGTGGGAAGAAATGGAAGAGGATGAGAAATGAGGTGTGGTGGGAGTATTTATAGGAACTAACGAGACGTTTGTAGTGGTTAAGGTGATGGTTTTTGTAGCAATTCATTTTTGTAGCGGTTATTTATTAGTTTAGAGTGGTTATGAACCGCTACAAATATTAATTGATTTTTTTTAAAAAAAATATAAATTGATTGCTTTATAAGAACAAAAGTTATGTTTTTTTAATCATTCTTCATAGCCATCCTTAAGAAAATGTGTGGAGAAAATGTTAGTGTTGAGTGTATGATGTTGTACAAAAATTACATTGAAATTACGTGATAATAAAGTGTAACTTATAAAAACCCATGAAGCACCACTTTCGACTATGAGGAAGATGCACTGAGTCAAAATCAAAATTGCAAGTTAGACACGCCTTCCATCATGCACATTCTACTTGAATAATGTTCTCAGCTCAAGAAAGTAACTTGTCATCCATATCAAGGCTGTATGCAAGTTGAACAGTGTCGTCTCGTATGCGTCATATATCTACATGCTGACATTCCACAAGTCCAGTAATTTTTGAATAAGCGGTTGAAGATACATATCTATATCATTACCCTGTGTCTTTTTCCCTTGAATGATCATAGACAAAATAAAGAAGCTCTGTTTCACACACATCTAAGGGGCAAGTTGTGTGAAACTAAGACTATCGGTCAAATATTGTAATTTGTGCTAAGATTCCCAAATGGATCAAAGTCGTCGATCGCCAAAAAAAAGCCGAACATTTCTAGTGTTAGCCGCAAAAGTTGCAAAGTTTGAGTTGAGCGCTTTCTAAGCATTTACATCCTGTGAATGTTTTAACTTACCATCTTGATTCTTATCAACTTCATGCTACTTCATGTGCTCATCTATTTCAAACAACATAAACAATTTTTTCAACCGTTGCTTCAAAGGAAAATACCTAAGAATCTTTGCAAGTTTCTTTTGCTTTTTCCTTTTCTGAATTGTCTTGTACCATGATGTGTGACATCGCTTACATGTCTCCCTGCTAGCATTATCTATCTAATACAGTATACAATCATTTGGGCATACATCAATTTTTTTGTAGTTCAGGCCCAATACATTAATAATCTTCTTTACCTCGTAAAACATTGTGGGAATTTTCACATTAAAGAATGCATCTTGTAATAATCACAACACCAATAACATTCTCTTATCAGTGATTTCACACAAATACTTGATATGATTCAATTTAATCAAAAAAAGACAATTTCAAGTACTTTTGGCTACCATGATATAAAAGACAATATGCTTCGGTACAAGATGATTAATTAATATAAATATAATTAATTAATTAATTAAATCAATCACATGCTTTATACAGTACATGCGGAAGGTGAGAGTGTACGGAAGCTAACATGACATGGTACCTAAATAAAGAGAAGGTTGCTTAGGTTAGGGTCGGGAAATCGGGCCGAGCTCGTCGGACCGGCCCGTTTAAACCCTGTTAAGTTTTGGGCCGGGCTTATAAATTGGAGCCTCCAAAAGAAGTCGGGCCTAAAAGGGCCGGCCTGTTAGGCCCTTTTAATGTTTTTTTCCCTACCCCCTCCTTGCCCCTTATCCATAAATTCTTGATATTTTTACTCCTCAAGTAGAGCCTACTACAAAAAGGGAAGCACAATCAAATGTCCTTAAAATTGATGATAGTGGTGAAGAAGATGAAAATGATAGTCGTCATACTAATGTTGTGTGGAGGTTAGAGTGTTTAGTTTCTTGCCTTCTTATGCTTTGGTCTTTATGTGAGTTATTATGGGCATGATTTTACTTTTGATTATGCATTAGTAATTGTGTTTATTTCTTGTGTGAGACATGTTTTAAACTTTAATGTTGACAACATTTATGTGTTAAATTAGAACTTTGTATATCTCTCTAAAAGAAAATATGTAGAAAAAATAGTTAAATATTGTGAAAAGAACTTCTCAGCCCTGATGCTCTCGGGCCGGGCTTTGAAAAACTGTAATTTTTCTGAACCTGAGCCCTTTAGGGCCAGCCCTTTTAGGCCCTGGCCCGTCAAGGACCGGCCCTGATTCCCAACTCTTAGGTTATTGTCTTGTTTCGAGAAAATGAAAGAAAAGTCAAAAGGATATGGAGAGTGAGAGAATCACTTTAATTGGTCATCCTAGTGGATGAGATTAAAGTATTTGAGTGTAGATTGGATTTGATAGTGCTGAAATTATGGCAAAAAAAAGATCGTGTTGAAATTGAAACACTCGTTTATTGAGAAAAATCAACAGCCTATCATTCTTTGTGCTGAAAATTAATTAATGATTAAATAAATAGTGGGATGGGTGGCTCATGAAGGCCCAATGTCAAAAGCAGTAATGATCATAACTTAGACCAACTAATCCCATCATTGGATTGTTGCCCAAAAAGAAGAAGAATCCCATCATTGGATTCTGATGCTTCAATTATACTCGATGGGGCCAACAAAACGCAGGCTTTTTTTAAACATAAAAATAGATTCCATTCCATTATCAAGATGTAATCAAATATATCGTATAATTACTTAATTAGTACTTGTTGGGAAAAAAAAAAGTTAATATAACTTTTGATTCATGAAATTTAATCCAATTTTGGTTTTAATCACTCAAATTTGAAATCGGTGGTTTTAGTCTTTGAAGTTTCACCCAATTTTGGTTTTGATCCCTCAAATTTGAAATCGGTGGTTTTAGTCCCTGAAATTTCACCCAATTTTAGTTTTGCTCCCTCAAGTTTGAAAAGGATTTAGTGATCCGGTTATTAAATCCAACCTGACCCGGAAAAAAAATCAAGTCCTTTTTAAATTTGAGGGACCAAAACCAAAACCGGGTGAAACTTCAAAGATCAAAACCATCGATTTCAAACTTGAGAGACTAAAACCAAAATTGAGTGAAACTTCAGGGACCAAAACCACCGATTTCAAACTTAAGGGACTAAAACCAAAATTGGATCAAATTTTAGGGACCAAAAGTTATATTAACAAAAAAAAAAACTTAATTAGTACTAATATTGTCAAATCAAATGCGCATCCGTGAATCAATCTATCAATCTTTTCATTTTCTACATATTATCCTGTTCATTTTAAAAACCAATAAATAAAAAAAAATTTTGTTGGAAAATAGTGAAGTTTTCCTTGGTGGATTAGGCTCAAGCCTAATAGGATTGAGATCAAAATATAGATAATATAAAAGCTTGAGTAGATACACGTGATATTTTTTAATTATTATGATTCATATTATTTGACCGATAGAATATAACTCTATAAGTGGCGTCGTTTCACCGATACAATATGTCCCTTAATTGAAAGGATATTTTGTCTCTATGATGAAAAGATACATTAGTAGAGAGGAAAGGATGAGTAGAACACTATAAATAGGTGTTAGGGGTTTAGTTGTAAAGTATTTGAATTTAGAGATTTTGACACACTGTTTCTCTCTCTTCTTCTTTCTGTAGGTGGTGTATTTGCTATGCAACATAATTGCTTCCGTAACTGTGATTCGATTAAACGTAGATATAAGAGATTAGCGGTCGCACTCCAG